>CM067346.1:14338648-14375589 GCA_034190875.2 Urechis unicinctus
TTTTTAGCAGGAGTTGATATAAATACAATGCTCGATGGCAACTATATACAAGCACGCTATATATATGAGGGTGAGAGGAATAATGAGTACCCACTCTGTCTCATAATTTTTCACTCTCGCTGCCACCCGAACGTGTAACCAGCACATGTTGCGGCATGTCCGCTTAAAGCCAGCAGGTTTTTGCTTTGCTCTTTGTGATACAAAAACCGCACAAATTGCAGCTCATTTCTCAAAAGGAAGAATTCTAGCGTGTTTTGCTTGCAAGAGCTGTTCCCCAGCGCAATCAACCTCCCCAATCATTTTGGTCTACATAGCCCTGGTTGAATAGTGATATTTTATCTAATGGATATTGGTTAAAAATATTCCTTAAGTGCATTCCCCCTGGTCATTACGATGGGTTATGTAATCCCAAAGGCAATGCGTCCACTACGCCAATGGGCGGTGCTTTATAATCGATCTGGGTGTCATAAATGGACAATTAAACACAATAGGTAACATTGACGCATCGGCTTCGATGAGATTTGTGTCATATCATGCTCATTTTTAAAACCCATTATCAACCTACTATAAAGAAAAAGTAATGTCATATGTCGCATCTAATCAATTACTATAGTTTTGACCCCTTTTAACCATATGTGTGCTCAGATCAAGACACATAGTGCGCGTTCCTCCCTGTGACATCTGACCGCGATCCTAATGTACCACAGCGACGACATAAGGCCTTACCTTCAACACGAAGTGTTTGTCTGTTAGACATTCTGAACGAGCTACTCTTGCCCATCCCTTGTAATATGTAGTCAGATAAAGGTAAAATAGAGGAAATTTGAGGGGAGGCACGATACTGCCATCAACGATGCGTCCGCGTTATGAATGGGTAAATCCATGCAGATATTTGACGATTTGACCTTCATAATTGATTTTTACGTACTAAAGAAAACAAAGTCAATAGACGAATGAGAATTTAAATCGATTGAATTTCTCTGTTGAATAACTAACAATTAAAAACTATATGGTGCAGTGTTGTTTTTGCCCCATCACCGGGCATGGCATCTATCAGTAGATACAACCCCGCAATCTAGCCTGTGTTAATGTTTTCGTCGATAGACGGCAAGTTGCAATGTATGCAACATACTGGCTACAGTCAATATCCAAGTGTAATTCCCATCAGTTTGTCACCGCCTATACTCGTGAGACGTTGCAATAAGCTGAAGGCTGTAAGCCCCTCGTCGCTATAAACAATTTAAATATTACCAAGGTATTCGACTTCCATAAGCTGCTGCGAATTTCTTATTGACGCGAGGGCTCACACTTTCGACTGCAAGTGGCGTGCTATGGATGAGTAAATAACTGGATTCAAGAGGTTCATAGGTCTTTTCAGCACGAGTAAAAGCTGTAAAAATGTGCCAACACATGATAGGCCAATGTGTATTATTGATCGCATCTGCTGCTTTTAAGATTAAGTCAGCGATATTAAAAATTAATAATTTCTCATCATGTGCGGTTCGGCTCAGCACGTATAAGCAAAGTAATACATATGGCATATGAATTTAGTTCTATAGTCATTTGGGTCTGCCCTGGTGCAAATTACATATATAAATTAACTTTCCATATAGCGTTTTACCTACCAAAAGATATCTGGGCATTTGGTTAGCTTTTTTTGGCCCCTTTGATATATTCGGCCTGTAATTATACCATTTTGTAGCTTTAGGCGATTACAATATACTTAGGGCGACAAAAACAATTTGTGGACAAAACCCATGCCAATGGGTCAATAAATATCTCGACGTAGTTTATCAGGGCAGATGTTTTATACTTTGACTTCTTAATTATGCTTGAATTAATTAAGCAGCACGTTTTAGACAGGCTACATCTCTCTATCAGCAATATTGTGTCTTGCAATATAATTTTGTTTACCTCATATCCTTATTTATCAGGGAAATTATAATTTTTAGGGATCATCTATGGTCATAACCTTCGGACCCCAATACAGTATCATGCATTCTGTGATACGCTTCCAGTCCAATGTTTCAGGTTTGCACGGTAAATGCCGCTTGGCGCCTGCAACTTAGCTGTCGGTAATTAAAGATAGTTCTGTCTATGTAGGCTGTCATACATCGATTGCTCCATTTGATTTAGTCAGCGTAATATGACATGACTATCAGCTACCTTGATATAAATTCCTACAAATTGTTCGTCAATCTGAAGCGTACTATAGAATATATAACTCACGCATCATAGGATGACTAGTTGTTTATAATAGCATTTGTCAAAACAACGCAGACAGCCACACATTAATGTACAACACGATGTGTTTGATATACCACTCCCCCGCATACATCCAATTATGCACCTACAGCCACACATGCTGGACCCCGGTCGAATAGTTGTAGAAATAGCCCTCAAATTTAAATGCTTATCATAAATCGAGCCTGAAGCTCTGATAAATGGCAGTGTGACCTTTCAGAAACTGCATCAGCAATAATACTGTGGGGATGCATATCTGGTAGTTTGTTATATACATATCGCATTTAGCGATTCTCATCTCGCTTCAAGCAAGATACAATACTCTTGAGCTGACATGGAAGGCCACATTATGTATATCTAATATAACACCATTTCAAATGAAGATACTAGCGGAAAATGTCAAAATGCCTAACAACGTGAACACCACATTGGAACTCTTGAAACTCATATATTAAATTACCGTGTTATCATGAATTGTACATGGGATACAAACTGTCATTGTGCATGTAATTTTGATGGCGGTGCAAGGTTGTTGATCAAGTATATTTGCACGTCGATACGGCATCGCTGTCGAAACATTCATGTAAAAAAGACACATTTTCGATTGCAAGGAACACAGATTGGAACTGATGTAACCCTGTTGGCCCGTATCACAAAAACCCACAATAACCCTTGCTTATTAATGCCCTATTACACGCACCTATGCAAATGTATATATAAATATATATATATATGTATATATATATGCATATATATATGTATATATGTGTATATATATATACATATATATTTATACATATTTATATATATATATATATATATATATATATATATTCATATATACACGTATATTTGTATATATATATATATATATACATAAAAATAAATATACATATATATATATATATATATATATATATATATATATATATATATATATATATATATATATATATATATATATATATATATATATAAACGTATAAACATCATTGTCTTTACCCATTATCATTCTGATATCACCTCAGCACTAAAGTGACTTTTAGTAACGCTTGCTTAATTTTATTTTTCTCGTAGACTTATCATTATCTTGTGAATTAACATTAATTTTTTCAAGCTAACTCCATTTAACGATGACCAGCTGCATGTATATAAATATATATATATATATATATATATATATATATATATATATATATATATATATATATATATATATATATATATATATATATATATATATATATTTGAACTATATACCCATATATTCATTCGCTCTAGAAGATACTGCATAAAGCAAACCACGTCGTCATCATATACATATCCAAAGTCAGATATTTGTTGAGCATGTTCAAATGATAGAGTCTGCTTGATGTATCTTTTGCGGCTTTAAGACGCCGAATGGCAGAATTATGAATGATACACATATCCGACTATCACCTTGCCGCACTGCATTGATATTAGATAATCAACCAAGTATCATTATAATGGCTTAAGCCTTATCACTTTGCCCATCGGCTGAACTTGCATATTACACCTGTTTTTCTGCAGTAGGATAGCCTACACTTGATTCTATAAATGGTCTGTCTTTGTGTTAGTTTGGACAGTTGATGGTTGGTAACATGACTGATCTCTTATTACTTGCAATCTGTGTGTTGCTATTCATTGATTTAATCACCGGGTTCTTTTCAATTAGTTTCGGCTGATTCATAGTGTGCTACAACATCCGTTCCTAATAAGCAGGCTGCGGCAGCTATTATTATTGCTTACATTATTGCACAGTAATATGGGTACATTATAATCGCAAATCGCCATTGTTGGCCCTAGTCCAGTTATTGACACACTGCGTAATTTGGCTGTACTAGTGCATTAGGTAAATTGCTTTTTGCGCAATAATAATTCTGAAAACCAGAAGATGGGTCATTTCGTTCAGTCAACTAAGTGATTTAGTTTTATATTATTCATTCAGAATACACTTGACATGTTGTATGGGGAACCAAGTTATGAAACTACGCTAAGTAATACAAAGACAGATCTATAAGATTATACTTATTTGATTGTCAAGTTCCGAAGTAGATGAGTCAGCAGAGTCGCTCAGATGAAAACCGCATCTGATACTTAATCACGACCATAGTAGGGTATCCAGTCGCGTGAAACCTAAAAATGGGGCGACATACTTTACGAGACTTCGACAATCCATTGAGCGCTATCATTACAAAAGCGAAATAAGACTCGACCCCGGTATGCACTTTTAATTCAAATGTCACCTTTAATTTTATAGTAATCAATAATCGGAACTACATTAATATATAAATTTGATACATACTCTTGTGTGTTGGTATCTCATCAAGATTTATACAGAAGAAAATGTAATAGCCATAATTAATTTAGCTACTCCATACGTACTTCTGAAAGAACACTTTGATAAACAAAAATTGAACAGCAAAACAATTGTCTGTCATATATTGAGTAAATGCTACCGACCGTCAGAACATTCACGCAAGCATTTATATTCAGAACATCTGCTAGCAATGACATTTACCAGCTCGGATCTGGTGTTTATATATCCTCATATATAATAACGCAATCAATTAAACTTGTCAAATGAGCTGATGTATCACACCGTACATTGTTTGAATTATCAAGTTTATTCACATGAGGTTTACTAGCTAGTGGCAATAATGTTGCTCGAACAAAATGCTTAACAGTATACACTGCTAGCGATAATATAAAGGCATGTCTTTAATGGCAAAATATAATACTGGCTATTTTTGAGTGCTCTATCATAGCTAATAATATATGCTCAATGTCTCATAAGAAAGCCGATACTAATAACCAAGGTTGTTCATATGAGTGCTTAATCGACCACCGCGCCTTATAACATGCGTTCTATGAAATTCAATTAAGGCATTTGTATATTGTTGTTTATGGTCTCCAGGGCAAGTAATTTATCGTTTTTGATCCATTTATAGCAGTGTTACGGTAATGAAATGAATACAAGATTGCTGCGACAACGAGGAGGAACGTTTGCTCGTGTTTATGGTGAATATGGATTTCGGTTAGGATCACTATGATAATGATTGTTTGTTCTCTTTACAGTGCTGCTCTGTTAGTAAATATACAAAGTTGTTCATTGAATGTATCATCTATACACCACAACTTCAAACATGCTTGAGTTTTATCAGAAGGCCGTGAAGTTAAATTCAGTCACTGATTAGGCAGGTATGATTGGATTTGTTGTATTAAGGGAGAAAACACAGCGAACGCGTATTTCTGTTGATGATACTAACAGCAGGGAATTTGTCATTTGTGATATTTTTAAATTGTCATTAATGCAACAAAGGAAATTGGATAGCGGCACAAGCATTTGTTCAACGTCTAGAAACAAGCTTATGGTATTCTGATGATAACAAGCCAAATTCACTGACCAAGGATTAATTATGACTTCAAAGCTTGACGTTTTTGTGAAATGGATGCAGTTAAAAAACATTAGGGACAATTTATTCTCAAGCAACCTAGCTTAATTGACATGCCGTTATCTAGAAACTTGCCTGGAAGAAATAGGTTATCAAAGTTGGTTTTAGACAGATCTCTTTGTTTTTGCAGTCTCCTCATTGAAATTCACTGTACAGGTTGTTGGAGACGGTCTAAAGGTCCTTATTATCCGTTCCAAGCGATGGGTGGTCTGACTTTACAAGTCTTGGTGAATGCAAACATGAATTATACACCTTCCTGTATATTGGTTGTCTCAATGGCGCAAAACAATAGCCCTAGTTTATCAAAGCTTTATTACCTAGAGAGATTGATGAGAAGCGGTCATGAATATAACATAATTATGTAGAACGCGAAACGCCCAAATGCAAATAGGTTTTATGCGGTCTTATTAATGAGCGTTGCCTTTTAAGCAGTAGCTGATTTAGATATAATGACCGATGGTAGCTGCATACGAATACACGGTATATGAGGCTGAGTGGAATAATACGTACCCACTATGTCTCACATTTTCTCACTCTCGCTGCCACCTCATGGTGTGACCAGCACATGTTGTGGCACGTCTGTACAATACTAGAGGATTTTTGTTCAGTTCTTTGCGATACAAAAACCGCACAAAGTGCTGTACAGATAATTGCTAAAAAATAACAATTCTAGCGTGTTTTGTTTGTAATACCTGTTCCCTAGCGCAATAACCCCTCCAATCATATAGGTCTATATAGCCCTGGTAGATTAGGATTATTTTATCTAATGGATATCGTTCAACATATTCGTTAAGTGCATCCGCCTTGTCATTACGATGAGTTATTTGATCCCAAAGTGTGACTAAAGGATTCCACAGTCTATTTAATCAATTAGTATCTGGCGTCGTCTTTATCTTTAATTTCGGGTTCCATCATGGTTATATTTAGATGACACGAAGCGTCATCAATGCTTGATGCTATTATTGCATACCACGAATTGCTGTGCATAGTATAAATGATAGTTGTCAAATCAAAAAAAAATGTATGTCTGGACCGTTCACTCCTTTTCATATCTCGCTTGAAACGAAAGATTATGTTAATTATGAGAGCCGTGTAGCACGATTCATACTATATAATATTATATATATATATATATATATATATATATATATATATATATATATATATATATATATATATATATATATATATATGTCATATATATATATATTTATACATACATTGATATATATTTAAATGTATATATATATATATATAATTATATATATAAAACATATATATATATTCATACATACATTTATATATATATATATATAAGTGTGTATAAATGTATATTTATAGATATATATATGCATAAATAAATACAAAAAATGTATATATATATTTATATATATATAGATATATAAATATATATATAAATATATATATACATATATATACATATATATGTATATATATATATATATATATATATATGTTTATATATATATATATATGTATATATATGTATATATGTATATATTTAGATATATATATATATCTATATATATATATATATATGTATCTATATATATATATATTTCTCTATTCTATATTATATGTATAATAATAATAATAATAGTTTATTTCAGGCACAGGGCCCATAGTAAATAAGACATGCATGTAAGTAAGCGTTCAATGCAGTGCATATACAATACGGTTCCAATGGGTCAAGTTATTGGAGAGTCCTATCCTCCTTATAAATGCGTATGTCAATATTCTTATATATGCTTGAAATCCTGAGGTACTGTTTGAGGCGAACATATGACTGGCACTGTCTCTTTTTGATACACCTAACATATTTCGGTACGTGTTATTGTAAGCAATAACAACTTTATTAAGCGATTTTTGTGTATAATTTACCCATAGATATGTACAATACAGTGTGCTCCAGCAGGTTTGATAAATTTTAAGTTTTTTCATGAAAGGAGCATAGGGAGAAATTTCGCTGAGGTCTTTTTGACCGACCATATCAAACTCGCATTTACCTCAGCTTGTCATCGTCATCATTGGAATTTGCATCGACCATAAGCCCTCAATATTTCCATTGTTCAACATACTGCAATTGCAATTCATTCAACAAAATGCTAACGAAAAAAAGTAGAATATTTTCTTGGAAACATTGTTCGTTCGATTTCAAATACAGTTTGGTCTTGTAAGGTACACAAAAATCGTCGAAGCGCGCTATTTTTCTTGCACACGATGACTCTCTGAGAATATCAAATGTACCCGTCTAATGGTTGTTTCTTGTAATTCAATCATGCCATGCGTGTATATAAACACATTTATTGTATGTTTATACAAGCTTCGTCACAACGCGTTGTGTCCTACACACATATTATTCAGGCTGACGACTACAGATTAGATTTGATATGCATATATGTTGTGGAAATAACGCCGCTCATTTATTACAATGGGGTGATTAATCGTAATACAAATTACCACTTATCCTGACGTAATCTATTCAACGATAGTCAGTGGTGTACACTGAATCAGATTAGCAGGATGTTTAGCTTGTGTGTGATATGTATAACCGCTTAAAATTACTGGCACTATTGTCCTAAATATATGGTTACACTATTAATTAATGGGTAGAATTTCGCTCGGTAAGCGACATTGCTTGAGAAATTTGAATGCCGTAAATACGCATACAAATGGTAAATACACAATGCTTAGCTAACCAGTGTATTACAACTTAAACAGAACGATCACGACCATTGATATTGCACTCGGTTGCAATTCCTAGTAATGTTTTCCACGTGTTCTTTTGCGGGTGTACAATATGCCCAAGGGGTTTTTATGCCTGAATCGAAGCTATGAAAGGGATGAACGTGCCCCGTAAAATACAATACTGGCAGGCCGAAAATGAATCATATGACCTCAGATTACATCATCAAAAGTATCCAATCAGCTTAGCTATCGTTAGTCTCCATTGAGCGTTTCTTATCAATAACCATAAATTTTCGGCTTATCTTACAAAGAATGGTACTAAAAATTATCTAGACCAGGATTTGCTGCCCTCAATCCACCAATATTAAAGAAATAAGTAAATTTTTATCCGATTTGGAGTGGCTTAATTGACAGCATATTGATGGCTTGGTCGTGTCATGCCAAAGCCTTCGACGTCATTGGATTTTTTTTGTTTTATTGAATGACAGTGACGGAGATGAAATACTACCTGTCAGATAGAAGTGCAATGTTGTTGGCGTTTTTGCTGACCAGATTTCATTTTATTTTTCCCAATATGTAGTATTGTTATCCTACGTTCTCAGCAGTTTAACCATTGCTAGCATTGATTACTTAGGTGCGAATAATGCACTAATTCTGCATTTGTATTAAAAGCCGATACAACATCTACGTTATATTATACGCTTCTAACACACCGAGAATGAATTGTATGACTTAACGTTAAATCGTAAAAAGATATCCGATCAGTTTAGCTATCGACCGTCTCAAGTGAGGTTTCCTGAACTCTTAAATGTAATGCATATCTTACAAATTGAGGAACGGTTGCCATACGATAATGAAAGTATGTGTGTGTTTACCAAAGATCTATATTTTGATGATAATGCGCGCCAACTTTCGGAATATTCGTTGTTTTCTGATTTCAAGAGCTCATTATGTCTGTTGGTCGGCCCTGTTCATCATACATCATCACAGTGACGCATATAAACTCTGCATTTCATTCACAATAGAACTTGAATGCAATGATTCCTTAGTGTAAGAATGTAATAGTGGGACATATCTATATCATACTTTTGACAAAATTCAACACGATTAAAATATGATTCCCCTGAGCTATACTAGGTAGCTGGTGGTCGTGTTGATTTCGCAAATATGATATATGCACTGATCCCAGCGATCTCACCCGAACACAGATATGTTTATTGTAATACTTTTTTCCGCTGCAGGATAGCCTACAACAGATGTTTACTTACTATAATTGATGATATAAATAGTCTGTTATAAGGTCTTTCGATTATTTTGGTCAGTTATGGTTGGTAACATGTGCTTACCTCATAGCAACTCAATTACGCATTTAACATGCCTGATATCGTATCACGTTCAATCGGCGTGTTGCTAAATCTTGAATATCACCGGGTTCAATTAGTTTAGGCAGGTTCATAATGTGCTACCATATCAGTTTAAAATAAGCAGGTTGCGGCAGCAATTATTGTAGTCTACATTTGTACACATGAATATGGGTACATCCTAATCGCGATTCACCAATGATGACTGTATATTTTATAAGGAAAGCAGTTATTATGTTATGACCCAAGTCCTGATATCGTCACATTGCGTAATGTGGTAGTGCGTTAGGTAACTCGCATTTTGCGCGATAATTAGCAAGTTATCAGAAAACCTAGAAGGTGGATAATTTCTTTCAGCCAGTCCACTAAGAGAATTAATTTTAAGTGAACTTCGACATACAATTCTGCGCTATCATTACGAAAGCGAAATAGAACTTGACCCCGGTATGCACTTTTGGCTCAAATGTCATTTTAATTGCTCCAGTAATCAATAATCCGAACTACATTAATGTAGGAATTTGATACATTGTATATCTATGATCTGATGTGTTAGTATCTCATCACAATTTATACATAAGCAAATGCAATATCCATAATTGATTCACACATACTTCTCCAAGAACACTGTGATAGCCATTTAACAACACCAATGGTCTGTCATATATTGAGTAAATGCTACCGAGCGTCGGAGCATTTATATTTAGAACATCTGCCAGCAATGACATTTACCAGCTTGGATCTGGTGTTTATATATCCTCATAGATAATCACGCAATCAATTTAACTTGTCAAATGAGCTGATGTATCACACAGTACAGTGTTTGAATTATTAAGTTTATTCACATGATGTTTACTAGCTAGTGACCATAATGTTGCTTGAACAAAATGCTTAACATAATTAACTGCTAGCGATCGTATTTACGCATGTCTCTTGTGGCAAAATATCATACTGGCTTGTTTTGAGCGCTGTATCATAGCGAGTGATATATGCTCAGTGTCTCATAAGAAAGCCGATACAAATATCCAAGGTTGTTCATATGAATACTTACTCGACCACCGCACCTTATAGCATGCGTTCTTTGAAATTCAATTAGGGCCACTGTATATTGTTGTTTATGGTCGGCAAGGCCAGTATTTTGGCGTTTTTGATCCATTTATAGCAGCGTTACGGTAATGGAATGAATACAAGATTGCTGCGACAACGATCAGGAGCGCCTGCTCCATGTTGTTGGTGTAAATGGGTTTCGGTTAGGATCACTATGATGATTATTGTTTAGTTCTCCTTACAGTGCAGCTCTCTTAGTAAATATACAAAAGTTGTTCATTGAATGTATCATTGATACACCACAAATCGAAGATGCATTTAGTTCTATCAGAGGGCCGTGGAGTTAAATTCAGTCACTGATTAGGCAGCTATGATTGGAGTTGTTGTATTTAGTGAGAAAAAACAGCGAAGGCATATTTCTGTTAATGATATTAACTGCGGGGAATTTGTCATTTGTGATACTTTTATATCGTCGTTAATGCAATAAACGAAATTGGATAGCCGCAATAACGAGCACAAGCGTTTGTTCTCTGATCAATGGTGTGATTCGACACAGTCTAGGCTTATTTAAAGATATTATTATCCCTTTGTATGCTGATCAATGCAGAGTACATCATGTTAAGCTATTCATTTTGTGCCACCTAGGTACCTACTTTCCAATAGTATTGGTACGATACATAACCTGTATATATACACCATACTACATCTGTTAGAGTTTTAATGCTAGCATCAAAAAAACTCCCAAGTGCGTCAAATAATACCAGCATTCGTTAATGTCTTTTGGATTGCTTTTCATCAAATGTCAGACACCCAACAGTTTATGTTTCCATTACATGTTCAAATAAGTGATCATGAGTATTCTCTCTAAGGGCCCATTTATAATGAACCTTTGATCCACAGTTGTTGGATTGTTATCTACATCTTGAAGTATTTGGGCAAATAAAATTTTATGATCTAGTTGAGTTATAATAAAAACACTTTTGCAACGACAAATTATTGATAAAATCGTACAGCATATGATAGACTTAGGGAGAGCTCATGGATATAACAGGCGACAATGGCTTGGTTGGCTGTCTTAACAAAGCGCTACCTAGTGTGAAAAATGTTGGCAATTCCAACGTCGCCATATTTGAATTCAACGAAATCCGACCAGTTCGTTTGTCATCGTACAGTCGCACTAGAGCTATTTACTTTTCACTTATGTATGCCTACAGTAATGGTTTGACTATTCTTGAACAAGGAAATATTGGTTATGGCTTGGCTCCTTTTAGATTAAAGTGTTTGCATCATTTATCCTGCAGCACGGTTCCGTGACATCCAATTTCGTGGTCTAAAAATTCCAATTATAGATGCCCGTACAATCCGGTCTCTGCAAATAATTGTGTTTATGTGCCGGCGCTGGGTCGAAATATTATTGTATGGCCCGGACTAATGCACGTCTATCAATTTGCTGCAAACATTGGCTATAAATACAAGGCAGACATTCCATGCTATATTATGATATTAAGAATGCTGCATAGCAGAGGTAATAGAAACATATACTTACTTGTTGTCGTGTTTAGGTCGTTATATTCAGGTTGTTCTATCCAGGTAGGTCGATAATATTTACTCTACTGTCTTATACTAAACAGGGTAGTAGAGCGAACTCATTGGTTATACATACTGATAGCAATGCAATCTGGAAGCTTCAAAGCAGTGACAAGACTTCCACATAGGTGTCCCATAACAATGTTGCCCAGTTAATGGTTTCAACCTTGTTGTTCGTCTTGGCAATTTGTTCATATGATCAACAAACAAAAAGACGGACCACAATGGAGTGGAAAAACAAATTAATGTGATTTAATAAAACCAAAATTCAAAATAGGTGTTCAAAATCTAGTCCCTTCTATAAAATACTTCATTAGATAAAGCGATGTATGTGTCTTTTCCATATACGTATTCCACTGGCGATAGGATTGTTTCCGACGTCTAGAAACAAGCTTATGGTAGTCTGATGCTAACAAGCCAAATTCAATGACCAACGAAAAATTATGACTTCAAATCTGGACTTTTTGGTGAAATGGATGCAGTTACAGAACAATAGGGACAACTTACTGTCAAACAACATAGCTTAATTGATATGCCGTTATCTAGAAACTTGTTTGGAAGTAATAGGTTTGAAATTTGGTTTATGACAGATATCTTCGTTTTTGCAGTCTCCTCATTGGAATTCAGTGTACAGGTTGTTGGATATGGTCTCAATGTTCATATTATCCGTCCCAAGCGATGGGGTGTCTCACTTTACAAGTCCTGGTAAATGCAAACATGAAGTATACAGCTTATTGAATATTGGTTGTCTCTTATCAGAGATCAGTTTGAATTCAGTCCTGATAGACCGTGTATTTCACTATGTATACTTTGGATTAAGTAATCTTATCCACTATACATAAATCCTCTCATCTTTTATGTTTTGTAGTATTCTTGCTGAATGTTTTTTTTTTTGCAATATTAATAAAGAATATGTATCACCGACTCAACCACTGATGTACAAGATGTCGTTGACTTTACAACACCCCTTTCATGATTACCCATTTGAAAAATGGTAATACTTATGACGCTGATATGATGCCTTACCGTTAGTCGGTGTACTGAATTAGTAGCTGCTTTTGTTAGATTTTGATAATGCACATTGTTGGACAGTAGTAATTATTCCCTGTTTATGTTTAACCCGACTTAAAACAGGAACACAACTAAAAACAGTAATTAGGGACTTAAGAATTGTTCACATTTATTCAAACTAACAAAAAACAGTGTAGCTAGATATGAATCAGTAAATGCGGAATTCTAAAAAGCGATGGTTGTCTAACATCTAAGATTTTATTCTAGTGAAGCTTCTGTACATGTATGTTACATTGTAATCGTCAGTATACTATTTGTAAGCAGGCGGTCTAACGGTGTTTACAGCTTAACAGTGCGACCACAATTAGCTTTATATTCCACAAATTGTAACTGCCAATATGAAGACAATAGTGCGTTAATGGTTAGCAAATGTAGATATATTATATTTTCTTCAAATATTGCGGTTATTAATGATTTGCCTCATTTAGGAAAACGATTAACTTTGAAAAGAAGCTGGCTCGATTAAAAACATCTTTTATATAAAAATCGTTTTGATACACGGTTTGAAGAGGAATGGCCTGCGAAATGCTTTGATCAGAGAATGTACATTCTTTATTCAATGTTAGAAATCTATCCAAGACTTGCCTTCTCGTCATATATTTGGTTTTGCCTTATTTCAATTACGTTTGCATTCCTCACAATTTTTTTTGGTCAGTCGTACTCAATGTTGCAACATTAAATAAACAAGTACTTAGTTATCTGTACAGCTTTGAGCCACTCATCGTGCGGCAATGTGGCTAACTCAACGCCTTGGATTGAAACGTAACTCAAAGAATTTCCCGCAATCTAACCCGCATTGATATCTATTGATGTAATTAGAGATACGCGTTTAATAATGCATGATGTCACTTCTGCATGTAGATCACAGGACCGCAATAAAAGAGGAGCGTCAATTGATCCTTTCCTCTGCCAAATGCTTGCATTGATGTGTTACGTGAGCGAAAATGGAAAAGACATAAATATAGCTGACACTTACAAGTGCAGCAACGTGCATTCAATCACGCAACAGGGATTTCTTAAAGTACTTCATCCGCATTCAATCCGTTGATTACCATTACGCTTGGTCGTAGAATGGCCGAGCCGATCGTAGGAATGGTGCATGCGACGATAACTTGACGAAAACTTTTTGGCGCAAAGCGTACCATGTCAAGGTCGTGCACGTGATTGAATTCATAAGAAATGTACAACCTCATTACTCTTGGCGTTTAAGATATTACTGATATTCTGTATTTGCACACATGCACATTTCTAGTAGTGCACACAAAGCGTATGCTGTGTTTGTAGGTGTTATTGCATCTCCAGAGCAAACTAATTGTTCTGGAGCAAGAACTAGCGTATTACCAGGATGATGATTTATCACGACCCCCTAGTCATTCGCCGGCAATGCCGCTGACAAACATCGGAATCGAAGGCATCTTATATTGTGGTCAACATTGTGCGATTAATCAACTGCTGCAACAGAATGTTTATTATAACTATTTTACGTTAAATAAAACGAACAGATATTATAAGTCGTCTAAGTGTATAACAACCAGGAGGGACCATACTGCACACAGTCTTTGACCTGGTGGCTCGAACTCAATATTGCGTGATTGAATCACATTATTAATCCAGCCACGTGCTTCACTTCATATCTGCGTATGGAACTAAAAGTACTAAATTATACAAGTGTTCTAAGGAACTTCCGGTATGGTGCTCGATAGATACAATGGCATCAGACCTCAGCACGTGATGGCAGTGATTAAATCAGCTGTATTCCGCGCAAAATCTACTTAAATTGCTAGTATTCTAGAATGGAACTGATGTTGGTTTGCTGGGCCATCGTCACTCTCTTACTGGGACCACTGCCTACTCTTACCATACAACCAGCAAGGAAGCGGTCTTTTTCAAACCAAATTGGGATGTGACAACATTATCCTAGAGCCAAGCTCATCTCGTTCATTATCTCTACCCTTAAAATAACAATGTGACAGGAACACAACTCGGAGGTAATGGCAACAACAGTGTTTTTCACCTTCGCAAAATTTCAAATACAGCCCATGGAAAGTACAAAAAAGAGTAGCTAAAGAGCTACTGTTTAACTTCTCGTAGCCACTGAACGAGCCCGGCCTCAACACAGACTCACGCGTTACAGCCCGAAGCACTCCCATGATTGCTACTCTTTGGCGTTCCAGGGACTACTCCAGTCATGTGGGACAGGAGCATAAAATGCTAGATCCATAGACGTCGGCCTTCACTGCTTGAGTCCCTCAAGGATCTGTATTGGGATCGGATCGTCGATCCTGCTTCGGACATTCTATATGATTCACGGGTTTTTATCTCAATAACACCTTGCTTTGCTGCTTTGGCTTTATACAAATACATGAACTCTCAGATCCTTTTCTACATTCTGGCAGCCTGGCATTCGGAAAGCAAAGCACAGCGTGGGGGAGACAAAATTCCAAATAGCTGTGTTTGTTTTGCCACATTTTCCTTATGCCACCTTAATCTTACAACAAGTAATCCAAATCCAGCCATGCCTCGAATGTATATCGTACTATAAAAGACATTCCACCAGTTACTCGGTTATCAGCCATGGCATCTGCGATATGCAACAGTAATAAATTAATTCATTTACACACTAGGGACATGTTATGTGTTTTGCATGGGCTTAGCATAATCAAAATATGTTGCTGACGCTTTACTATCCCCACTGCAAATTCGACATTATGGTCAGGACAAGGACAATTAGATGCGCGTGATGACGTTTGGTTATTTTTGTCACGGAACACATTGGTATTGTTTATGTTTTCGATATAAAATAGACAGTGGACACATTTGGCTTGCTACTACGAATGCCCAAGTCTTGCTCACCATCCAGGGTCATTCCTTGCTATTTTACAGCAACATACACTGCGTAATTGGTTTATAAGACTTAAACAACTAGCCTCAGTTACACGTAGGTGGACATCCATTGAAGTATATACGTATATACTGCACGACTGGTGTGAAACACATTGGATATATTTAGGCTGAGATGTTTGGTAATAAACCGCCAATAATAGATTTGCATTTGTGGCTGAACACAATAGACTGAAATGTTGTTCAGTCTAATACATGTTGACATTAAATTGTTGTTTAATTAAGAAATATAATAATACGGAGCTGCTTAACCTTCCGCCTGTAATAATATACACCATACTAGAAAATACATAAATGAGTAAAAGCGGGGAAAAGGGGCCTTACATTCGATACAGTATCTACAAGTAACCGTACTCTCAATCCATTAATAATGTGACATGAACATATTTCAGAATAATGTTACAATGCATCTATACCGACCCTCATTGAAACTGACTACAATTATGCCGTTTTACTCACGAAAGATTAAAAGTCGGCATAACATCAAAACATTACGAAGAAGTTATAATGCTTGATAGCCGAGCACATCTGACGTTATAAAATCTTTGACGAAGCTATTCATGACAAACACATTATTTTCAGAACACCTCGAGTCTTTGCAATTAATCGATATCTCCCAGGTAATGAATGCTTATACAGCACATACTAAAGCAAAACCATATACATGTCACAAATAACGCTAGATTTGCTGGAATTGTAACGCCTTGCATGGCGGCTATCTATGGATGCAGCCTGTAAAAGAGTGACTGCATATTTGAATGTATTAAAACTTGTGAGTTTGAATGGTTTAAACAACCAATTACGACCTAATTAATACTACGATGTGGTTAACGTTTGTTTTGGAGCATTATGCAAACGCTGTGTTTGTTATTCTCATTATCTTACCACCAATGCTGCCTTGCCACAATTCTAAATCAACCACCAAGGGTCACGTATTTTTGTTTGATGAGTTGATCTTATGGCAAAGACAACAGGCGGATAAGTACACTCAATCAGTATATTAATTACCAACAATTCTATGGTGTTACTTCAACTTGAAATGACAGAACCTTTTGAATTATCAGCGTATCTTTCTCAGTCAGATGTAGTCGTAATGACATAGATATTAATCGTTATTTGTTAATATATATCGAGATGGTATGGGTGCTCTCATAAAAGTAACTGCTTGTCTGCGGTGCATCACATAGTTATAATTTGGCAACAATTGCATGAGGGGTGTGAAAACTTATTGCACGAAGGGTGGTAAGTGGAAAGAAATAAAGGTCTGTTGATTCAGCAGTCGTATCCGTGTTGTTATTACCTCTTGTTAGCGGAACTTACATGAAGTAAGTTTCCCGTGGCTCGAGTACGCTAAACAACACGCAATGTCCGTCTTAAATAACGCTAGTTTTATAGATATTAGTTTGAATAGTGAAGCAGTTTATTATGTTCCGTACCTTGACTCGGGTACAGTATATAATACTCAAATCTAAATAATTTCTTTTTTGTAAGAACTGCCAGGTATTGGTGAGTTCTTAATGATGATCACAACGTTACGTACATTTAAGCGTCTGATGTGAAATGCAAGCTGATTTGATAGATTTGAACTGGCCTAACATGGTTGGAAGTCATTCAGAAAATGTACAGCAGCTGGTCATACAACGGATGTGGATATCTCACAACGCCTGGCCAGATTTTTTATGTATTATGAACAGGGCGCTGTTTGACTGTATCCGGTAAAGTGTAGTGCTTACCAGAATATAAAGCTGGTGAGGACCTGCACGATACTTTTATGTTAGGTGGAAGCTAGGCATATATCATAATTTCTCATAATGGAGCCAACGTTCGCAGTAATTAGACGAGAACATATATCGTTAAAAACTTGGTCACGTTGTGGGATAAGTGAGCCGACGCTGACATGATATATCATCGTCATTGCTTGAATCGTAGGGATATGCCGGTTCCCTCCATAGTTACAGAGGGTGCGAACAAACCTAGTTTATATATAACTGAGTCGGTGGCTTGACACAACTCGTAGGCTGAACCTAGCGCTAGCCGCCAGAGCGCACCAGGCAGTTGTGCTGCAAATAAATACTACATTGACGCTAACATATCAATGCAATGCATATATGGCAGATCCATTGTCCGTGATATTTAGTCCTCTGCTGTCATCGCCCATTTACAGCGCCCTCAACCATTACTTCCTCCGTTGTATGCCTCACAATGTATCTGATCTTTTCTCCCTTCCATACACTTTAATATGTGCATATGTGCAAAGGCGAGTTATCTGTTAACGTCTGCGTTGTTATGGAGAATACGGTTATACAATACTAATGTAATGATTCAGAATTGCGTAAGAGACAAGACGCCCTTTGGGCTAGAAAGTGTTCGTCAAAGCATCATTGCAAGCATCATTCCAATAATGTTCGGTTAATAAACGATAGAGCCAGATTATTAACACAATGAAGCGGACGAAGAGGCTTCAGAAAGTGCGATATGCGTGACTGAATTGATGCGGCTGCGCGTTGTAGATAAGACTTAGCAGCCAACATTGTGGTCCTTCCGGTACAACGCGCAGCAATAATTATGTCAACAAAATTTCCGTGAAACGTTACAGCACACCCACGCCGGTAATTCCATGATATTTATATCGTTTCTCTTTTCTCAAGAGTTGATTGCTTGATCAGATATACCACGACATTATTTATGAACTCTTACATGTTAAGAACCCGGCTCGCGTTCGATATAAACAGGGAATCTGCTCTATTGTTCAGGGATTATTGCTGATTTTAATTATTGGACAAGTATGGATGTAGAAGCAGCAAACAACGATTCCACGAAGAATTATTACCAATGAATAGCATTGGAACCGGTCAAGGTTCATATGCTTCGTCCGTTGCCTTATGTGCCTGTGACACCAACAATAAGGCAATCTTGGTGCGTCTCAGCGCCATACCATTTGTCATGGGCAACAGGCTATCTACAAGAAAATTTCGCTGATTTACGTGTACTCAGTGTCGAATCTTGCAGATATATGCAGTCTGGGGCAGCTACAATACCCACAGCGTTTAGACTTTTTGGATTTGATACAAATCCGGATTGGTCTGCATTGTGTTCGAGAATACCACTACAGCACAGCTACAGAGCGATGTGAATGCGCATCTGACCTTGCTGTTGTATGACGCATTGAAACATATAAGCATTGCACTGTATTTATCAAACAGGTAACGATGGTCTTTGCTGAACATATCAATGACACAAAATATTGGGCTTTATTATACACTAATTGATACTTTGCTACCACGTGTGAAGTAAGCTCATAACAGGTAAGCTTTGTAGATATGTTAACTCAAGCATCGGATCATTAATTTTAATCTGTGACCAACCACATTGATGTAAATACTTATTCAACTAGTTAAACCAAGTGGCTATCAACATAGCGACATCAAGTATGCTACTAAAATACCCATCTACAGCTACCTAGCACCACCACCTTGATAACGTGTTAGAAGCAACACAAGATATGATACTGTAAGAAGTGGTTAGAAAGCAACACAAACCTTGCGCAGGATCTTTCTTTATACTGATCACGCTCCCAGTTAAATAAACGAACAAAAACCGTTTCAATACGCCAACCCTCCATACCAGCTAAATGGTTTCTTTGACAATACCCACTGGTTTGTTGCATAAAGATAACGTATTGATCTGTAATTGGCGTCTGATGAGCACAACTGATCGGCATGGGCCATTTCACACAACTGCAAATGCTTCGTTGAGTTGTCGTTGCAGTATGATATCTTATTGTCGTGTTAGAAAAACAAGATTGACGTTATAGTAAGAAGTGGTTAGAAGCATTTCTAACAGATGGACAATTATGATTATATTGTGCGTTATGATGTTTTCAATAGACGACGCCAACCCTCCATACCAGCTATGTATATTATAGACTAAAGGCGCACAATATAGATTCAGGCACCCCTATGTGTCGCTAGCGCCTTATTTAACCAATAATGCGATCTGTCATCGAAACCGCATAAACCCCACTGGTTGACAACAAGTGGTGTTTCAACGGCAACGGTAGCATAAGATACGCGTATTGCTTCTGTGGGAGCATTGGGCATATGGACAGATACGATGAGCAAAACTGATCGGCATGCTATGTATGTCTGATTTCCACAAACTGCAAACTGCTTCGTTGAGTTGCGTTACATTGAATTATCTAGGATTTAACCCTTATTACGTAATCAAAACGAACCATGCAATTATGTTGATACTCTGTTTGCTACTACAGATTTCCATTATCTATGCTATATGTTACTGTAAAATGTCTAATTGCAGACTCGGCATATTTCACGGAGTCAAGTAGTTATTTGCTGACTTATCACCGGGAAATGACCAATCAAAAGCACAACGGGACGCTCGCTATATCCCTCCGTTCAACACTAGTGTTCGGATATTCGGTTTATCCATAATGCATTCGATGAACAACCTTGCATATTTCGTACCTTTCGTTCTGTTCAGATCTATTCTATAAGGATCAATCGCAATAATATTGCAAAGCCCAAATATAAACAACAAAGGTGAATGCACCACTATTTGAAAAAATATTACCGGCATTTTACTTGTATGTGGCAGACATGAGTTGCAGTATGAGATCCACCTGTTTACAAAGAAATAGCAATTTAACAGGCACCACCCAATATTGGTTTCATTTCACTTACTTGTAAGGTGGTCGTTTTGTTAGTACTCAAGTTACCATTGACAAGTCGTTTTAATCTGTTGCATTATTATATGTAAGATATAACGCTATTCAAAAGCGAAAGTGAATACCTCTATATGATGGTTTCACAAATTTGAATACCTAACATGATTTTCTTTATATAGAATTGTACTCGTAGGTTTAATAACATTACCTATTATAGCGATCCTTGGTGAAATTGAATCGTACCAAGAAGACGGAACAAACGCACCTGCTCGTTCCTTCAGCATCTTTATGCCCTCTCAATACTTTAATGACGCCATACAAGAACCGAAAATGACAAATAACTGGCCATCATAGCAACCGTGACGTAATTAGCAACAGGTTAAATATACGGTCGCAATATTATATATATATATATTAATTCCCTATGCTCTGCAATTGATGCTCAGTATACTCAGCCAAGGTGTGGACTCAATTTAAGGCCTTGTGATAAATCTAAAAGCAATATATGATGTTTGTTTTTTCAATAATTATTCAAATTAGCAACCGTGCACATTTGCGTAACCCATGATTTTGTCTTTAATAGAAGCTCTCAATGTAAATTGTTTTTGTAGCTCTCCACTTTATATGATAATTGATATTATTAAGATGCATGCCTCAACAGGTACAGTTTGTATGGTGTTTCCCAAAGTATCGTCGCTTATATTATTCACGTCGTTTGAGGCATTCTATATAAAATGTGTTAAAAATGGTTCATAATGTACGTTTTGCTTATTTTCTATACTGCGCTGGCCCGTAACGCATGCTTGAATGTCGGTATATTATGCGTCAAGTCATTTAGGTAACCATCATTTAATCAGGAATAATGTATCGGGTCATTAAGGTAACCTATTAACACATTTGTCGTAGGCCAACATTAATTTTGCTGGGTGTAGTAATTTACGTTCGCAGTTACAGTGACACGAGGTTCCCAGTAATCGTATGACGTCAAATGTTCCAGTGAGAACAAATTGTTGCGAATGATGCATAATTATGTATGATAATATACGATTCGGAAGTGCATTTGAGTGAGGGTAGTCTTGCCCTGACAGGCGTATATATATATATATATATATATATATATATATATATATATATATATATATATATATATATATATATATATATATATATATATATATATATATATATATATATATATAGATATCTATATCTATCTATATCTCTATCTATCTCTATATATATATATCTCTCTCTCTCTATATATCTCTCTATATCTATATATATCTCTATCTATATATATCTATATATATATATCTATATATATACTGGATGAACGGTTTCCTATCGCTACCGACAATATACATACATTAAAGACGCCAATCAATAGAGTGTAGCGGAACCAGGTCCGTGCGTTACATACACATATCTGCAATTTTTGCGGCTTCAAGCAACAATAATCAGTGGTAGATTGTAAATGGCGCTTTTATCATATCAAGAGTATGGTCATTATCCCTGAATTAATCGACTTTATATTATAAGCCAATATTGTGCTGTTGATATGCAAATGATGACGAGATTGACTGTTTATTTAGGGGTTTTCCAGGGTAAATGAAAGAAAGTCAAAGCATGCAGTTACTCAGTGTCAATACAAACGTGCTTCTTATTAATTCTTGTGAATTCAGGAGATAAAGTCATGTCTATGAGAAAATGAAATTAAACAAGATTGCAAACGGGTAGGGTCAGTGATGTTTGCATGTCTAGGCATGTTTATCAGAATGATATCACTAAATGCGTAGGGCATGGGAAAGCTGTGAGATTAAACAGAAACAGTAGAACCAAATTCGACAGGTACTGCGTGCAAAGATGGTACGTCATTGGAAAAAGTGACAGAGACTTTTGAACTGTCGGCACCAAAGGTTGTGGGTGGCAGCTTCAAGCGACTTCAACAACGCTGAGACTGCTGAAGACAAACAACATCGTATGCTACTAACTGACAATTAAGAGAACGCACGATAAGCATACGAATACATATATATATTTATATCAATATATATATATATGTATATATATATATATATATATATATATATATATATATATATATATATATATATATATATATATATATATATATATATATCTCATATATATATATATATATATATATATCTATATATATATATATCTATATATATATATATATATATATATATATATATATATTACGGGTTCCTCATATATATTTCTTAATTTAAACGGCTCGATTATTTAGGGAAATCACGACAACTATTATGATATTTGTTTATCTTGTCTATGGCGAAACTATTTCCAAGTCATGTCATCCTGTGTTATGTACAGGTGCAGGCATTCATAAAATCTATATATCGTGGCTAGAACGTCTGTACATATTGAACTGGAACGTTGGCTGATGATGGCGCGGAAATATTTAATTGCAGTACTATTTAACATCGCTTTGCTAGAGGATTGACATGCCACCAAGTCTACGATTGTGCATTCACGAGCTATCCATGTAAGATGCGCATGTTGGTCAGAATTGATTGGATACGAGCCTTGTGATACATTACACAGAGAAAAGGCTTATGATGGTGTTCGCAGTATTATCCAGTGCATATGTATTAATCGATGTAGACATGTTATGTTCATTGTACAAGCTGTATTACACGAGGCACATTCATAAGCATATAGGATGAAAAGATGTGAATACATGCTTAAAATTTATATCTTCCATTTAAAAACTCTTATTTCTATTTCATAATTTCTCCAAAGATGGGCGTCTGGCAACCTGGCAGACCGAACATAAATACCTTACCGAATGCTCCAGAAGACCTTGCTCGCCACATTAACCTCGAGTCACTTTGCATCTGAATGAAAGCATTACGAAAGTGTATGGGATCTGAACAGGAATATAGATAGCAACATCTTGACTTACTTGTGGTTGCCTATTGCACTCGCTCACGGCATATCGTGTTTGAATGGTTCAAAGTCATCCGCTAAACGCTTTGTAGGCATCACACGTTGAAAATTTAGATGTCAGAGTGTATGAGCAGGGAAAAGGGCTGTAACTTGTTTTGGTTCTCCTCGTTTTTAACGAACGATACGTTTTCCATATGCAATTTTAAGAAAACGATATCACCCAATATTATTGTTGTTGCCGAAATCCGCATGTCATTTTTCCAAGTTAAATGATTCTCTCTTTTGGAATATGAACAAAATATACACAGCTGCCAAACGGCCGTAAAATGTACAACACGGATAGTGCTGACCCATGATTAGCCGCTTGACTGGAAACTTAACTAATTGGAATGGTGTATTTGGCGCTGCAAAAACCGAATTACTCAACCAAAACCGATTGACAATGGCGGAAAGGAAGGCAGAACTGTTAATGGCGGTTATTCTAGTCAATATAATTCATGGACTGAGGGATATCGTCATTTGCCGTAAGGAGAATCGCACTTTTTATCGAAAACCATGATCGTCAGTAGCAACTTAAGCTACCAATATCTCATACTTGGCAACTTTTTTTGCGCCCTTACTTTGAGGCAGAATTTCGATGTGTTGGTATACGCAAACGGCCTGTATATGCATGTTTCGTTTTGTAGCGGTGGACCTAATTCTGCACAAACACATCTTGGTGGACCAAGCTATATGCATTTAATGACGCTTCGTATTTAAATCATTAATTGAGCAAGAAGTCAATTGTGTTGCGTGGCTTTATCTACACCATGTTTTAATGACGTAATACTGTGTTTAGTTAACAGGTTATGCTAAACTTTGCATTATTTCGTCCCGTTGTCGTTTTGTTTTGGGGCTAAAAAAAAAGAATTATAACCATTTGTTGATATCGTTATGCCAGCATTCGAAAATAGAGCGATTGATCCAAATATCGACAGTATAGCTGGCGTTTAGGGTTTCAAGATTAAAGCCTCTCAATATTAACTTTAATCATATGTCTGGTTACAGACACGTGCATAACGACTACAGCGGATTGAATCGGAGGTATTGTTCTTTGTTTTATTTAGTTCATTTCTAGTTGCTGAACTGCGTTTAATAATGTAAAGAATGTAGGGATCATAGATTTGAGTTCGCCTTCACAATCACATACTGGCCCTTGTAACTTGGTGGTGTTTACGCTTTGCGACGTATAGCGGCGAAGGAAATATGATATCAAATGATTGATACTTACATACACATCACAAGACAAGCAACACATCTTTGTTTGACGCAACTCGTCGATTCTCATTCATCACACCATTGTACACGATATGCATACCCGTAATATCTTATAAACGAAATAAATCTAATCAGTTAAAACAGATAGTTTATACGTGATCAATTAATGCGAAAATATAGTTTATTGTTTGTTTAGAGGGTTCAAGGGGAACTGAGTCAGTTGCGAATACGTCAGTGCCGCATTTATCGGCCTGTGTAGCTCCATGCAGTGACCCAAGGTTATCAACAAGACATGTACAGCAATTGAACTCGCAACTGGTAATTGGAACGCCGCCACGGTTAGATAGGAGATGAATCTGTCAACACCCTGGATAAACTGACGTATGATCCATAATTAACCTTCTCAATAGACACAAGCAGATGACACTTCCTGATAATATTGGCAGATTGCTAGGCAAACGTAATGAGTAACCAATCATTCCCGTTATTCAGTCCAAAGCAATACTGACTGGCTGATTACATATACGGTACAACTTCAACAAGGACATGCAACCAATGGTTATAACAATGGCGAAACGATAAAGCATAGGGGACAAGTATCAAGTTACAGGACGAAGTGGTTCATTGGGAAGATTAACAAATGATACTTAACTTGTTGAAAATGTGTTTATAACCAATAATTCGGATATTTATCGATAATTTGTAAATGGGAGAACGCAAAATTTATTCGTTTTGTTGCAAATATTTTTCAATGGAATGAAAGTAAACCAGTTACTACTGAAGTGTATGTCGAAAGGTGTGATATGTAAGTCATGTTGATAGCAACACCATTACAATCAGCAGAGCAAATCACGCCTGTGCGAGAATAGTTAGGTATTATTGAAAGACATATGTTACAGTTAGAAGAGTTATCGAGCAAGTTAATATCATCACGCATCAGTATAAATAGGAGAGGGTGATTGCGCCCCGACAGATATGAGCAGACCATATTGACAGTGCTTCGCTTAGGGTGTGCTTGCAGCGCCCTTTAGAATGATCTATTAATCGATAATTTGCTTTGGCACTGAGAGCAACGCATGGAACAGACTAACACTTCCACAAATGTAACTAAAACATCAGAACATCCGTGAAAGCATTCAAGACACTCATTTTTACCCTAGCTAGATGTTTTTATGTATAAAGCTTGTATTGACGCATTTATGATAACACACACACAGCCACACACAACACACAAACGCAATTACACACACACACACACACAACCCCCCCTCACGCACACATAACCCACACAGACACACAGACACACAGACACACATATATATATATATATATATATATATATATATATATTTGTATATATATATATATATATATATATATATATATATATATATATATATATACATATATATATGTGTGTTTGTGAATATATATATATATATATTTATTTATTTATATATATGTATATAAATATATATATAGCTATATGTATATATATATATGCATATATATATGCATATATACATATACATATATATATATATACGTAATATATATATATATATATATATATGTATATATATGTATATATATAATATATATATATATATATATATATATATCCATATTTATATCTATATATATATATCCATATATATCTATCCTATATATATATATTCATATACTTAAATTTATATATATATAATCATATAGAATTAGGTAGAAGTAACTTTGTCGTTTACAATAAAACTCAGTAGCGTTAATGATAATCATGGCAATAATAGCACTTAATTAGCAGGTTAATGCGGGTGCAATAACATTTACACAGAACATCGAGTGATGGATGAAATAACGTGCTCATGATGTTAAATGGGTTAGTAATTTCCCCAAGGCTGTTATAGGGTAAAGCTGTTACCAAATCGAGACATAGCCATATTCTTTCGCAACACTCAGCATTGACATGGTTCATTCCGACAATATTTCCAAAATGTGATTTCAGAAGGATTGAGTTTAACACCAGTAAATGCCTCATTTACATCGCTTTTTGATCCATTAAACGGCAACAAATTGCCTTTTGATGCGTTGAATACTAACGCTATTTAGCGCTATTTAGCGTTTAGCCATGACCTTGGCAATAGCAATAGTGTGAGCACCGATTTATACATCATCAGCGTTGCTCAATGGGCTAGCATAACGGTGTGCGACATGACAGCCAATGCATTAGCGACAGACACTGCGCTATATGACATTGAACGGCTTACGTGCAACCATTGTGCCGGTGTTTCCGTAACTATGTAGGGTTATCACGGTCCTCTATCTAATTTACTGTTAAACCAAATATATCGCAGTTTATCATGATGCTCCATATATATAAAGGCTAAACCAGCAATGAACAAGCTGCCCCTAATACGTTGTTCAGATTACCCTTTTTAGGCCACCTTAATTAAACTCCTAGCAATCTATTAACCTATTCTTTACAGAAAAGATATTAAATTCGCAGTTGGAATAATAGCCTGGAATACTGTTATCATTGATTTATTACGAATACTAAAGGGACGCTTCGTTTTATCGCATTGGCTGGCATGAAACGTATTGCATCATAAACACTGTTGTTTATAGAATAACAGTAAAACCGCTTGTATTACTAATGATTTTGACACAATGGAGATTTATTGTTTGAAAGGCATATTACATTATGTACGACCATACTCAAGCGATACAAACCCGTTTAGCACGTTGGACGACACGGCTGTAAAGCTCATGCTGATGATCATGGATCTTTAAAAATGCCATTCCTACATTACATATTAAGATCGGTTTTGCAGTAAATATTGTCAACGCGATTAAACTAAAGCGTTTGCAAAAGTTTAGTGTCGATCATCACATAAAGTTTGTCTGGGCTTGCGAATGTAGTTAAACGTGCAATTGTTGGATTTTTGACATTTCAAGTTTATACAAGAATAATATTTATTTGCTTGGTATATATACCGTTCAGATATTTTGCATCTACAAAAACGTTTCAATAGGATGAGTGCCACAATTACACCAAACACTGTTTTTATATCATAGCTGAACACCAAAAGTATGGACAGAGCGTATGAAGGCTGCTCTAATCGTTTCGGTTTATCAGCTAACACATGCGTTCTGCGGTCGCTAATCAGGGAGCAAAGATCATTGAATAGTTGTACTGACTTTTTGATGCTTAGTAAAAAAATACACACTTTGTCTTAATCAAGCTTTGTGCATAATATTTGAATATGTCATTATTTCGACAGTACACCACAATGATCTGACAGCAAGGGTCTAAGCACCTGGTTGTAATCTACGTCTCTACATTACCGCCGTTCCTCCTTTTCCTTGACAAAACGCACCTTAAGGCAAACTGATAAGAGAAAGCATCATCTAAGGAAATCAATGAACCTTTGTACTGACTGATAAATAGATGACAAGACACTGCTATCACCACATTTCAGAGAACCATTGAATTGACTGATAAGTAACTTGCGCGTTGGGTACTAGTGACAGTTATGCAGCGGCAAATAAACAAGCTGCTAAGCGTTGAATATCGTCTGTTGCGACCTAAACATCTCAATATCATAACAAACATCATTTATAGCTATGGAACCAGTATACCAACATTTTGCAATTGTTGTCTGGATGATTTGTAAGGCACTAGATAGGATTTGGGGTTAACATAGAGGTGCCTAGTGCAATCACTAGTTGCAGCAGGGCTTTGCAAAAGACTTTGATGTTCTAAAAAACAAAAAACAATTATGAAACGAGGCCTGAACATTGTCGTTTCCAGGCGTCCTCCCATCTTTTCCAAATCGCCATTCCTACTCATTAATGATCATTGATCACCTCATATATAACCGCATTCTCATTATCCTCAGGTTTAGGATGACAAGGTAGATTAGTTGCCTTGATCAGCAAGTAGATATAATAAGGCCCTCACAGAATACACCGCATACAAGCATTGTTGAAGGATTTTCTTTAGCTGAAGTCACTACCACCCGTGACGGGTTAATGTGACAATGGCTGCCCAACATCGATACATTTATTATCTTTAACGAGGTATGAATGCCATCATAGACCATCTTTGAAATGCTCCACAATAAAAGAACGATTATGCTGCCATCCAAATAAAGAACAGAATAATCGTGTTGCATTACCATACAAATTTCACTAACGACGCAGGGGACCCTAATTTATATATAATCTAGGTGTGCTCTGCGATTGTTAGAATTTCAATATCACTTTGGAATTCGGGTATAATCAAATATGAGCAACACGATCAGCTTGTATGATATTCGATATAAATACCGCTTCGCCTAGGTTTTTATTATGCATGCTTGCGTCAAACTGTTAACACCGCACCCAGTCCATAACTATTGCTATTATTTCGCTAGAGCATTTGATGTCAGATATAAAGTATATGTTTTTCAGCAGACGCGGAAAATGTGTGACAGTTAGATACTGAATGATGTAGCGCCCGTGCATTCATCCATCCATCTTCAAAAAGATACAGAAATGTTGCAAATCTTGCGACTCGAAATGTCAATGCCATTCCTCAATAGCCTTAAATTACATGGGTACTTACCATGAAATACAGATTACAGTGTATCAGTAGGCATGAGAAGTGTTTGGCAAAGATATGTGTCATTTCCAACATTAAATATGATATGACTCACCAGAACCATACAAAGTAACACCTGCACGCTGTGCTGAGCTGAACTGCTCCGAGTGGGAGAAATAGATTTGCTGTCATGTACGATCATTGGATAATAACTTAGGGCAATCTATTCCTATCACTTGAATTTCGCTGCATCTACCACATAAGTACGACAAGGTCAGCTAATTTTTCATAATAGCAAATGCAAAAATGATAAACAACGTACGCTGGTAGCAGTCATACAATCGCGAAGTCGTTAAAGATCAAACCCCATACATGTTGTCGGTACTTATGGTTTATTTGCAACATAGTATTCTAACCAAGCACTCGACCTGTAATGCTTCGGTGGCATGATTACTAGTGTGGGGTTGAGCTGAAATATTTAGTTCATCATTCTACCTTATCAACGACAATTGCGATATGGTATGTATTTATACAGCTAAAGAAATAGCCATACTTGTTCCGAACTATTTGATGTTACTCTTTGAGGTCATTTCATTGTCAGTGACCACTGAGCCTGTTTTGTGCCATCATATTAGGAATTAACATTCCGCTCTCTGTTCACTAAGTACTTGGCGCAAAAATGTACGTTTGAAGCTAATATATTTACATGGCTCAGGATTATTAACCCAACCGAAGCTTTTATTGTGATACCGAGGAAATGATTTTAACTGGCTGACTTGACCGGTCATTGTTATATTAATTGGTTAAGTATTTCTCATTCTAGTTGAAAACAGAAATTATCAATGCCGCTCTAATTAAAACATGAACATATGCCAAGTCTATCAAAGAGTAATCTTAATGAGACAGAACAAAGTGTCGATATCTAAAAGTCGAGCAGAAATACAACTAGCGATAAAGTATCTGCTTGCGAGAACTTAGACGCCAGGAAATAATCTACACCCCACTACAGATAGATCAGTTGCAAATATCCTAATGGTTTTGGCCATTAAGTAACAGTTCCGGAACAATTAGTCTTTTGCATGTTATCATGCTAGATGCGTGCTTATATACATATTTCGCACAGATTATCTCTAATCGGCCTGGGGAAAGCTGACTTGAACCATCTAGGTCCTGTGCTGAAAACCATAGACACGACCGGTTTCGCCGATATCATCATCACAGTTAATACTGGCTTTAAATATTCGACATTGAAAACGGAACATTTACTTGACCAGCAGCGAAAAGGAGGGCTATAATAATATCTACTGTAGAACAATTGAACTGAATTTGTCAAATATATTTTTGTATATAATAATGCTTGGAGTAAAAAATATATTTCATTATATTCAGGCATCGTAAAGGATCAGTGTAATTAGGGAAAGGAGGCCAAGGATAGAAGGCGCTATTGATGGTACAGATTGTATCTCCTGATAGTGTGACAGTCTTACGAGCATAGTCACAAGCAAACGCGCTAGAAAAAAAAAGTAATGCAGGTGTCTAGTGGCTTTTCCGCCCGTATGTATTAATTATATTACCTGTGACAGCGCAGATATTTCTGTCAGTTATATTGCAAGGTTGCGTCGATTTGGAACATACAAGCCATTGTAGAAAATAGGCTTGGACATGGTCGTGAGTGCCCAATGTGACACTGCACTCGATTGTTAAATGTGACACACAGTTGCACTTTGATTTTATGACAAAAGTGCTAACACCATGCCTAATGTTTGTGTCAACCTACGGACAATCCACATTTGATGATGCATCTACGATTATTAACATTTGCAATATTCCCATCGGCAGTACACAGAACTATTAGGTTTTCTAATAATGTGTTAATTGAATTCTATTTCAATTGCTTTCGTAGAAATGGTGGTGTTTAATTGCAGGACACCTTAGCTGTATTTTGATTATACGGCCATAAGATGATTCTAGTCCCAAAGCGTCTCATTTATACACCGAATGTCTGTGTACGTTGGTAAAAAATGTTCTTAGCTTAAAGCTAACAAGACTGCTAGGTGAGAATTATTGTTTAATTAGCCAATCCAATTTGTTCATGTAATTTGACCTGAGCTCTTAATGCTGAAATTAAAATGCTCCAATTCCTAATAACACTTCCTCTACAGTTCATACTTGAGCATAATATAATACATCTTACAGTGTAAATGAATGATCCAAATATATCTAGAAAATATTGCAGTTGCATTGAATGTGGTTCATCATTCGACAGAATATTTAAAGGAAGCTCGTGGAAAATATCTATTGTATTTGGATTTGCCAACATAAAGTTACTAAAGTACCAGAACATAATGCATACTTATACGGAATATTGCCCTTTGCCATTTTCGAGCAATCGTGTCTATTATCTATTACACACTGTCATCATTAAAGAGATTATCCTTCAGCAAATTATGTATCTTTATATATTCAGCCGTGCGGCTTTGCTGAATTATTTTGCACACATTTTGTTACTTTAGCCGTCAGCTTGGGAAACGTAATGATGCATAAGAGTATAAATATTAAAATCGGATGCGTTCTGTCTCTCATTAAATGACTAATCCATACAGTTCGTAAGTTATATGCAACTATTGTTCTTAAATACAGCCCCATCTAACGAAATAAACCTTCTGGTACAGCTGCTATTGCTGTAGACATGCAACTGACATAGGGTAATATGAACCGACAGCTTTTGGGCTATTTGCTGTATGATTGCTTATTGCAATATGTATCCGGAGAGTCCTCTACTAAATTAACGAACTAGATTAATACTATTAGCGCTATTAGTAAATCATATATGCGAATATTCTAGACCTCGAGCAACAACTAAAATACCACATTCTTAATGCAGATATTAAATATTGTTAAAATATATTCTTGAACATTTCTCTTAGGAATGCGAATTGTTTGCAGTCATTATGGCAAACAACGCTGTGTAGTCTTGCATCAATTGCCGTCCATTTTATGTGCAATGTTTAGTTATAATGCTCTCACTTCAGTTTTCGTGGCTTCTCATAGTGTATCATGTGATTCATGTCGATTATCTCACACTATTCCAAACTATGTCGCTATTAAGTTTTACATTTTATCCTTGCTGCTCTCCGGGCCCTTTTCTATGTTGGTTTGAGCAATTGTATGGCAATATGGTACCGCTTTCTTTTAGGGAACAAGCCTGCTCCGTCAATAACGAAGCAATATAAAGTACCAGCGATGGGTTGAGTATAACAAAATACTCTGCATAAAGCAATATTCATTGAAACCTCATAAAACGCCACACAGAAGCCCTGGCAATTTATATAATTGAATCACATGGCCAAAGGACCCAGCGTGAGTTGTCAGGGCAAATCAGCCCCTGTGGGTTCACATTTCCGCAGTCATAGAGGGGATGAGGTAATATGGAGTAACGCATAGTAGTGCTTTAGCGGTGTTATTGCCAATCAATTTGATTGCGCTGAATGTGCATACGCCAGCGCGGTATCATTTCATTTGACCTGCTTTGCTATCCAAATATTCGCAATAATTGATCGTGGGGCATGGCGATCTCAGGTGAAGGTCCTATAAAATTCATAATATGACAGAAACCGAATAGAATATGTGTTTATTCAAAGATACTACGCTACTAACCTACAATAATGCGGTACAAGTCATTACTATCACGCGGGTATAAATGCAAGATTCAATCGATATTAACTATTGTCAGTACTGATTCCAAACATATTTCAGAAAGGATTTCTTCTCATGAGGAAGTTTGGGGGGAGAGACATATATTAAGGTAACAAGTCATCTTCAAGTGAGCACAATTAATTCCCCAGTCTGTTGACACTGTAATAACGACATGTCAATTATGTTTAATGTAACAGGCTTTGCGCAATAGGAATAAAAGCTCACAAAGAAAACGCTGCAGCCTAATGATTGTCAATGCTGCTATTACTTGCAATCACATTAATTTTGATCTGATGAGCTTTCATTATCGAGTTAAAATTATCACTTGGTGTTCCGTCAGTGCCCACAGGTCCATAGGGCAATCTTATAGATATTAAGTATCATTTTACGATTCATCATTCGGGTACACTTAATTTCTAAGATGCTTTGTTACGAATGTTGAGGGATAATGCATGGCATTTAAGGATCTATGGGCACGGAACTCATATCCCTCGTGGTATTTCTTTTAAAAAACTGCAATAAAATAACGCCACACAATGTTTTTGAGTGAGCAAGGACATTATAGGATCGGGATAGAGATTGCAGTTGCTTGACAATAGTGGAAAGTATATGTGCCATGACCTGATTGGCCGATTTTATTCTCCATAAATTAAGGGTCTTTTACGTCAATTTGCGTTCCAATCAAACAATTGCAATAGCAGTATGGGCAAATGTACAACTAAGAAATGGACACCTAGGTGCATTTATTGGAAATGCAAGGCTGAAGTATGTATGTCTAATATATGTAACTTAAGTACACCCTGCTGAAGTGGTTTCGACTGTTATATACTGATTGAACAAGCAATTAAAAACAGCGAGCCGTTTCCAGCGATAATATAGTTGTCAACTATATGCAACATTTTTTAAAACCTGTTTGCAAAAGATTTGAAGTCATGACCATCATCTGAATAGCATGACAGACAATGTAAGCGCTAACTTTTCTTTGATTAGTCTTGATAAAAAGTAATGTGACAGAGTGACGACATACAATTGTGCGACGTTGCAACTTGGCAGCCTATTAATGCCTTAATAAGATAATGATATATTAGCGCGTATTCAATTGCACCATTATCTTGCTTGAGGTGCAAAAAACTCGTTTTATAGCATCGAACAGCTGTAGGAAATTAGCAGAAGGTATATCTCTTAGTCAACGCCAAAGTTCACATAGGAAACCTCTTGTTTCATGCTGCATAATAACTGTGATCAATAGTTATTTAAAGATCCGTAATTCGACAACGTAGTATTTAAAGCAATGTAACACAATCGGCTGTTATGGGTATAGTTATGCCATTATATTTTGTAATAAAATCGGAATTCAAATTGATTCGTTTTAAATCAAACTCATCTTAGGTAACAAACCACATTTCCAGTTGCATTGAAATCTAAGCATTATCTTGACTATAGCAAAGCAAAGACTTTATGATAACATCTCAACATCCTTCATTTCTGACGGGATGTCAAAATAAATTATCACATTCCCAGCGAGGGGGATTGACCTGACATATTGCTTTATTCTGAAGACAGACGAAGGCAATAGTCACTAGAAGTTATGGCAATCTTCAGATAGAAACCCTGGCTGCATAATCATTTGCAACATGTCATTTGACGTGGTGGTGCTTTCAATGTATGCCATGAGTACAGATAAATTAGTGCAATATACGAATTACAGATGAATATACTTTTTATTGGTGTATTTCAGACATAGATGGTTGTGGGAGAACCGTTAACTCACCAATACGAAAACGCAATAAGATGCGCAACACCTGATTTTGATATTATAACGCTTACTTGGAATGTGCTTATTGTCGCAGTTCTAAACCTACTATATATACATCTAGGCAATATGATGCGATGCTTTATATAAAACATTACCTCATTCCTACGAGACAGTAGATACCGTGATATCATTCTGTCGCAAATTTGATCGTTTCGCATGATGTATTCCAAATAAATAGGCACTCACAGGAGAAATAGCAAGAATTGTTGAAGTTGCCCTGGCTAAAAGTTAATCATGCAACAATTGGAGAACAATGATTCCTTCTTTGTTATTGTATAAACCCAATTACCCGCCACTATTCCTGAAATAGGCACATAAGCTATTGAAATATCACCAATGATACACACGAGAACACAACCATTATGACGTACAGACCTGGCCGCTGCATAAAAGGATTTTGGTTTATGACAAGAATGGGCAAGTCGGGGTGGCAGAGTAGGCGGCGATGACAGAGAGTGGGAAAACTTCCCGAGAAATATGCATTGTTGAAAATTGTGAAATTTACTGCACTTCGTGTGCTAATAATTAATGTAGGTAACAAGACTGTAAAGCATACATTGAACATTGACAATAAAAATGCTAGCGCTGACATATCTCCAATATAAGTATTTTAGAGCAAGCACAGCAGAGCTTATGATAAACTAACTCAGGACGGGCTGGGGGCATGGGCTAGGGCTAAGATGTGTGTTACAAGCTACCACAATCATATAGGTGCACATACGTCAGGGGTTAATGTATCAAAAGCCCTCACAAATAAACATGTGTTTGCCTTGCAGTATCATTTCCGTCAGCAAATGTGAGGGCATGGTTCGGACAATTCGGGAAGTCTACATGCATATGCATAGCACTTGCTTGTTTTGATTAATCGAGTTGCACTTTTAACCTCTTTTTAGTCAAGGTTTTGTTTTATTTCATCGCGACAGTGAAATATTAAACCGTTATAGTAGAGGCGGCGTTTCACATGTGCTAAATACAATTCCGTTGCGTAGCATTATCTGGTCAGATTCAGGCACATGACCATGGGATAACACAGCGGATGGGCTGGTGATATGGCTTATATGAACATTTAGCAATACGACCATGGTGACGTAGTGAGAATTTTTCTCGCCACGCTTTGATTGATGTTTCAAGTGTCATTGTACAAGCAATCCATCCATTCGCTGGACCTGATTGTCAAACGCAATATAACTCAAAATATAATTAAATTACTTTGGTAAAAATCACAAATGTGTGGGATCGAAAGTTTAAACAGGTGAGTGTTATTACACATATCATTCATAAAAGCTTTAATAAAATGGAAGGCAGTATTTACAAAAAGAACTCGCGCACAAGAAGTGAATTCGACGAGTCCAGGAATCGGTACTTCAATTATTTAAATATAATTAATGATACACACGGTAGCAATGGTAGTGTGATTTACCGAGTTGGTCGCCGAATAACATGACTTTAGGTCATAGCGAGAAAGGACGAGGTACAATCGAAGGGGGTGCTATGATGAATGACAGTGGGAATACTCCCTGAGAAAGATGTGATTTTGGAAATAGATCATCCCCTTTTTGTTATAAGGCGCTACTAACCCTGTATC
>CM067346.1:14380089-14442589 GCA_034190875.2 Urechis unicinctus
TAGGAACCCATATACTCATATAATTGTCGCATGGTTACTTTAAGTTATTGTGATATATTGTGTAAAGCGTAACAACAAGCAGCTCGCGTCCAAGCTCACTTTAAATGCCAGTCACCACGCGATTGTAACCTATTGGTCCAGGTCACGCTGTACATGATTTATAATCGCTATCAATCCCCTCAAACAATAATATTAATAATTCCCCTCAGAAAAATATGTCCAAACTATTGGGCATGTACTTAGTAAAACAATATTTTACACACAATATCTTGGATTGTATTCGAAAACCACAAAGGCACATTTTAGGTATTTTAGTAGCAACCGTATTTACATTGTTTTCATATGAACTATACTGTCGTCGGTAATTTCCAAAAACAAATATATAAACTAGCAATTTCTCGTTCAACGCCTGGTTGATAAAAGATGTTTGAATGTCGATACGTAGTCAAGGTCCCCTAGCCTGATGGCTGCGGGCGCTGTTTACATGTTACTGTCATCAATAGTCTCGCCTTCAGGTCTAGGAGACCTTAATGTCTCGAACTGGACAGGCATCCCAGATTTGGGATGCTCCAATCACAAGCCGTGTCTCTCGGTCACTCTCGGGTACTTTTGAGTCGTTGTCTTTCATTGGTTGGCGAGAAACGTAGCGGAACCCCTGGAGTCTGGGACGCAGACTAGTCGATACGCCATGCAAATCATTACAACAGAAACAAAGTACCCAGTAGACCATATGATGATATTGCTACCAGTATACATCTGACATACGTATGTTCGGCAATGACATAATATCAACTAATGTCCCTTGCGCCATATTACAGGGATGAAGTAACAAAATGTTTTTCATTTACTTTTTTGCAGTGGTGCAATTACCAATTTCTGGAATAATTGCATTCTCTTCTCAAAGAAGGCATTCTAACTGTTGGTGGCCGGTGAGCAATTTGCACAAGTTAAAATACGTTTCCGTTTATTCTATCTTAACAACATATTTTACTAAATAATCTCCCCATAACTTTCTATTATATATAGAGTTTGGTACTCAATTTTAGCAGTTGCGTTCATTGGGTGCCAGCACTAATTGATGTCATAATCAGCATGCAGATCAATATCCAACTTTTGTCACCGCAGTAGGCCCAATTGTCATGATCTTTAAGCGGATTGTTAATTGTTAAGCACAGAAAATATTTGATATGGTTATCTTTATATATGACTGAAATGATATCCTAATAATAAATGACGCTTGTTGCACAGCAAGGCTAATTTAATTCCGAGTTATGGGTCAAATTACGCATGGATAGCTTTTCAGATGGAAAATGTGATACTTAACAAACCAGAAACAGTAAATGCCTACATCAATATATCCGTGTGGCTGGGTGATAAATGAATTATAGTCATGCTACCAACTAGCATAGGGTGGCGAATGACTACTGTTAAAAAGCTGGTATTATAGTAATACACGCATATGGCTTCGTTTTATGAGACATTCAGGGCTCGTCAAGTTACGAGACATTCATTCGCCAAGACATGTCCTGATTTATTGGTTTTCAGTATTCCCAACTGAGCGAAATGTGCCTGATCTCATTGTAAAGGACGTATGTGGTTATGTGTATTTTCTTTGCTATAACATCTCATGCAAAGGTGAAAATGTTCGCAATCACGCTGATAAATAATGCAGATAAAAGGTCTGTTGACGAGAGCAATGGCAATTCAGGTAGATCGATGTGTGCAGTCGCGAAAAGAGAGCCATAATCGAGCAATCGAGCGAATTATCAGTGAACGTCCACAACGATGATTGCACCTACCTATTGTTTAATTATGACAACCCGAGCACCGTTAAAAACCAATAATGTGACCTCTATCAAGCGGGACAGGAATGCTACGATGCACAACGCATACATGCAGCATTTCGTAATTGCGACGATGTTATGCATTAATCATGGCTAACAAAACCATTTACGGTTAATTGTTAGGGTTTAAAACTGCTATATTAACGCAGAAGGACGAATAAACATAACCGATTGGGAAACAAATGAATTAACGAGTTGCTTTCTATTCGAAGCAACGCAATATATTCCTCCCGTGCCTAGACTAAGCACTAAGCCTAAGGTGGTTTGGACGATGTGCAGATACGAGGTGATAAGTATCTGATGTGAGACTTGAGACATTTATTTATGTTAGCCAGAAATAGACGCTCTCATTCAAGTTATTTATTTCAAAATATATTGTGCTTTCCCAAAAACAATGATAATGCATGTACTGCACTGATACGATCGAGACAAATGTCACTTTTATAACAGTGATATATCAGCTAAGCAATATAAGCTTTAACAATGTGTCAGGGTGCACGCTAATTTAAGAGCGAACTGTAACATTACCCGCGACCTTAAAGGTACATATAACGCAACTCAATGGCTAATACTTATCACGCACCCTGTAGAAATGAGTAATATAATGTCGGGCTTGCAACATCAACAACCATTGTATTACAATATAAGTTTGTTCCTGAGTAAATTAGCATATCTATTGGTTTCCCATCGTACTGGCTAGTATTAGTATGATGATGCATAACACCGGCTGACTAACTCACAATGAATGCTGTTTGTAGGCGCATCATGACCCCACCATGGCAAATAATAGCGTTTATATCAAGGTCGTATAGCGTTGAACAGGAAAAGCTTGAATGAAAACTCGCTCTGTATGCTTGGTTCGTACTGCATTTAGGCTTCGCATCTGCCAGTCAATGAAGGCAGGCAGAGCAAACCTAATCAGTATTTATATGCCTGTCTACGTAGTCGCTACTCGCAGTTGTAATATGTGAATCGTTTTATAAAGGTTGAATTGACAATTCTCGCAAATATGAGACAGTGGATGCATCTTTAGACCGCAACACATGTATTTTGTCTTCACAACATGAACATAAGTTGTATTGATATTGAATTAAAACTAATCGTCATATTTACATATTAATACTAATGAGCAGTCAACACCAGCTAAACGTATGCGAAATAAATGTCACGTAAAATGACTGAGCTGGCAAGATGCATCTCCGGAATAATGTCATAATAAAAACACCTCAAAACATTGTCTGTAGTGAGTGTCCAGGTCCTAAATAATGTTTCCGCCTTATGTCATATGGTTGAATACCTCTGACGAACAATATGTGAGACAAAAGAGAGAAAAGTTAATGTGGAATTCATTTTCGGTGGTAGTAGTAATTGGCTCGAATATCAGATCCAAGTATAGTTTGACTAAAGCCCATGGTATTTGATAAATGAAAGTGAGAAATCAAAACTTCCCGCCGCACCAGTTGTTATCTGACTGCACATATTGCGTTTCGCTGAAACTGTTGTATTGTTGCAGGCAGAAGGTATTGTATACAATACCATTGCTTTACATGCAACTTTCATCTGGTGTGAAGACGACAAACAAGAACGTATGATGTCATTAACAGGTGGCTTACGGGCAGCGACCTTGCTAGTACCGAGGATATATGGTGATTATGAAGGAAAAGGGAAATGGGTATACGGTTTACTGCATACTTGATGCTGACAAGTTGATGGAGCTATGTGGTTGCAAGTGAGGCGGTCTATAGCGAAAACAATGCAGTGAAATGTTCGTCGCTACAGTAAATGTACCTTCATACTTAGCCCATCAGCTGTTACCACAGCGTTGCTGTCGATGTCATTTTTAACCCTCGAAATATATATGTTTGATCATCGCATCGTTGGGTGACGAGCGCATTCTACCACGTAAGTGACAGTTTTGATGCCACAGCTAGCTTGCTGGCAAGTGCTGTTTCTAAGAATGATTGCAACAAAACCCACTCTTTAGAATGCCCACATCAGTACACCGATGCAAGGAAATAAAATACCGTTGCACATATGCGCTTCACATATGTTTGTCACACATGTCCCTTTACTGCATCATGAGGTGGACAAAACTATTAACGTGGACACCGAATAACGAGCAACTTAGCCACATTAATGTAAATAAGTAGTCTGTATTGGTCGGTTCCTTTCTTCAGAATGGATCGTATGAAACCTGACGCGCATTTTGTCAGGTTGAATGCGAGAGCCAAAAACTATTCAATGGTAAGTCCTTCGCAAGACTAAGGAAAAGAGATGCATTGATGCACCAACGATTCATAAATATCATCGTTTAATGTGCTAACTAGGCTGTTCATATATAATGGCAGGGTTATCCACAAGTACGGCGACAACTATATAGTATATGGCTTTGTTCCTGAACGATAGAAAGGAACAGCATGGTTTTATGTGGTCTACCCAGCCCTTTTACCGATTTGCGATAAAACATGCATTTCTATGTTTTAATTATGGCATTATTTGTAGAGGTGGTGACATAATTGCTATGCACAAAGAAAACCACGTACATGAATGGTCTGAGAACAATAGTTATGCAAGATAAGCTTATATCGAATGCAAATTCGAACTATCACGAATGTTGTATTAGCAATAATAATAGAACCAGATGATTTTGCACTGTCGTAACAAATTGGTTGGCACTAAATGTTGCATAATCAGACGTAACTATAACAGTGCGCCGTCATCTTTATGAATGTTGATTGCTTGGGAAATCTAGACTCGCAGAGGTTCATTTGCCCTTACAACTAACGCTGCGGGAGTTTCCATTTATAAGGTTACAATGAATATTGCTTTATGCCGAGTGCCATTGGCGAATCATCGTGTAATTCAAACCATTGATTGCAGATTATATGGTTTCGTTATTGACGGAATAGGCTTGTTTGCCGAGGTGAGCGGCGCCACATGCCAAATCCATAATTCTATCCAACATAGAATGGTGTAATGGTCCAGAAAGAGCCGCAAGGGAAAATGTCAAACCTTATAGCGACATGGCATAGAATATATGATGTTTGACATAAATCACACAAATTATGCTATAACCACAGAGAATCCGACGTAAGAGCATTGAAACTGTTCATAGCACATCAAATGGACGACGAATGCTAGACAAACAAGTTATGTTTGCCTCAATGTCATCAATCAAATTACATCATTGGGAGAAATGTTTAGGAATGAATCTCTTAACGGTATCAAAAACATGGTATTAAATAATTGCATTGTTAACAGTTTATGTTCCACATCAAAGATATTTGCATAGATGGTTTGGTGAGACCTAATAGGGCTAACAGTATTAATCTAAGCCACTAATTTATCTGGACGCATATTGTAATTAACATTCATACGGCTAATAGGTCAGGGCTGTCCAATCATATTAACCTATGTCAGTTGCATGGCATGGGATGTGGCCAAGGTTTTGTTATCAATACTTTTGCATCCGGACATCGATTTGTCTTCCAGTCGGCAGGTTGCAATCCAAAGTACAGGTAGGATATGGAACAATTGTGGAATAATTATATCCTTCTATATAATATTTGTATCTCATGCCATGCGCTTGGTGTTGGTTCTTTATTTATGATGACAGACCATCTACAGCCGAGTATTTAGTTGCATAATCACATAACCTAAATAACAAATGGTTAAATATCGTGTAATTACGTCTATAAATAGCTCTTTCCGAGGTTCGCGACATTTGTATATACTGAGTCTGCATCAGACCTAGATTTACATTGATTATGCAATGCTCCTAATGTTTCTGAGACTGCAACGTTGCAAAGCTTTATGAGTGAACAACAATGCATGCCTAATTGAAGTAGATCCGTTTTGCTAACTGACCATTTCTGGCATGGTTAAAAGAAATATATAAACATTATACTCTGTGTAGTTCTTGTTCTGCGTTAATCACCTAAAATCTCGTTAGTGATTGATGTTGTCCTACAGAAAGTCAGGTCTTGGTTAATTGCGAACTGTCATGTGGCATGATAAGGTGATATACAGAAATACAATGCACGATTGGATCGCCTTCTACATTTTTTGTTCTTACTTATGGCTGTCAGCGTTACGATTAATAATCACGGGGGATCCATTTGCTTTGTGAACTTTCGATTGAGTTAACAGTGAGTCAACCGTTGAAATAGACGTTGGGGGATGAATTCACAGAAACCTCTAACAAACTTAGGCAAATGTAAGCTTTCCTGCCTTGGTATCTAATGAAATAAGTGGTGTCAATACATCTTAAGTAACGCTCTCATTAAGGCACTGAGATTCACGAAAAACGCGGATGGCAAAACCGTAGTTTCCAAAAGATAATAGATTAAAGGTATAATGACATTGACGCACATCCTACCGACAGAATATATCTACAAGCCTCTCTCAATGTTATGCGTGCTTATCAAAGATCACAGAGTTCACTGAGCTCCGTCAATAACAATGAGCGAATATGCAGCCTTCGATAACATCTTCTTACATAGATACCTGATATAGTACACCAAAACTATTGCCAGGATCTTATCAGGTGGCCAAACGACTCGCCTCCTGATAGAGGTTATCTTATCCGATTGGATAGGTCAGAGCAGACCAGACAACTTTGCGTCGCTGTTCTCAAGATAAAACAGACATTTGGTCGATAACTAAAGCCTACACATTGCTTTTTGTTGGTAGCCGCTTTTGTGGTATTACTACAAACATGGCGTTGCTCGGATATGCAAAGGTTACCAATCTTTTACCGCATTATCTGTGCGTTGGGTAATGTCTTCGTGCCTGATGATTGCGCATAGACGAACTTGCTTGCATTACCGGGGGGCGTTAAGGGTTAATCGATTGTATTGATCGACTGCCCCCTCGAATACATAACCCATCAGAAACGAAAAAACCACCGTCATTGATATGACAATCATGCATAGTATTCGCACCATCTCATTTTGATGTGATTCAATGAGGTAAAACTTGGTCAAGAGGCACAATGAAAATATGAATAAACCATAAACTGCTAGACGTCGATAACGGCAAATGACGATAGCTCACCGGCGAAATATACAAGACTAAGAGCCCGTTTGACACGTTTCAATTGCAAAGCCAGACTTCCATTCTGCCCTTCTCTTATAGCCGAGCTGAAAGTAAATCACCGTGCTACTGAACATTCACGCATACAGCGACTGGGATATTTTTGCTACTGAGGCTGAAACAGGTACACAATGATGAAATGTTGATGTTGCAAGTTTATGTGACACGAATATCACCATTAATGGGATGCTGATCGAGCATCATAATCCACACATCACTTTTTAGCCATGGTATTCCTTTGATGAAGATGAGGATGCATCAAATACAGTTCCATATTTCCCGCACCAACGGTTTCGTGTTGTCTGATGATTCTGGGACACTGGGATCGGACCCATAGCATCAGATTTAGTGCAAACATAAGCAACTGGGTTTAGGTTACAATAATGACCGATGCAAGAAAGTTGGTTGAATGCCAAATGATTAAGCAAATCGATACCATGAACTTATGATGGCAGGTTGCCTTTTCGAAAACGTGGCCCCGTATGTATGGGTATCAATGTCTACCTTACGAATACGTTATTACAAGTTCACTAACCCTTACATTCTATCATCATTCCATTTGAAACTGTTCTTGATAAGGACATACATTGTAACCTTGAATTAATCTCAAGTTGAATGGTTCATAATCACAAAAATGGGCTCTAAGAAATACAACAGTTGGTGTTAAATGCTCCTCTGTAACACATCTAGAGATCGGAGGCAAACGTTGAGGGCAAAGACTCGTTTTCAAAGTGAATAACTAACTGAAATCGTACCATAACAGATGTATATATATATATATATATATATATATATATATATATATATATATATATATATATATATATATATATATATATATATATATATATATATATATATATATATATATATATATATCTCTATCTATATATATATATATATATATATATATATATATATATATATGTATATATGTGTATATATATTTATATATATATATATAAATTTATTATGATGCGTGTATGCATGATTATGTGCGTGTGTGAATGATTGTCAGTGATTGTATGTACATGTGTGTGCGTGCGCGTGTAGGTGTGTTTGAGCAAGCAATTGGAGGGTGAGTGAGTTAAAGTATAAGTAAATGAATGCGCGATTGAGCAAATTGGTTAATGGCGCAGATACGTGGTGGATAGGGTAAGATAAATAGTGATTGAGAAACTGGTAAACGAGTGAGTATGCGTGTGAGTGAATGTGCTAATGAGTGAATGATGCCGAGAGGATCTGAGCATTAAAGAAAATTCGAGTTTTACATACTGGCCTACAAATCACAGGCTATATTATTACAGTGATCAGACGCTTATTGGTCGTCATATATAAAAGAACGTCCTAGGCATGTTAAATGCAGTGCCATGTTGCAATTACAGTATATGGCATCAGCGTATATATATATATTTATATATGTATATATAGATATATATATATATATATATATATATATATATAGATATATATAGATAGATATTTATATATATATATCATATATAAATAATATATATATATATATATGTAAAAATATATATATATATATATAAATATATATATATATATATATATATATATATATATATATATATATATATATATATATATATATATATATATATAACATCTATTTAGAAATTTATATATATATATGTGTACGCATAGTATATTCGATTTGACTCGGTCTCAAAGAATAATTGCATACCTTGGGCCTTGTTAAAAAGTAATATAGGCCTAATAAAAGTGAAGTTTCAATCCAAATATATTATACTCACTGGTATTGGTCGACCAGTTTTCAAATTACATCGTGTGTCCCGAACTCATTATCACGCATTACAACAATAATGGCAATGCAAATTGTCCGCAACATGCTGACATGGCTAATTGATACGAGGCCCACCGTGGTCGTGTATTTTTTATCAAAGCTGATATGTATTTAGAATGAATGTATACTTACTTTGTGTCTTTTCATGTGGTATAATTGTCAATACAACTCTTACAACACATAGGGCTGAGTCCCAATAAATACCGATTGCATCTGTATTGTGGCAATGCCATATATTTTTTTGGGTATACTGCCTTCGAATTGGATCGTGGTTGTCATGCCGCACATATCGTTAATGAGTTTTGGCAAAGTATGAGCCATTAAATTATTGGTATTTTTTGCCTTAATATCCTCAAAGAAGGAACACATCATTTGTCATCGGTGTGCCGGGTTATGTCAGAGCATTTGCGGTCCATTGATATGCCCATACATACCGATATACCAGACAGTTGATTCAGGCGGTTGTCGATGTACAGCTATGTGCAATAAGCAAAGCTCCTAGTGTGCACATTTGCATTTTAACATGCATCGAATGTTTAAGTCGGGACAATCAGTATACAAGGCCCACACTGGTACAATGCGGATCGCATCGGCCTTCTCAAAATAGGCGATACTTTACATCAAGGCGAACACAACCAAAATTTTCCCAAGCGTACACATGTTCGTACCTAAATTTGCGGTCTAACGGAAAATATTTTTCCTCCCAAAGAGCGCACACATAAGTTTTTTGTTAATTACACTATCAGATATCATCTAATCCAACTTCGTTTATTGATTGGCATATCTCAACATTTATTGAGTGGAAACACATTCATAATTAGCTGATATCCAATGCGAAAGATAGACATACGCTCTATTGCATCACCTGAAAATCAGACGTATTATCAGTTTAACTTTTTGTTAGGTGACATTATATCTGCAAATTGAGCAGTTCTGGGTTGTTATGTATTGGTAAGTAGAGCCAGATATCTAAATATATTCTGATTACTGTTTAATTAATTAAATGTTCTTTTAAGATGTGGCGATAAAAATGGCTTCTTAGCTACGCACAACTTAGCATCAGAGTTCGCTTCCGGCTCAAACTTTGATGACCAACATACCATATGTTATTCCAATCCTTGCTGATTAGCCTGTTGTGTATTTACAGAACTTTAATCGAGCGCATTTGTTAGTGACTATAAGCTCGATACTGAAGCACTATCAGATGAGACATCCTGAATCGTCAATATTACTCTCTATCCTGGACATCAATCGCCTCGTTACACTGATACTATGCAATGACTTAATATAACGTATGATATTTGTTACTTAGCAGGCATTATAAATATACAATAGGATAAGGTTGTGTTTTGCACGAGTCTACGACATTATCAAAGATCATTGTCCATTCAGCTACCTCATTGGCGTTTCATCAGAATTAGCTATTGAATGCTCGCAATATGTGTGTGTATTCCACGTTCCGAGAGGTTAATACATGGCGTGAAATGAGGGGGTTTGTCAACAGTTGCTGTTTACTGCCGTGAAGGAATCGCTCTTTCTAGATCATGATTTCGTTTGCAATTATGAGCAATCGATCAACAATTCGTACGATATTTGCAAATAGTAGCCAGTCACCGGTACCGTTTGTATACATGCAATCAATTTTGGGTGATTCAAATGCCAATTATAACGAATTAAACAATAGAAGCCAGCATTGCATTTATTTTTGTTACACCGTGTTGTGCAATCAGCTCACCACATAATGTTACTTCTATTTCTCATCTACATCATCGTCAATCACATAGTGCCTCGTCGCTGTCATTTGTTTCATTAACATTTTGTCTGGATATCCTTGATTTCTATGCTCATGAATTACTGAGCCGCATTGATTATTCCTGTTTTTAACGCAAGCGATAAATTTCAACAATTATTTTCACAATGACCATTCGGGTCAGCCAGTGATATTCACAACTTTGTTTAACAAGGTTTAATTTCGTATATATTCCTTAGCCACGCAAATACATTTGCTTCATAGTGGCATTTTGACGCAAAGTACCTAGTGCAAAGAGAGCGAAATGTGAGTTCTTCAAATGGCAAAAGCAGGATCAATGGTTTCTCAAGTTGAAATTATATCCAAGCGTACCATCAAGTATACCGGAACAAGTATTGCTACTTCTTTGGCTGCATGAATGCATCCCATATTCAGAACTTGCTTGATAAAAATAGTGCAGATGGTAGCTGCTATGAAAACCTTGTGAACCGTGTGATGCGGTATGTGCACTTTTTTTTTATTTACGCAGAGCAGCTCTTGTTGATATAAAAGTATGATGAGCTATATGTTTCAGCACAACCCTAACTGGTTATCATGGCACCAAAGCAGCAGAGGTCGATCGGTGGATTAGGATACAATATTGCACATAAACCCTTGGTATCGACAGCATATTTGAATTGTGATCCATAATGACTTGCGATTGCATTACTGCCACCAGTGTGCGCTGTTTCGCCCTTTTTCATTTGCAATAATTGAAAACTAGATAACCCCTTGGTATTTATTTGGTAGGTGCAGCGAAATATAAGTATGGTATGAAGTGATTGACTTCAGTTATTGTCCCACGGTAGTATTAGACAGTAAATTTGTCTTCCCCCTTCCGAGCGTTATTGTGCTTGCTTCTAAAGAGTTTTATCACGTCTGAGGTCGGAAATGGCACATTTGTTTGCTATTCACTTATAGAGGCTAGTGATACACTGCTGAAAGAAGAGAACGTGTTATTTAAGATCAATGTATTCGGACATAACGAAGTCCATATGTACTCGATAGCCGGCCAGCGTGATGCGTCAGCTTGTTTGTACGGTCGGCCTGGAGTTCGCACTGCGACTACAACAGCTGTGATTCGAAGCAAATAAAAGGGGATGATCAAGGTGGAGCTTCTGCCAACTCTCGAACGGAAAAACCAATAACAGTAAAATGAGCTTGATAGCTCCATTGTGAGATAAATGAATGCATAGCATGCTGACAAATCTCAAGGGAAAGTAGCAGGGCGTGTAAGTGTCAATTATGCAAAGGCTATAAAACCAGTGTATGACTTGACCCTATAATACCGCCTAAAAGTCTTGTATGCCTGCCGCGAGAATAAAACGTTGTCCAGGGATTTTGCGAATGACATAGCCGCGATGTCATTCCAGGCTCGCAAAGTATATCAGTAAGACACATACCCAATGATAGTATGCCAAATTCCATATCTTTTGAAGATTTGCACTTTGGCGACGTTTTCAACAACAACAGCTATAGGCTAGGTGCGATGTTCATAGTTGGACACTAATACTGCATAAAGAAAACCCACCAGTTCCGTTCACATGATAACCCTGATCATAACGTATACATAGCGTATGCGCTCTGTTCTTCAGTGAATGAGTATGGTTTAAAAACAAAACACGTGCTAATATTTATTGCGTAATGCTAAGTGGCAGCGGATGACAGTGCAAATGTTTCAGCAGACACAGCGCTTGATTAATCCCCAAATATAGCCGAAATGACACAAGATGTATTCTAATATAGTTAGACGCCATGTCGTGATCTTGATGCCATTAAAGCGCCACAGAAATTCTCTAACCACGCATGCATGTGGTGTTTTCCCGAAAGGCCTTATTACATATAAACCTCTGATCACGGCATCAAAGTTTAACTTATCTACCGTCAGGCATTGTAACATAATTGCACCACTGGCCTTAGGTGACAATAACGTCATGGTCTATTGAAACGAAGGGCCCAGCTGGAATAAGTGAATTCATTGGACACCTATATGTAAACCCATATACTCCACCTAGTGCCATACAATACTTCTTGACAACAATGGCAACATTATATTGGTGTTATTTTTTTCATTATCTTATGGTACTCATGATCAAGAAGGTTAGATGTTTAAGTCACATTGCACGATATTTAACGCTTAGATTTTTGGCCATGCGTTTTTCATAAACCATGTGAGGTAATGTAATTTAAATAACAAACAACGCAGAATGGCTTGCATGTAGAAACAATTGCAGATGTTTTGTGCTTAGTTTAAGCATGCCACAATCCATTGCAAAGCACACAAAAGGGAATATTAGACATTCTGGATAACTGTCACTTACAGCCGATGCGCAAGTTACTTATCAGTCGATTCAATGGTCCAGGAAAATGTTGTGATAAAGATGTCTTGTAAATACAAAGGTTCATTGACCCGCTGCATTGGTGTTTTTTCTGTTCTTGGTTAGCCTACAGATATAGGGTGTTTCACAGAAAACAAACAAAGAGCCACGGTAATGCCGAAGTGTAGATATCATGCTTTGGCCCTAGAAGACAGCTCATTTCGGTGTACCTTTGCAATAATGACACTTCTTATGTATTGTTTTGACAATATTTACTGCGCAAACCCAATCTTAGTATTAAATGTAGGAATGGCAATTCAAAAACATATATGATCATCAGCTTGAGCGTTGCGGCTGCGGCATCCACAAAAGATTTGTCTTTTGTAGCTTAATTAAAATGTTCTATAATTTATCGAGAGAGTACGTTTAAACATAGTTTTATATGCAAGTTTAATAATACTTACCTCGATAGACATGAAAAGGGCCATTCTGACAAAATCATTGGCATTACGAACGTTTTAACGGTTTTTCTGTTAACGCTTATTTGGACAGTATTTATGTAACAATACGTTTGATACAAGTCAATATGATAAATCAAAGCGTCTCATTAGTATCCATCATAATATTATGACAACAGTATTTCAGGTTATTATTCTGAATGATAATACAATGTACGCTTTGCAAAAAGCTAGAGGTCTTTTTAAAAGTTGCCTTAAATGAGAAACATATTATGGACATCTTGCTTGTTAGCTGTTTGATTTCCATTAGCGACTGCATTGACTGCCATGCATAACTCGGTGCTCACTCCATAGCTGTTGCCAGGGTTATGCATAAAATCTGCGTGGAGTAAGAATACAACGCATCAAAAAGCAATTTGTTGCTGTTTAATGGATCAACAAGCGATGTAAATGAAGCAACAATTGGTGTTAAACTGAATCTCGCTATCCTTCTGAAATCACATATTGGTAAAGAATTGCCCAAATTATATATCTGCACTAAGCATGCTAGTTTAGTCATATTATTGATATGATTATCATTAATGTAACTATTAGTATTGGTAATAACAACAGTACTCCTGTCCGTGCCAGCACAGATTGCAAAATTGTGCACGTCAATATTCTTCCTATATAATGTAACGTATAAGTATAAACCGCTAGAAGGTTCCTCTGAAAAGGCCTCATTGTCCTCAAGGGATATATCTAACACCCCCACTCCTACCCTGCTACTTTAGGTGCCATGATATACACCTATGTTGGTCGGCCATGGAAAACTACTTTTTATGTTACTTCTGGTTACCGTTTGACATAAGCACTCAAGAGATCCTTCCATTAGTAGGTCGTTCTAGTTTCAATTGAAGGCATACATTCATTCACTTAAAACATTAGCCCACTATGCACATGATATATACGTTGCAAATTCAGTAGAGAGTAAGTTTATTCTCGACTGCAAATTGCCCTTTTCTTTTGATAAGCCTCATATCTTGTCACATCACTCGAGCTTAGCCTTTGCTTGACTAGCTAATGATAGCTGACCACACAATTGGATATTTGCAAGATTTGACACTGATTTGATAACATACCGGTTTTGTCAGTGCATCAGTAATTAGACAAAGATCTATGTTGGTAACGGCAGTATCATTATCTTTTTGTTGGTACCGCAGTCAGCTATTTAGGTTCTTAGTTGGCGGCCCCATTTGAGCACAGTAACATGACAATAACTGTCACGGAACAACATAGTCCATGCTTAAGCGTAAACATAGAGAATACTTACATGCATATTAGTTAATGTGTTCAAGTTTAAGCCAATTCATTAATCATTTTGATTTAAGGGGACATATTCACTTTGAAGCTACAACGTAGCACCTGCTACTCTGAAAACGGAAACCTACATAGAGTTGGTAACCTGCTGTTTATCCTTTCCTTGATGCTACGAAAGTAAAGAAGAGTTAATGAAATTCATTTCTGAATCTGTATTTACTGCATGATTTAGTGGTCGCATTACTAAAGACGATGCAGTCGGTTCGATTTTTGTTATTGGACAAACGCCAATTACACGATGAGGTTAGGTTTGACTATTCCCATTACGATACACAGCAACATTGTAATTATTAAGTTGTAATATAGGCTGGAGCCGGACATGTTAATATCGATATTGGAATTTCGTCTGCCACCCAAGTTGTATCTTTTGCCTCTTTACAATAATTTCGCGGGTCAGTGTAGGATTGAACTCAGACAGCTCTCATTAGATATGCACGCGTAATATTCGTGTGGCGCGCAGAACGACAAAAGCTGCAGTTTGTAAACAGGACTGAGGATATAAATAATCAATGAAGCGCATGCTGAAGCCACCAAGCACCATATCAGTTTATGCCCAAGCTTTTGATATTTGTCAAAATACACCAAACCACGACGAAACTCACACTGTGCCTACAATGCACTCAGTGTTTCGGCTAATCGTGCATTTATAGAATTAACCTCGTTTACCTGAGTTCAGGATGCACAACCAGTGCCAATGCATACATAATATTTGTCACGAATGAATAATTCAAGTGAATTGCATCGGCTCATCACTAACGATTTACAGCGTCAATAAAATGGCAGTTAATAAATCTTTCTTACACCTAGACACACCCTAGGATATTAACATTGCCACATGTTGATGGGTATCGAACACGTAGAGTTGATGTATTGGATATTTGGTCTTCAGGGAAGAGAAAAAAACCTGAGGCGAACATCAATCAGCTCGTGTCGTATATTGATCACGGGGCATTTCTCTGCATTCCGTCATCAATAACTTATTTGACATCATTGATCAAAATGTAAAGTTGTGAACAGATTTCATAATCTACTCGTAAGCTAATTTCTTTAATGGTCGTTTACAGATAAGTAAAATGATTCACACTAGTGATGCAGAACTGGAATCATTTAAATTCGTAGCGGTTGCTTGATTTGATGATTGTGTTATCATACATTCATGATTGTTTGTTATCGTTATGGGACGTGTTGCATAAGTTAGTGTTACTTGTCATTTAATGTACATGATCGACGGACAGATGCATTACACTTGCTATGTAAGGATAGCATTACGTCCAGCTTCGTACTTGCTGTATCAATTTTAAGTTGCGTGAATGCTTATGATTACAGCTGTCATATATGAATTATTCGATACTTTGACCTAATGACTACGATCCAAGCACATGGACTACTAAAGCCGGTGACTAATAATTTTCACGATTTATTACCTCCTTAACATTGCAGTAACTGTCCGTCCGGAGGCGCCAGATTGCTTTGAATATGAGTGACGCATATCGCCACGGGCACCTGTGAGAGTCTGATGTAACAAATAATACAAGAAAATAAGATAAGAGGTAAATGATATTAAGTAGATAAAAGAGACAAAGGAGCTGTGATGGCTTAGAAGATGTAATGACGTATTGCACTGTCGCTACTTATCGACGTCTGGACGGGGGATTGTTGACAGATTGTGGGTACTCTTTGCTAATAAAATGGCATTTCTGAAGCATTTGGTGGGTGTTTTGGAGGCTTGCAAGTTGAATCTTTTACTGGATACTAGCTGTACTTTTTCAGCTCGTGTTCCTTCGATTTCAATTTATAATCGTGAAAAGATACATTTATTGATGCGCACTTATCAGTCTACGTCAGAACGCGCCTCCCCTTGACCATGCGAAATCGTTGCCTCTGGCACCAGGTAATATTTCATAATAAGATTGTCGCCCATGTGCCTGACGTACTAGTTATCTGGACATCTCATCAAATTGTCATGCAGCCTAGCATATCGACTCAGTACATCATGGTAATGGGAAGAAACTGCTGCATTGCTCTCGACGTGCTGCATAGGTGAATGAGCCCTGCGCAGTTGTGTTAAATAATACCACCCGCTTCGGTACTATTGCATATCGTATATATTTGCTTCCTTGGAGGTCGAATGGACCGTGGGAAACGGCTGTGATAATGCAAAAAGTCAAGCGTATTTAGACAATATGTATAGAGAAAGAAAAATTATGATCCCTCCAAGCCGTATGTTTATGATTATCAAAATATAACGTTTACATCGACATATTTGCAATGGTATCCATATTTCATATAAAATAAAACATCCATCCCTATACATCTTTTAGTTCCCTCATTGATCCCATCTGCAGGCCGATAGCAAGGATAGACCAATAAGTGGGTTTCCAATACTATATCGAATGCAGAATTTGATAAAGCAGTGGGTAATAAGAATGTGTTAGCAAAGCTATGATCAGATTGAGACGTCCTTTGTACATGCAACTTCCGAATCGTCCATGTTCATGGTTTTAATCAAACCCAGGTCTGTGTTTTCAGCATACTAACTCTGTAACATTCCTGATACCGTATAATCATATCCGGTCCAACAATTTTCACTTACAAGTCGATATATTTGTAATATTGTTCATTTGAGAGTATAAAAATATTAACAAAAGAATTTAATTCGTTATCATCCTCGCTAAGCGTAGGTCTCATGTTAGCCCGAAATCATAACAGTCCCGGCGTGTGATAGGTTGATGAACGCTCGAGGAGGCACTTTACATACAGACTGTGAATCGACCACCGTCCATGGCCCTGTAATTGCTCGAGATCGTGAACTCGGGACTAGTGTTTTTAGGCAAATTCAACCGTTCAAGGCAGGCTCCGTTAAATATAGTATTTAACTTTGAATGTCCCCTGTAAATGGCTCTATATATCACTCCCTGCGAGGTATTGGTAGCTGGAGCTGGTATAAAAACCTCAGCGATCTTATCCCACTCGGATTTCAATTACCAATTCAATTGTACGCTTGGTAGGCTGCGATAATTTTGCCTTGTAACAAGCCATTTTTATTTAATTGTGGTTGAATCACTTGCTATTTTAGCGCCAATTCCACCATTCCATTTAGTTACGATCCCGGTCAAAAAGTTCATTGTTACGCTCCCGGTCAAAAAAAAAAAACTATGTTGTACATAACACAACACAGCTGCGTGGCCTCAGTATATATATTTAATATTCCAATGAAGATAATAATTAAATTTGAGTAAGTGATGTGGTATGTAAGGATCGGAAAAGTGTATAATTCAATGGCTTTAGATTGACCACCTGGCTGTAGTGCTAAGAAATATCACCAACTTAGTTAACGCGGAGACCTCTATTAGAGTGACTATGGGGTTAACAGGGTGCTTTCGGACCAAAGGTGCTGTCTCTGTTCATATTCATACTGAATCATAAAATGCAAATCCTTATAGATTTTATGTGTAAACCTGTGCAGATATTGAAGTGTTATTATTGTCATCGCCAAGACGAGGCGACTAAGAAATGGTTGTACTCTTGGGTTAAGGCATGTAGAATCTGTGTTTTCAAAAATAAATAGCAACTACGGTTAACCATGTAAGAACTACAAGGTCTCAATTTGATTTTGATTGCTGCCACCCACATACGCGCCCGAGGGACATACCGAACGGTCGACTAATATTTAAGTATGAGTGACAACTACCACCATTGAACATGTATTGTACGCAGGGCTTAACTTCATGCTGTGAACACGATACTAATGCCTGAACGCTTACAATTGTGAAGCACTGATTTTATTTGTAACTAAATTGCCTGGAGTAATTATGAATAGTTAAATTGAGTTTTATATGGTCAATTACGCATCAGTCGGTAACTAGCACCGTAATGAATCAAGCATTTGCTGTACCAGGCAAACGTTATAATGGAATGTAAGTTAGGCAATTAAGTATCCAGCATACACTCCAAGTCATACAACGGGATGATACACGCAATGTCGATGTTCGGGGAGCTTAAAGCATTAACGCTATTTCCATTAACTTGTTAGATCACTGTGATGCGGAAATATAAATCACAACAGTGACATTCGGCAGCATGAAAATGTCCTCTATGTCAATCACCTTTGGTGTCAGTTGCAAAGTAGAATGTGCTTGATGTAGTTGTTACAGCCATTGTCTACCACATCGGTCTATGCTGAAACTTGCCACAAGCAATGATATACGACTGAATGATGTGAGTGTACTGCGCATGAAATTAATCGTCGCTCAGCTGCAGTAAGGAATATACAGCATTCCCGGTGCTGTCAGTTGGAAGTATACGCTGTTGAATATGTTCAACAGGCTCGGCGTTGTTGCAGTCCCGAGACGCTGCCAGGCATCTAATTTGTTGGCGACAGTTAACTTTGGTCAATTATCGAAAATTTTGGACCAGCCATGTTTGGATGCAATGCCTGTCGAATATAATTCTAACGTTTCTTTTCAATCTCATAGATATCCCACGCTTTTGTTTATACCATTGTGCTTATCAGACATCGGCAACAGCTTTACGCCAAGAAGCTGTTGGCGACTTTGCTGTCCCTATCCATCGTAACTAGGATGTCACTTAAAAAGTGTAAATGACGTCCCAATTCACCGAGATTAATCATAACATCAATCTATTCGTTGCACCGGAAATAGGTTAAAAGCATGTTTCATATTGACATCCAGTCACTCCATCCTACAGACTTGTATTCATTTGACCTAGAAGACCACCATTTTGCAGGTCGAAATAGCTCACACTTGTCCGCCGCAACTGGCACGCGGAGAAGTAAATATATAGCCCCGCACCTCGCGTGCGTCGTATTTAGGAAACAAAACATAGTATTCGAAACCAATGCTTTAGTTAAGGAATTGTTCATAAAAACGGGGAATGTTCACCCTGCACCACCATTCAGCATTCATAAACACTTATTCTTTGCATTGAAAACTAAACCTTGGTCAATCATCAAGGCGATTTTACATAGCGCGGCATTGTTAAAGTACCCACTCTGGCTGATGCAATTTTATTGCAGGCCGGTTTGTTGAATGGATATCGGGGCTTTTTCTTATGTTCGCAATATGTATTTGTCCGCCTACTGCAAGAACATGTCACAGTAATTGAATGTTGCAATGCATTAATCTAATCCTCCTATAAATGTCTAATAAATAATAATGAAAAGCGAGGTTATTACCATGATATATTGTTTATAATCGCTAAAAGCACGTAGTCATGTGCTTCATTAATCGTTGCATGTACATCGCAAGTCGTTTGCTATCCGCACATCGCAATGGTTTGCTAGATTTGTGCGCAAATTCTTTTTGTAAATACTGCCGTCCATTTTATTAACGCTTTTATGAATGATATGTGTAATAACATTACCTGTTTAAACTTTAGATCCCACACATTTGTGATTTTAACCAAAGTAATTTAACTATATTGTGAGTTATATTGTGTTTGTCAATTACGTCCAGCGACTGTATGAATTGCTTATTCAATGACACTCGAAACATCAATAAAAGCATTGCGAGAAAAAATCTCACTACGTCATCATGAAAAAAATCTCAGCTGAATCCGTCACGTATTTGTGACCTGCCAAACCACAGACCTATCCATGCAACATATTTACCATTAGCACCAACTATGACCTGCAACGTCCATCAACGCAGTCATTTGTTATTGATTGCTGTATTTGTTTTCACAGCGATCCCTTCTTCTCAGCTTGTTTGGGGCTTAAAAGACTGCGACCCCTTTTCTGTTAACGATACTAATTAGAGAAAAAGCACAGAGGCGACAGTTACATTCTGAAAACATAAAATATATATTTCTCGGGAAGTATTCCTACTGTCCGTTATCATCGCCTCCTCTGCCACCCCGACTTCATCATAAACTTAAATACCTACTAAGATATTATTATCTTGATTACGCATAAATAAAAAGGAAATGAAATAGCAGATGTGGCACAATTGCATGAGCTGCCAAGTTGCAACGTCGCACAATTGCATGTAGTCACTTTGCCAAGTAACTTTTGATCAAGACTAATCTAAGAAAATGATTTAGCACTTACGTTGTCAGTCATGCTAATCAGATGATGATCATGACTTCAAATTCTTTGCAAACAGGTTAAAAAAATACTGTATAGAGTTGACAACTATATTATTGCTTGAAACGGCTCGCTGCTTTTCATGTTTTGTTCAATCAATATCTAACAGTCGATACCGCTACTGCATGGTGTACTTAAGTTAAATATATTAGACAATCATACCATAGCCGGACATTTCCAATCAATGCACCTAGGTGTCTATTTCCTAGTTGTACATTTGCCCATACTGTTATTTCAATTGTTTGATTGGAACGAAAATTGGCCGTCAAAAAAAAACTCAATTTATCAGGTCTTGGCTCATATACTTTCCAATATTATCAAGCATTTGCAATCTCTATTCCGATCCTATAAAATCCTTGCTCACTCAAGAAAATTATGCGGCGTTATTTGATTGCAGTTAATAATACCACAAGGGATATGAGCTCAGCGTTCGTAACGATGCATACTAGAAATGTGGTGAACCCGAACGATGAATCGTAAAATGATACTGAATGCCTGCAAGATTGGCCCATGGGCTAATGGACACTGAAGTAACACCAAGTGATTGATTTAATTTAATCATAAAAGCTCACCTGATAAAACAATATTTCACGTCATAGCATCACTGGCAGTCGTAATGGCTGCATCTGATTCGATTTCATTGTGAGATTCTGATCATATTGCGCAAACAGGATTGCTTTCAGCATGATTGACATACTGTTATCATGGTGTCAACAGCTTGTGGAGTAAATTGTGCTCACTAGAACATGACTGCCTACCGTAATCTATATATACCCCCCCCCCCACAAACATTCCTCGTGGGAAGAAATCCTATCTGAAAAATAATTGGAATCAATACTGGTAATAGTTAAAATCGATTGAATCTTGCAAATATATGCGCGTGATAGTAGTGACCTATACCGAAATAGTGTAGGTCAGTAGTGTAGTATCTTTAAATAAATTTTATTCTGTTTCTGCCATTTTAGGAATTTTATAAAACCTCTCTAGTGCTCACCATGCCCCACGAGCAATTATTTGTAATATTCGTAACTGGAGCTGGTATAAAAACCTCAGCGTTCTTACCCCACGCAGATTTCAAATGCCAATCCAATTGTACGCTTGGTAGGCAGCGATAATTTTGCCTTGCAACCTGCCATTTTGATTCAGTTGTGGTTGATGCACTTGCAATTTTTGCCCCAATTCCATCATTCCATTTAGTTACGCTCCCCGTCAAACAGCTCATCAAGCGGCAAAACTACCCGTTGTTGTACATAACACAGCCGCGCGAGAGAAGTATATATATTTCATATTCCAATAAAGATAATAATTAAATTAGTGTAGAGGGGATGTGTCATATTTACCACTTAATTCTACTAACTATCCAATGCTTAGCAGTTGACTTAACGCTAATCATTGTTGTGGTATGCAAGGATCGGCAAAGTTTATAATTCAATGGCATTAGATTGACCACCTGCCTGTGCTGCTAGGAAATATCACCGACTTAGTTAACGTGGAGACCTCCATTAAAGTGTCTATGAGGTTAACAGAGTGCTTTCCGGAACAAAGGTGATATCTCTGTTTATATTCATACTTAATCATAAAATGCAAATCCTCATAGATTTTATGTGTAAAATTGTGTAGACATTTAAGTGCCATTGCTAGCACGAGAAGCACGATGAGGCAACTTAGAAATGGTTGTATTATTGGATTAAGGCATGTAGAATCTTTGTTTCCAATTATAAATACCAACTACGGCTAATCATGTAAGAGCTACGAGGTCTCCAATTTGATTATGATTGCTGCCTGCCGAATACGCGCCCGAAAGACCTACCAAACGTTCGACTAATATCTATGTATGAGTGACAACTACCACCATCGATCATGTTTTGTACGCAGGGCTTAATTTCATGCTGTGAAAACGATGCTTATGCCTGAAAGCTTACGATTGTGAAGCACTGATCTTATTTGTAACACAAATAAATTGCCTTGAGTAATTATGAATATCAGTTAAACTTGAGTTTTATATGGTCAATTACGCATCAGTCGGTAACTACCCCCGTAAATGAGTCAAGCGTCCGCTGTACTAGGCAAACGATATAATTGAATGTAAATTAGGCAATTAAGTATCCGGCATACACTCAAGTCATACAACGGGATGATACACGCAATGGTCGATGTTCGGGGAGCTTAAAGCATTAACGCTATTTTCATTAACTTGTTAGAACACTGTAATGCGGAAAAATTAATCACAACAGTGACATTCGGCAAAATGAAAATGTCCTCTATGTCAATCACCTTTGGTGTCAGTTGCGAAGTAGAATCTGCGTGATGTTGTTGTTACAGCCATAGTCTATCACATCGGTCTATTCTGAAACTCGCCACAAGCAATGATGTGAGTTTACTGCGCATGAAATTAATCGTCGCCCTGCTGCAGTAAAGAATATATACAGCTTTCCTCGAGCTGTCAGTCGGAAGAATAAGCTTTTGATTATTTTCAACAGGCTCAGCGTTTTTGCAGGCACGAGAGGCTGCCAGGCATCTAATATGTTGGCGACAGTTAACTTTGGTGAATTATCGGAACTTTTGGACCAACCATGTTTGTATGCAATGCCAGTCGAATATAATTCTAATGTTTCTGCTTACATCATATGTTATTGCCAAACATGGTACGACTCATGGTCATGTGCACAATTAGTAGTCTCTCTAGCCAGTTTATGAAAAATATGTATTGTGGCTACATGATTGAATCGCGACAATGCTACCGACATTCGATCATAGTAATACAGATCGCCTCATCACAGCCGATGCAGAAATGAACACGTCATACCTAAACATAATGAATTATATCAAGCGCCAAAAAATGCACTCATACCATCCTGTCAGGTACCGGACGTCTCTAGCAACTTTCAAAGTGTATGATGACATTCCCAATCATACAATCTCGCAGTACCCATAATGAACTATTTGCTATGGGTAAAATTTGCATATTAGTGAATCTCATGTTGCAAACCTCTAGTAGCATTGGTAAAAATGCCTCCCTTGTATAAAAGTGTAAATTATTTGTTTATATATCACATGCCCCGATCCTACTCTGGAAAATTATTATAAAAACCTCTGTGACGGCTAAACACAGCCAATAGCAATCGAACGTCAGGCACTCCGGTGCCAAGTAGAGAGGTATATCTATCGCACCAAGGTAACAACTGCCTGTTCTCATACACGTTAAAACATACTGCCATATAGCTTGCGCATTAATAACGTTGCTCAGCATTTTTTTCGCACTGGAGCATTTGTTGTCCAATCATCACCAGCAACCAATGGGCACTGTCCCTGCCAACGTGATTGCTAAACCTAGAGAATAAATATGAGTCAATTGCGAACATGGGGTCATGCTCAATAAGTGAGGGCATTATCTGAGAGCATAATAGACATCACGGGTAGTGGCTAGTGCAATTTTACATGGGGCGTATATGCAAACATAAGCACACTGCATTAACTTTTATTAGTAAATCATCACCAGTATAGTGTTGTTATTGAGTTTGAGAGGCAGTTGGTTTCCTTTGCATTGTTATATTATCAAGCGAATTTAATTGGAATGTAGCCGACGACATAAATTACTTTTCATGGCGATGCAAACTCAACAAAATGCCTCAATCAACGCGGCACAGTTTGTTAAACAAGTTCCGCAACATAGCATTGGTGGATAAAGCTACACCCCACTCTTCTTGTTCTTGTGTTGATCTTAAGATATTTGATTGCTTTGGTAGCATTTAAAACATTAGCCACCCTAAAGCTAAGTGATACTTCTGTCCTATTTCAGCCGATTTTGTCGTCTTTGTGCGAACTCTTTTAAGCAGTAGCGCGCCTACACCGAGAAAGTATCACTGCTGGTTGCACGGGAAGAAGATTATATTATTACCATCTGCCGATATTCATTAAGACTTGCTGGTACAGCATAACTGTCGTCGTTTGTTCGGTAGAATAGTCACACAGACCGCCGCAGCCGGCTTTCGGAGAAGTAATTACAGCCCCGCAACTCGCGTTGCGTCATATTGAGGAAGCCAAACATAGTATTCGAAACCACTGCTTTAGTTCAAGAATGGTTCACAATAAAGGGGAATATTCACCCTGCACCATTCATAAATACTTCGAATTGCATTGCAAACTAGACCTCGGTCAAGCATCAAGGCGATTTTACTTAGCGCGGCATTGTTAAAGTAGCCGCTCTGGCTGATGCAATTGTATTGCAGGCCGGTTTGTTGAATGGAAATCGGGGTTTTTCTTATGTTCACAATATGTATTTTCCGTCTACTGCAAGAACATGTCACAGTAATTGAATGTTGCAATGCATTACATCTAATCCTCCCATAAATGTCTAATAGATAATGATGAAAAGAGCGCTTATTACCATGATATATGTTAGCAAGTGACCGTTGTGACATTTTGATGCATCTGCTAGCCTTCCATCAAATTAACGAATGATACGGGCTTATATTGAATTGTTGGTCGGGACTAATAATAGGGCATTGCATTGAGGTAAACGTAACATAACATATCCATCTACGATATAAGGCAGCTAATTTCAATGGCGGACTCGTCTGTGTTGTGCATATGTTGTGTATTTACGAGGCAGTATTGCGAGTAGTATAATGAATGTTTATAACCTCTAAAAACACGTTGTTTTCTGGCTCGTTTTTCTCAGCCGGATAGTCATGTGCTTCAATAATCGTTGTATGCACCTTGAAAGTCGTTTGCTATCAGCATCGTCGGGAGAATGTGCAACCTGGTAGCTACATATAATTTGATATTTGATGTGGAATTACAAACTGTAATCAGTGTGATTATATTATCACCACCCACTTGTCCGCCAAACCCGTAACTTGTTATCTCTTGTCTGAAGTATGCGTAGACTAGGTGGCTACATGTCTACCCTATTTCGTCGATTGCCCATCATAATACACCCGTATTGCCTTCCTGAGATAGACGTAAAATACACAATACACATACGCATACACCCATGTTTCCTACAAAGTAACAAGCTTACGCCTGCAACAAATTCTCATCCTCTTGCATAGTATTCACACTTTCAAAGCCGTTCAAAACACAAATATGAACGATTGGCGCGGCTCAAGTTCTTCGTACCTTATAACCCCAAACAATAAGCTAAAGAAATTTTAACTATAATCCTGGTCCAAAAAGGTTTTCATCCATTTGTGTCCCTATTTTATTGATGGGCAAATGTATTTTTCACCATATCTTGAATTGAATTTAAAAACGCAGAATGTGCAGGCCGCACCGGGTGCATTACTATTAATCATATTTACACAATGTTAATGTGAGCCTTACTATCAAACAACATGCCATGTTATCCAATCATCATACGGCTTAATCATGCTGCAGATAAGGCCACGTAATCGAATTGCATTCGGCACATGGCAATAACTTAATATAGCATTTTCGCGATAAAATAAAACAAAACCCTTGACTGCACCAAGGTAAAAGGCGTGACTCGACTCACCGAATTATGCTTGTCTCACCCTTTCCATCCTACCTCGCCATTTCTAACCATGACCTATTGTTATGCTATTCGGCAAATCACATTACTATTGCTCCCGTGTGTATCATTAAATGATTCCTTACTGATTTCTGGATTCGTTGCGTTCACTTCTTGTGCGCAAATTCCTTTTGTAAATACTGCCGTCCATTTTATTAACGCTTTTATGAATGATATGTGTAATAACATTACCTGTTTAAACTTTAGATCCCACACATTTGTGATTTTAACCAAAGTAATTTAACTATATTGTGAGTTATACTGTGTTTGTCAATTACGTCCAGCGACTGTATGAATTGCTTATTCAATGACACTCGAAACATCAATAAAAGCATTGCGAGAAAAAATCTCACTACGTCATCATGAAAAAAATCTGTCACGTATTTGTGACCTGCCAAACCACAGACCTATCCATGCAACATATTTACCATTAGCACCAACTATGACCTGCAGCGTCCATCAACGCAGTCATTTGTTATTGATTGCTGCATTTGTTTTCACAGCGATCCCTTCTTCTCAGCTTGTTTGGGGCTTAAAAGACTGCGACCCTTTTTCTGTTAACGATACTAATTAGAGAAAAAGCACAGAGGCGACAGTTACCTTCTGAAAACATAAAATATATATTTCTCGGGAAGTATTCCTACTGTCCGTTATCATCGCCTCCTCTGCCACCCCGACTTCATCATAAACTTAAATACCTACTAAGATATTATTATCTTGATTACGCATAAATAAAAAGGAAATGAAATAGCAGATGTGGCACAATTGCATGAGCTGCCAAGTTGCAACGTCGCACAATTGCATGTAGTCACTATGCCAAATAACTTTTGATCAAGACTAATCTAAGAAAATGATTTGGCACTTACGTTGTCAGTCATGCTAATCAGATGATGATCATGACTTCAAATTCTTTGCAAACAGGTTACAAAAATACTGTATAGAGTTGACAACTATATTATTGCTTGAAACGGCTCGCTGCTTTTCATGTTTTGTTTAATCAATATCTAACAGTCGATACCGCTACTGCATGGTGTACTTAAGTTAAATATATTAGACAATCATACCATAGCCGGACATTTCCAATCAATGCACCTAGGTGTCTATTTCCTAGTTGTACATTTGCCCATACTGTTATTTCAATTGTTTGATTGGAAGGAAAATTGGCCGTCAAAAAAAACTCATTTTATCAGGTATTGGCTCATATACTTTCCAATATTATCAAGCATTTGCAATCTCTATTCCGATCCTATAAAATCCTTGCTCACTCAAGAAAATTATGCGGCGTTATTTGATTGCAGTTAATAATACCACAAGGGATATGGGCTCAGTGCCATATAGATCCATATATACCATGCATTGTTCCTCAACGTAAATATTAAAATCTGATGTATTCTGTCACTCATTTAATGACTAATCCATACAGTCCGTAAATTACTTATTCTTTAATACTGTCCCACCTCACAAAAGAAGCCTTCTGACACCGCTTCTATTGGTGTCTGATGTATCTGACATAGGCTAATATGAATGGACAGCCTTCGGGTTATCTGCTGTATGATTGTTTATTGCAATATGTGTCCAGATAGTCATCACCAATTCGCTCCCAAGGTTAATACTATTGGCTCTATTAGTATTAAAATCATATATGCAAATATATTTAATCTGTAGCAACAACTGAAATACCATACTGTTAATACTGATAATTGAAGTGGTTAGATTCATTATTGAACACTTCTCTTAGAAATACGAATTGTTTGCAGTCACTGAGGCAAACAATGTTGTGTAGTCTTGCATATTTGTCGTCCATTTTATGTGCAATGATTAGTTTCAATGCTCTCACTTCAGATTTTGTGGCTTTGATAGGTTTAATATTTCCCTTGCTGCTCTCCGGACCCTTCTCTATGTTGTTTTGAGTAATGGAATGACAATATGGCACAGCTTCCCTCAGGGAACAACCCCGTAACAAGTACCATCGATGGGTTGAGGACAAAAAATTCCATTCATTGCTCGGCATAAAGCAATATTCATTGTAACCTCATAACACGCCACACGGAAGCCCTGGCAATATATTTAATTGGATCCCATGGCCAAAAGACCCAGCGTGAGTTGTCAGGGCAAATCGCCATTATGGGTCCACATTTCCAAGCCATCGACAATCATAGAGGGGATGAGGCAATATAGAAGTTGCGATAATTGTGCTTCAACGGTGTTAATGCCAACCAATTTCATTGCCCTGAATATGCATACGGGACCGCGTGGTATCATTTCATTTGATCTGCTTTGCTATGCGAATATTAGTAATAATTGCTCGTGGGGCATGGTGAGCACTAGAGAAGTTTTATAAAATTCCTAAAATGGCAGAAACCGAATAAAATATGTTTATTTAAAGATACTACACTACTGACCTACACTATTTCGGTATAAGTCACTACTATCACGCGCATATAATTGCAAGATTCAATCGATTCTAACTATTGCCAGTATTGATTCCAATTATTTTTCAGAAAGGATTTCTTCCCGTGAGGAATGTCTGGGAGGGGGGATATATATAGATTAAGGTAGGCAGTCATGTTCTAGTGAGCACAATTTACTCCACAGGCTGTTGACACCATGATAACGATATGTCAATCATGCTGAAAGCAATCGGTTTTGCGCAATATGATCAGAATCTCACAATGAAATCGAATCAGATGCAGCCATTACGATTGCCAGTGATGCTTTGACGTGAAATATTGTTTTATCAGGTGAGCTTTTATGATTAAATCAAATCAATCACTTGGTGTTACTTCAGTGTCCATTAGCCCATGGGCCAATCTTGCAGATATTCAGTATCATTTTACGATTCATCGTTCGGGTTCACCACATTTCTAGTATGCTAGTTTAACTATTGCTCATTATCACACCACTAATGTTTCGCATGACAAAACCAATTACTTTATGATATCAGACCTTCTTGAGGCAAGGCTCTCTCCTTGAATGGGTCAGGATCATGGCCGAGACAAGTGACGTCGCCGCAGGCTCTAGAGCTCGTTCAATTATTCTCAACAATGCAACAGGCGTATATAGTCCACCGTCGGATATTACGTATCACCTTGATGTTCTTTTGGCGTCAATCATTGTAGTTAATCCATCGATTGGTATGGAAGTGTCAATTGACGAACTTATTCGATATAAAGGTCACTGTGTGTATGAACGCCCTACGTATGATGTTCCCATTCCTGGTAGCTTTATAATAAAGAGGACAGCATGTTATTTGGTTTTAAACGGTAAGAAATGTCAATCGTCAAATTGTCTTATGAGAAGATAGGTTAATTCAAATATGTGCAAAGTTCAAAAGCAACATGAATATTAAAAAATACTGCGTATCACAAATGTGCAGTTTTTAGCGTTCGATGCATTAACAAGTTTTGATATGACGGCTTTAATGTTAAAACCTTCAATACACTTACCCGCTTATATGGGAAGGTTCATAAGGTGACTCAAATAAGCTAGCAATGAGCACCAGGAACTGTTTGTTTGTGAGAATATAAGATGACGGTAAGCGAAAAATGCATAAATCGCAGATGCTTTTGTGAGCCAAAAGGTCTACCTCAAGAAAAAAAATAAGTATCGCAATGGCTTTTCCACTCTAGATACGCTAAATCGTACAATCAGCATACAAAACCCATACAGGTGTATTGCTTGTCACGTCGAACTTCTTAAGTTAGGTGGTGCTCATAAACAAGCCGATCAAAACAGAAAAGGTTCCAAACGAAGGTATGTTTGGCCGTGAATGGGTGGTCTACAGGGAAATATTTTTCCTCTCGGTGAGCGCATAACTATAGCTTTTTAGCTAGGCGTCAGAGGCTATTCCTGGCTACTATCCCTATCAGTGCAAAGCTAACTCAAAAAATAAGAAAGGTTAATAACAGGCCTTCAATGACGTCCATGTATGTTTTCTGTCCAAAATGAAACATGCAAATAAGTTGCCTTCAAAGTACAAATATAATCATTATAGTCAGATGCCATTGGAATTTAACTACTTTGTACTATTGGGAAATAACCTACGCCACATATGTTGAATTGATGAAAAGTTACATTGAACACTAAGGTACTTCAATTGACGCAAACTACTTTAATTGTCCGGTTTTAAGAAGACATTTCCAATTCTTTTCATGTTTGCTACTGGCATGGTAGCTTGCTCCGCATAACCGAATTTTATACCAGCTGTAGCCTCCATTGAAAAGTGTTGGACAGACGGCGTAATCGAATGTGCTGTGCGCATGCGGATCGATTTAACAATTAACGTGCTGCTGCATCGTTATCAACGCGTCATGTAACATGCCTAGATTTATCACATCTTTTAAGGGGTTTAATGAGAAGAGACGACTATGACACACCGTGCCCTGAGCCAAAGAGAATTATTCTTGTTTTTGTCGCAGGGTTGTCTTATGGGTTTGTTTTTTGCTTTTCGTTTTCGTACTTTTAAAATTATGCTCAGTTGTAAAATTTGTGTGAGTATAGTGCTATCATATGGTGCTTATTTGTATATCTTGATAATGCATACTACTAGATTAATCCCTGGACCTCCATTGATCAATTGATAGATCCAGTAAATCATGGACAAGCAATGAAAACAAATATTTGCCAAGAGGAGATATGTCCTTTCCAGGAATGATTACTTTGTAGTGCATTATGTTTGACGAAAGCATAAGCGTTTCAAAACGCTTATTCACCTAGAACACATCTTGGTTGGAGCGATGTATCGATCAAGGAATATTGAAGGGAAAAACAACAACATACAGCCGAGCAAGATTTGGATGTTATTTCACTACCACGAGTGAGGTAAAATCATACACACCTTAAATGTGTAAGTACACATCAGTTGCGAATAATGGCTGGCATATTTGCAGATGAATTCTTAAGAACGAGAAACAGTACCATAGCACCGTTCATATTTGTATTGTCAGGCTTGTCAAAAAGCAAATCATTCGTATCGACGTTATAACCATCTTGCTTTAGGATGGATATGAGCTAACGTTTTTATGTTAGTAAACAAGATGCTGGTGCTTTTGTAACTCTATGTTGGAAAAATCCAAATGCAATTGCAACATTTTCCATGAGCTTCTGTTAAATATTCTATCGAATAATGAACCACATGCAATACATTGCAATATTTTCTAGATTTACAAAATAATTACCAGCTTTTGGATCATTCAATTACACTTTAAGCTCTGGTAAAACAATATGAACTTATTTGATTGGCTAATTAAAAACAAATTTTCGCCTACCAGTATTGTTAGCTTGAGGCCGAGTTCTGAGTTTTCCAACGTACAAAAACATACGGCGTATAAATAACAAGCTAAGGGCCCAGAATGGATCCTCTTATTGCCGTATAACAAAAATATGGCAAAAGTGTCTTGCAATTAAACACTAACCTTTCTAAGAAAGCCATTGAAAAAGAATTCCATTACCACGTCATTAAAAATCCTAATAGCTCTGTGTACTGCTGATGAAAATAATGCAAATGTTAATAGTGATAGATACACCATCAAATGTGGATTGTCCGTAGGTTGACACAAACATTAAGTATGGTGTTAGCACTATTGTCACAAATTCAATGTGCAACTGTTTGTCACATTTAACAATCGATTGCAGTGTCAATTCGGGGCCTATTTCCTACAACGGCTTGTATACCCCATATCGACGCAACCTTGCAATATAACTGACCGAAATATCTGCTATGGTAATACACACGGGCGGAAAAGCCGCTAGACACCTGCATTACTCTGCTCGAGTCATGTAACGTATGATCAGGGTGTTCGGCTTATACCATCGATATTGCTAAGAAAAATAGTTATCTCTTTATCGTAAATACGTGGCAAGCATAAGATGGCAGCAGCGACTTGTACATAAGCTGCCGAGTAATTCATCACGGTTTCTACTTTCTTCAATGTATCAAAAGACAATAGACTTGCGTGGATGATAAATGTCTACTTGAAGTCATCAATTCAAATCACGTGGGTGCGTTTCGCCTGTCAAATTTCATTTACCAACAAAATGTTTTGCCTTCAGGTTTTTTTTCGAACGCGTTTGCTTGTGACTATACACGAATGACTTTCGATATCAGGGGATACATTCTGTTCAATCAATAGCGCCCTCTATCCTCGGCCTCCTTTCCCTAATTACACTGATCCGTTGCGATGCCTGAATATAATGAAATATATTTTTTACTCCATGCATCATTATGTACAAAAATACATTTGACAAATTCAGTTACCCCAATTTGTGTTTTCATCGGGGTAAGCTATTGAATACACACAATATTTGTACGTATTCCACGTTGCGAGAGGTTTAATACACGGAAAGAAAACCAATACAGGGTACGTCAACAAACGCTATCTAATGCCGCAAAGGAATAGCTCCTGCCAGTTTATATCACTGATTGTAAAGAGTAAATGCGGTACTGTTTGGGTAAGTAATAGGCCAATCATAACGTATCTAACAACCCAGAATAGTATGTGTTTTTAATAAACCGTGCTGTGTAATCAGCTCACATTACAATATCACCTTTATCTACCTTGCATCATAATCGATCAGCGAATTGTGAACTATTTGAAGTTAAACTATGTGTAACGAGTTTGTTGAAACGGAAAAGCAGACGCACTTTGACGGAGGCAATTTTTTATGATGGAATGGAAGAGTGTGGTTATTCGTGACTATGGTTGTCAGTACTGGAGCTAGATTGTTGAGGTCAGCTACCTCCGGGCCGATTAGAGATAATCTGTGCTAAATATGAGATAAGCACGCGTCGTTAGTTAGGAATATACTGCCCAATAAATTATAGCTCTTGCTTACGTTTGTTTGTATCTGGCATGATTACATGCAAAAGACTAATTGTACCGGAACTGTTACTTACTGGCAAAAACCATAAGGATATTTGCAACTGATCTATCTGTACAGGGGTGTACATTATTTACTGGCATATAACCTCTCGTATCTCTAGTTGTATTACTGCTCGACTTTTAGGACTCAACACTTTGTTATGTCTCATGAAGATTGCATTTGGATAGACTTGGCATATATGCTCATGATTTAATAAGAGCGGCATTGATTATTTCTGTTTTCAACTAGAACGAGAAATACTTAACCAATTAATTTAGCAACAACTGGTCAAGTCAGCAAGTCATATTCATTCCTCAGTTTAGCAATAAGAGCTTCGGTTGGGTTAATAAGCCTGATCCACGCAAATATATTAGCGTCAAACGTACATTTTTGCGCCAAGTACTTAGCGAAAAGAGAGAGCGGAATGTTAATTCCTAATATGATGGCACCAAATCAGGCTCAGTGGTCACTAACAATGTAATGACCTCAAAGGTTATTATCAAATAGTGCGGAAGAAGTATGGCTACTTATTTGGCTGTGTAAAAGCATTCCTTTTTGCAATTGTCGTTGATAAAGTAAGATGATGAATTATATGGTTCAGCTCAACCCCGCACTAGTAATCATGCCACTGAAACAGGACAGGTCATTGATGGGAATACTATGTTGTAAATAAACCATACATACGACAGCATGTATGGGGTTTGATCTTTAACGACTGCTGCCAGCGTACGTTGTTTATCATTTGCATTTGCTATTATTGCAAATTTGCTGACCCTGTCGTACTTATGGGGTAGATGCAGCGAAATTCAAGTGATATGAATAGATTGCCCTAAGTTATTATCCTACGATCGTACATGAAAGCAAATGTATTTCTCCCACTAGGAGCAGTTCAGCTCAGCGCCACTTGCACGTGTTACTTTGTTTGTTTCTGATGAGTTTTATCATATTTATTTTCGGAAATGACACACATCTTTGCCAAACACTTCTAATGCATACTGATACATGGTTAAAGGACCGTATAGGTACTTACTATTTGTATTTCGACATTACGCATGTCGTATTTACTTGATGGGAAAGAAGCGTAATCTGTAAAGCAAGTTTAATATGCCAGCTGATTTGCACGGTCGGTCATTATACTCGGGATAATTTAAAGCGTCATTAAAGTCATTCGCACAATTATTTGATTGTAATCTGTATTTCTTGGTAAGTACACATGTAATTTTAGGATATTGAGGAATGGCATTCACATTTCAAGTCCTATGGTTTGCAACATTTCGGTTTCCTTTTGAAGATAGATGGATGAATGCACGTGTGCTACATCATTCAGTTTCTAACTGTCACACATTTTCTGCGACTGCTGAAACATAGACTTTATATCTCACATCAAACGCTCTATCGAAATAATAACAATAGATATTGGGCTGGGTGCGGTGTTAACAGTTTGACGCAAGCATGTATTATTAAAATTGAAGCGAAGCGGTATTTATATCGAATATCTTACTATCTGATCGCGTTGCTCATATGATTATACCCAAATTGCGAAGGGATATTTACATTCTAGTCATCGCAAGAGCATACCTTGATTACTTATTTATTACGGTTCCCTGCGTCGTTAGTGAAATTTGTATGGTGATGCAACACGACTATTTTGTTCTTTATTTGGATGGCTGCGTAATCGTTCTTCAATGATGGAGCATTTCACAGATGGTCTATGATGGTATTCATACCTCGTTAAAGATAATAAATGTATCGATGTCGGACAGCCATTGTCACATTAACCTGCCATGGGTGGGAGTAACTTCAGCTAAAGAAAATCCTCCAACCATGCTTGTATGCGGTGTATTCACATAAGGCTTTATTAACTTTACTTGCTGATCAAGGCAACTAATCTAATTTGTCAGCCTGAACCTGAGGATAATGAGAATGCGGTTATATATGAGGTAATGAATGAGCATTAATGAAGAGGAATGGTGATTTGAAAAAGATGGGAAGGACGCCTGGAAACAACAATGCTCAGGCCTCGTTTCATTTTTGTTTTTTTGTTTATTAGAACATCAAGGTCTTTTGCAAAGCCCTGCTGCAAATAGTGATTGCACTAGGCACCTCTATGTTTACCCCAAGAATGTTAATGATCCTATCAAGTGCCTTACAATACATCCAGACAACAATTGAAAAATGTCGGTATACTGGTTCCATAGCTAAAAATGATTTTTTGTTATGGTTAAAATGTTTAGGTCGCAACAGACGATATTCAACGCTTAGAAGCTTGTTTATTTGCCGCTGCATAACTGTCACTAGTACCCAACGCGCAAGTAACTTATCAGTCAATGCAATGGTTCTCTACAAGGTGGTGATAACAGTGTCATGTCATCGACTTATCAGTCGCTAAAACGGTTCATGGATTTGCTTAGATTGTGTTTTCTCTTCTTAGTTTGCCTAAAGGTGTGTATTGTGAAAGAAAAGGATGAAGCGGCGGTAATTAAAAGACTTAGATTACAGGTTTGTGCTTAAATCCTTGCTCTCAGATCATTGTGGTGTACTGTCTCAATAATGACTCATTCAAATATTATGCACAAAGCTTGATAATGACAATGTGTTTATTTGTTTACTAAGCATAAAAAGTAAATACAGCTATCCAATGATCTTTGGTCCCTGATTAGCGACCGCAGAACGCATATGAAAGCTAATAAACCAAACCGACTAGAGCAGCCTTCATGCGCCCTGTCCATACTTTTGGCATTCAGCTTTGATATAAAAACAGTGTTTGATGACACTCATCCAATTCTAACGTTTTTTTGTAGAAACCAGCAGTAAAATACCTTTTCCTATGTGAGTAGCAGTTAGAAATGGCAATAAAGGCTCATCGGGACAGTCTCAAGGATCGATGTATCATGTTTCATAATTAATGAAACCAGACCCATATTTTCTTGTGCAGATGCAAAATATCTGAACGGTATATATACAAAGCAAATAAATCTTATTCTTGTATTAACTTGAAATGTCAACAATTGCCATTCAAAAATCAAACCATTGCACGTTTAAATACATTCGCAAGAAGATAGATGCCACGGGATATGTAGTCATAAAATCATCGTAGTACGTATTCATTTTTGGTCATTGCCAAAGCTTGACATGTTGAAATATCATCGTAGCTTGTATCAAACCCAGACAAACTTTATGTGATGATCGACACTAAAGTTTTGCAAACGCTTTACTTTTATCGTTTTGACAATATTTACTGCAAAACCGATCTTAATATGTAATGTAGGAATGCCATTTTGAAAGATCCATGGTCATTAGCATGAGCGTTACAGCCGCGTAATCGCAAGTGCTAAAGGGGTTGTCTTTTATATCGATTGAGTATGGTCATATATAATGTAATATGCCATTTTAAACAATAAATCTCCTTGGTGTCCTAATCCTTAGTATTACAAGCGGTTTTACTATCATTCTATAAACAACAGTTTTCATGATGCAATACGTTTGATGCCAGCCAATGCGATAAAACGAAGCGTTTCTTTAGTATTCATAATAATTAATGATTACAGTATTACAGGCTATTATTCCAACTGCGAATTTAATATCTTTTCTGTAATGAATAGGTTGATAGATTGCTAAGAAGTTCAATTAAGGGTCCCTAAAAGATGTAATCTGAGCAACATATTAAAGGCAGCTTGTTCATTGGTGGTTTGGCTTTTATATATATGGAGCATCATGATAAACTACGATGTTTTGATTTAACTGTAAATTAGATAGAGGACCATGCTAACCCTACACAGTTACAGAAATACCGGCACAATGGTTGCCCGTGAACCGTTCAATGTCATATAGCGAAGTGTCTATCGCGACTGCATTGGCAGCAATGTCGCACACTGTAATGCTAGCCCATTGAGCAACGCTGATGATGTCTAAATCGGTGCTCACTCTATTGCTATTGCTAAGGTCATGGTTAAACGCTGCCCAGAGTTAGTATTCAACGCACCAAAAGGAAATTTGTTGCTGTTTAATGGATCAATACGCGATGTAAATGAAGCATTACTTGGTGTTAAACCCAATCCTTCTGAAATCACATTGTGCAAATATTGTCGAGATGTACCATGTCAATGCTGAGTGTGGAAAACGAATATGGCACTGCCTCGTTGTGGTAAAAGCTTTACCCTATAATAGCCTAGGGTAAATTAATAAGCCATTTAACATCATACACGTGTACGATTTTTTCATCACACGAGGTTCTGAATAGATGGCTTTGCAACCGAATTAACGTACGAATTAAGTGCTATTATTGCCATGATTATCATAAACGCTACTTCGTTTCATTGTAAACGACAAAGTTACTTCTATCTATATCTATATGATTATATATATATATATAAATTGAAGTATATGAATATATATGCATGGAAATATATATATATGGATATATATATATATATATATATATATATATATATATATATATATATATATATATATATACATATATATATTTATATATGTATACTTATTTATATATGTATTATATATACGTACATACTTCTATCTATATCTATATAATAATATATATATATATAATTGATAGCATATGAATATTTATATATGGGATATATATATATGGATGTACATATATATACATATATATATATACATATATATATTCATATATGTTAACTTATTTATCAATGTATTAGATACATGCACGTATATATATATTTATATATATATATGCATATATCTTATACATATATAAATAAGCAAACATATATAATATATATATATATATATATATATATATATTCATCAATATATATATCCATATATATAAATATAGCTATATATATATATATATATATATATATATAATATATATATATATATATATGTATATATATGTGTGTGTGTTGGTGGGGGGGGGTTGTGTATTTATGTATTTATATGGGTGTGTGGGCGTGCGGGGTGGGGGTTTGTGTGTGTGTGTCCGTGTGTGCGTGTGTCGATGTGTGTGTGTGCGCGTGTGTGCGTTTCGGTGTGTGGGTGTGGGTGTTATCATAAATGCGTCAATACAAACATCTGCAGATTTATATATATATAAACATCCAGCTAGGATAAAAATGCATGTCTTGAATGCTTTCACGGATTTCTGATGTTTCAGTTACATTTGCGATTGTTATAACCATTGGTTTAAGGTCCTTCTTGGAGTTATCAATGTACCGTATATGTAATCAGCCCGTCAGTATTGCTTTGGCCTGAATAGCGGGAATGAATGGTTATTCATTACGTTTGCCTTGCAATCTGCCAATATTATCAGAAAGTGCCATCTGCTTGTGTCTATTGAGAAGTATAATTACGGATCATACATCAGTATATCCTGGGTGTTGACAGATTCATCTCCTACCTAACCGTGGCGGCGTTCCAATTACCAGTTGCGAGTTCAATTGCTGTACATGTCATGTTGATAACCTTGGGTCACTACATGGAGCTACACAGGCCGATAAATGCGGCACTGACGTATTCTCAACTGACTCAGTTCCCCCAAACCTTCTAAACAAACAATTATCTATATTTTCACATTCATTGATCACGTATACAATATCTGTATTATATCTGGAATGTAGGAGGAATGTTCTGTCCTCCTAGAGTCATTTGTGTCGCGACTAATATGGTCTTTTCTCACCGATCACAATTTATACATGCATTGTATTATTTTGCTCAGTTGATTTGGTTGAATGTATGAAAATACTCACAATCGATTTTTCTCTATCTCTCTGGCTTATATAACAACAGTTGGTTTTTGACACAGCCAAATGAAAACCATACGTTTCAGCAGCGCCTCGTCCCACTGCCATGTCTCCTAACCGATTGTAAAGCCATTGTTATCCACAAGCACGGACCCTGGTTTTCAAACTGGTTGGAATTTTCGCTTTGCTACAACCACGACCCCCCCCCCCCCCCCAACACCTCCCAAATCCACATTTATAAGTCGTCAGTGGGGCCAAATCGGGGCATCAGGAATTCGCAGGCAGTGAATGCTGATCGGCTTGCAAAATGCCATATACTAATTATAACTCAAGACATGTAGAAGTATAATGATGATCATTATTCAATCCAAAACTTAAAAGCAATATACTCTCTAACGTACTGTCATAATGTGCGTCAATATTGTTCATTACATCGATTTTGCGTTTACTATTGAGCGCTGATAAATTATGATTGGATATTTCCATGATTTCAAAAGGGATATGTGTATAACAAGAAAAACAATAGATGGCCATGAGACTTTCTTGTTCAGTGTGCATAATCCTCAGACAAGAGTTGATAACTTCTGACATTAAGATACGCCCTCGGCTCGTAATACGTGGCACACAATCTTGTCCTCTTGCAATCAAATGTTCTCTGCTATCTAGTTAACTAGCATGATCAAACACTCAGTCAGGGTTGCACTTCGAAGGCATCGCTTTAAATGATCCTCTACGTATCACCAACCTTGTCGAGGAGAACACATATAAGCTGGTGGTTAAGATGGTTTGTAAGTACTTAAAGTCAATATTGTATTGAGATAATGAGCGTATGATGTCATATGTCGGTGATGGTATTTGCGTGGGTCGCTCTAGCATTCTATGCGGATTCAGCATGCCTTCAAAGAGCCTATATGTAAGCAAACGTTACCTTTAAGCGGCAAGATAAGCTTACTACCAATTCGCTTTATATGCCGATCGTTATGTCGGATTCCCATCTTGGAGAGTATTTGATTCATTTCACGAATAATTCGTCCATTTATGATAAACCCGACATGAATGTAACTTCAGTTTGTGATAAGCCCGACATGACCCGCACGTCGATTTGTGGTAAGCCCGAGTTAGTTAAGACATAACGTTAATGTACGGTCGATTCCAACCTAACAAGGACGTCAGTTTACTATACGCATTAACAACGAACCGTCAGTTTGCTTTCAATGCTCACATAAAGAAGACATTAAATGGAATGACGCGCTATTAAGGAGAGCAGTTTAAACGAAGTGATCCGTTGGTTGTTCCATGGTAGTTTGGCATTAAAGGGCCTCTACCTAAAAACGTGTCATTATCTCATGTCAGGAATATACATATAAACGTCATTGACAATAACACCTGATAGTCAGATAGCGTCTATGCTTAAATACACAATATGTTGGAGAACCATGTTGCGCATATTAAGGTACCCACGGAATTTTATATTCAGCTGTATAAGTGTGATGCATACAGCTAATACAATAGTTGCATTTACATGATGTATAGAACAACGTCACTTAACGTGTCAGCGACAGCATCATTAGAAGCCAGCACTCAGGGTAGAATCGATTGCGCATGCGTCACTAGATGTGGAGAGGAAGGAAATGGGCAATGTCACAAAGGGTAAATACCGTGTAAAGCCTAACCATCTCCTGTGACCTTTGCTTATATTCCCTACATCTGACAATTTAGAGAGCCTTAGCATTTGATGCAATATGCTGTAACTCGTATAAACTTTTCGTGTTAATTCGATCCGATTCGGATCAGATACTCTCCAGTCATCCAAGACAGCAGTATATTGCCCTTAATACTAGTCTGGCCTTCATGGTCGACTGTTTCCCTTAGTAATCCATAGACTGTTTGAAATGCTCCGTTCATCCTATGTGCAGTAACTGATGGACAAGTCAGTGTAATATTAAATTACCGTTTAAAGCACTGTGAACGATGCTTTTTTATATTAAATGAGGTTTTGATGTTCAAACGTGAAAACGTCACGAAATACAGCTTGGGCAGTGAAACCAACTGGTTTTTTTCTGTTGCCAGGGGATTTCTCTGTATTTTATGACGTTAAATATTCCATATCATATCCCAAATTATTTCCGAATATGCATGCAACAAATGGCCGGTCAGATTGGTGTGCCGCTGATTCCTTATCATCCTCATTTAGTATTACGTAACCTTATTGAGAATGCGTACTGCAAATTCAACCAGAGTATTCACATATTATTCCTGATTGGACAATAGCTTAGCTGCAATAATGACTGGCCTAATTCAGGGTAAACAGTAATTGAAAGCAAGGCTTCTATTAGCTTTTGTCGGTCCAGCGGAAAGATTGTCCCGTAGTAGAGCACTTCACTTACTTCGTTGTTGAGATGAGTGCAAGAGCAATGTGAGGCATTATAAATACATTCTTATAACTCACGTAACTCGTATCAGGGCACCCAAGAAATCTTGATAGCTGTTGGAAGCGCGGCTATTAAACACGCGGGTCTGTCGGGTAATGTTTCTAATGTTGAGATAAGAATGAGCAATGTTGCCAGGTGATCTGGTCATCGAGATTCGGGAATTGTTTCGCATGCAGCAGTGAGCACAGGATCTAGATTCCCGACGCCGATATATCAAACCATCTATATAAATCAAGCAACTCGGCGCTCTGATACTTGATGTCATCGGTAACTGAGCTCCTACGACTATGACATGATCCTGTCAAGAAGCTGATTCATGGGCCGAATCCATATTGTTAAGTTCATGTGTATCATGTATAATGATGAATTAACCTATGCTTGGACGACACCCATCGCGATTGATGAATTTCATATCAGCAGCATGTCGTTTGTCAGTGGACCGCTCACTTTGGGCTTGTAACCAGTTGATAAAAGATGTGCAAAAGATTTGTCTATTGAATGCGTTTCTGATGCTCAAAAGTGCCTCATAATTTGACGACTACAACAGATACACGCGATGGGGACAATCATGCACGTTAAAACATACACTGAGGCTCATCATAATCTTCATATGCATTGCTCCTTTGTTCAGTTGTCAGGTGGTTTCTCCTGGTGTTCAGAACATAGCCTAGGCAAAATGTTAGAAACTAGATATTAAACAAATGGATTGTCTGATGGGCGTGCCCAAATAAAGTCAGTCGTGGACACCGTCGATTCCATATCATTCCCTCAGTCAACATACCGGTGTGTTATTGTCAATCCGTAATGTCCATAATATTGGAGTGTCGAATCTTAATTGACAGAAGCTTAGGTAGAATAATGACTTCGCCTAATCCGGAGAACACGGTTTAAGCTGAGGGTTATCTCAAGCTAACTGCCGAAATTAGCTAATGACTTCGCCTAATCAACGGAATGAGGGTGCATCTCACTACTGCTGAATGCTAATTTATCAAAAATGCAACCAAATCCAAATGCTGCTGTTTGTAATTGTGTGTCCTGTTGACCGATTGTCCCGTCGATGAGTACTATACTAATTAATAATTTTTGGGGGGGAAATCCTACGGATTAATGACAATATTAAATATTGTTGCCACCAACGTCAGCTACATAAGAAATTTGTGTTATGGTTGCCAAAATAATCTTATCGTGAAAAGAAAAGAAGCATTTTGGCAAGGGTCTATAAAAAAATAACATCCTTTATGGGTCCAATATGATATTGAGGATTTGGCCCAGCTTCAATTGTTTGTAAATCAATGCAGCCACTGTGATAATTGACAGGTGCGTTCAGTCTTACTCAACAAGATGTCAACAATGTCTTCTGCAGTTAAATTAAAAAAGGCACAAATCTAATTTGTGTGTTTAACAGACATTTTATTACCCCTAATTGATCCGAAGCTAGTAATCAATGCTGAATAAGTCTTGGAATGATTTTCCTGTCGGCTTTTGACCTAATTGTTCTTCCTTGTGAGATATAGAGGATGCGTCATTTCAATTAGCGAGAAGGCCAATACAAAATGTAACAAGCCTGGGGTTAACTGTAATTCAGTGACCGCACGTAAAATGCTTGCGCGCTTTAATTACACTGCTTCGCCTATGACTACCTTCATCATTTTTATCGTTATTTGCCCTTTAAAAGCAGCGAGAAGTTACGTTAGCGATTTGGCATCATGTTCATTGTAATACGCAAAGTATATTCGCATTGTTTAAAATTGCGTGACCCGGATTCTTTTAAAGATTGCCTGATTTTGAATGATTAGTGTATAAATGGCATTTTCCCAGGGTGCTGTTGATTCATTAGCTTTTGCGATTATACGTATTTGCAGACTAAGCCTGGCTTCTTAATCAATTAGAAAGAATGCATCTGTCTAGCTTATTAAGGTAGCTTTGGTGTAATCTTAGATAATCGGGTTTGATTCCGTCCTTATCCTGCTGTCAATATCCTGCTATATACTTCATCAAATGTGTGACAAGTTTATTCTGTTCTATGCACAAAAAATAACCCCTCTTCACTCTTGCTATTTTGTAAACATTATATCAAATAAAGAGAGCGTAGACGTGAATTGTGTCTTGGATGACGCAAGTATATGACGCAACTAACGATACCCCGCCTAAGCTCCAAATGAATGGATTCTCAATATAGGACATACAGGATTCGATCAATCTCTTAATTAGCTCCGGTCAAACGGTAATATAATTCTAATCCGACGTATTGTAGTGCTATATCATAATACGCTCGGCCCTGGAATGAAGGTGGAAGGTTCTCTCATTTGTGTCGCGACTTATCTCACACCTTTTCACAATTTATACACGCGTAGTATTATTTTGCTCTGTTGAACTAGTTCAACATATGCAAATGCTCACAATCGATTCTCTGGCTTATGTAAGAACAGTTGGTTTTTGGACCCAGCCAAATGAAAACACTAAGGAAAGGCAGCACCGCGTCCCACTGCCATGTCTCTTAACCGACTGTATCGCCGTTGTGATCCAGAAGCACGGACTCTGGTTTTGAAGCAAAGTTACCCGGCGTTCCCAGGTACAAAATGTGCCTAGTATGGCTCGTTTTGGTTTGGCGTACATCACTGAACACTGTGTTGCGTTCATGCGGGTTGACGTTGTAAGACATTTTGTGCAAAAACTTACTTTCGTTGTTGTATGCTGCAGATATAAGCACGGAGTTAACTAGTTGGAGCCAGCTACCGCGTTGCTGGGATACGACGTGAACCATCGTGTCGAATTGATACAGATCTGTTGGAAAACGAAAATGAAGCACAGTGCCAAGACAAGCACAAAAAAGCACTGGCGCTCATTATGGCGGTATTCAAGGTACATATATTTACTCGGTGATTGACAAAACAGCATGGAGTGTAATCAGCTGCATTACAACAACTGGCCTGAACAATTTCTAACACATTACACACCATAGTGATGTTACTATGTTATTATGTATGCATTAGTTGAAAAGAGATTATATCACATTCCTGACCACTTTTATTCAAATAACATGTTTCTTTCCGAGAGCAAACTAAGTCATGTTTTTGAAAGTACATATTCGTAGGTTGCGTAGGTATATGCGTATCCGCCAGCTATTTCTAACGCGTAGCTCAGAGGTCACATCTCTTAACTAGAAGCGTGGGAAGTAGAAACTAACAACGCTCTAGTATAGCGTTGAGAGTCAGAATATCCTTTAGGCTCAAGCAGCGACGTAGTTAGAGTATTGAAAAGTTTGTTTTGCGGATACCCTAGTGGAAATATATGATACGCGCTACTAACTGAACATATAGTTAAGCAGCTAATTGGACATTGTGTGTGCTAATCAGAATGGTTAAGGCAATATATATCAAGGATTGGCATCGTCTAGACTGACAATGTAATTGCTAGTCATTTTATAAAAAAATCCTATTTTACTGGCCGAAGTCATTCTTTGTCGGATGATAGTAGCAATGGAATATCATATCTTGATTAGGTATCAATACCTTTGTTTTTAAATTTGTTTGATTATTGTTGAGTGATTGTTGATGTGAGTATACGTTATACAAAGGAATTGTATCATGAAAAGATACGACAGGCAACCATCCACGCGGTGATAATGCTAAATGCAAATAGACATAGGCAACATCGAAAGGTTATTCTAAAATGATTAGTCATTGGGGAGGGAATGCCTGGTAGTATGTTCCACAAAATGAGTTTATTGTTCGCCAATCAAATTTTTAGTCTTCTCGTCGCTTTGATCATGTCTTTATACCAGTACCTCTGCATGCATTCGCAACTCAACACATCTTGCAGTCTTTCAATATTTTCAATAAATGTTCAGGCATTATGCAATTAACACAACCCCAATAAAAATAGCATAGTTAGATTGTCCGACTTCATTGAGAATGCGATGACAGGTGATTTGTGTTGAACATCCCTTTGAACTACCTTATGTTGCCAATACTAAAATGCTCAATATCGCTGATAACATCGAGGACCTAATCCCGACAGCGGGGGATGAGATTAACTAGTCATGCTGGTCCGTCACGGCATGACAAGTATTATTCATGGCTGATTACGCATATGAACATTATGGAATTTTCACATTGCTACAAGCCACACCCCCCATCCCAAATCCACATTTGTAAGGCGTCAGTGGGCCCGAATCCAGCTTCAAATGATCCCCTCTGTATTACCTACCTAATCAAACATAACACATGTAAGCACATGGTTAGATGCTTTGTAAGTGCTGAAAGGCAATATTAGTGTTGCGATAGTGAACGCACGATGTCACATGCAGGTGAAGGTAGATGCGTGGGTCGTTATAAATTCTATGCTAATTCAGCATGTTTGCCAACAGTCTCACTACAAAACCTGAACCGACACCATTGGATATTAACCTCGATATATCGCAGCACTGTCCAGACCGGAAAAAAGAGCAGAGGCGAGCTATGCACGCAGCCGCAGTGAACCCAACTCCGCCAGATGACGACTTCATAGGCCCTGACTGCCGGATTTAAATTTGCCTTCTTGTCATCCTGGTGTGGGATTTTAAAGAACAGTCGGCTGTGGAGGCCATTCAAGTATCAGCAGAAGCACGTGATGGCAATGCGCTCAGGATGAAAGGATGAAATGAAGGGTAATTCAAACTTTTTCCAGTGGAGCGTATGAACAACAGATCCGTAATGTACAGTTACTCTAATAAGTGTTAGTTATCGCATGGTCACGTGGGTGATATGGGGAAAGAACACGAGGACGCGGAGCGTCCGAGTGTCTTTCTCCATATCATCCGCGTGACCATGCGATAACATACTTATCGCGATGGCACCTACACGCGATAATCAAGCACGACGCTGTCTCCTAATGACGATAATTAGCGTGAACCTATGTTATGTAAGGTATCTGCGTGGGACCTGTAAATATGAGAGGTAGTCCCTTAATCCAACATTCGGCCTCAGCTGCTTGCCATGATGGTTTTAACCATAAGAGATCTCGGAGATTTATCTTTTTTGGAAGCCAGTGATATTGAGACGGATTTTAGTGTTCCTGATGGTGCGTTCGGTGCTCCCATGGATCTATTTTCAGATAATAAATGGGAAATTAGCGAAGCTTCCTATGCTGGTCGGATCAGCACCCCGCTGACATCAGACAAATTCATAGAATCATTGAAGAACAGGGTGCCAAGAAACACTAGAAGATGTGAAAGTTGGGCTGTGAGTGTATTCAAAGACTGGCGGGATTGGAGGCAGACCCAGCCGGAAACTGTTAGGGACCCTAATGGACCTATTCCCGAATTTGGGCAAGCTTCGTTCCAGCAACTTGACTACTGGCTTGCAAGATTCATATGCGAAACTAAACGTCGAGATGGATCGCCCTATCCACCCGTTCTCTTCGAGGTCTTTCAGCTGGAATTCAGCGACATCTCATAGAAGAGTATGGTTATAATGTCGCTTTATTTAAGAAGGAGGACATGACGTTCAAGACATTTCAGAATTCATTGGAAAAACGAACAAAGGAACTAATAGGCGAAGGAATAGGCGTGCGTTCAAAGACGAAAGATCCCGTGACGCAGAAGGACGAGGAAGCTCGCCGTTGCTGAAGTTAGCAACACTGTAGCGCAGAAGACTCGGCTCGGCAGGTGTTACAATTTCGCGCCTCAGCATGATTCCGGGGAGATGGGGTAATACCGTGACTTCCCGATGAGCGCTACGCTACCACATTAGCGGCTGGCAAGCAAATGACTCTTGAGAAAACTTGTAAATAGTGCTTCGTTATTGCACTTGTAAATCAGTTATTGCAGTATGGCAGGTGATATTAAGAACCTCCGTAGTGTTGCCATGCTAGAGCCGCGGTGCTCTGTGAGGGACCATCTCAGGTAAGTTGTTTCTCGGTGATATTGCGACTTTGCAGTTATCGCATGGCAAACTGTGCGTTTGAGTGATATGGGAAAAAGACCGAGCTTTTTCTCGAGCTCTGATTGGCTGAGAGGAGGGTGCCATGCGATAAGTACTTATAACAATACTTTTAACGTACTGTAATGACACCAGGTTCTGAGGCTTCGTGGGATCTTCCGGTGACTTTATTTCTATGTTCTGGTCCCTGATGATTTCCCATTATATCCTGAACATAAATTATCTTACACATAGCAAAGGGTAAGCGTAAAAACATGCTGTAATGTCTCCCGAGGGAGTCTGGTGTTTTACACTGCTGGTTACATATAATTGCCTCCGTCAGTCGGATAGTCAAACGTCACACTAGTGTCAATTAGTTGATGGAATATAAATGCCAGCGGTGCAGTAGCTAAATTGATAGCAACTAAGCTGGAAATAAAATTCTATTTGCGGACAACGCGGGAGAATGATCAACTTATGAGTTATGAAACTGTAGGGTAATGTCAAACTAGCACCGTATAGCTATTATACCAGTGGAATATTTATTTAATTGGAGGCATTAGTCACGTCGCAAGCTGCTGTTGGCATTTGTGTATTGACGAGAAATTGTCCCATGGGTGAGTAAACAATTAATGTCATTTGTGAACACCCTAAAGATAAATGACAATATTTATTTTTGCTAACACAATCGTCAGCAAAATAGTTATTAATGTTGTGGTTATTTGATAGATGAATTAATTAATTCAGTCGGGGACGAGCAAAAACAAACCCTTTGATGGGGCTATTGTAGGATTTGGTGCATTATTATATGTTCCAAATTAAGAAATTCAGCTGTCATGAATTAAGGGTTGTGGATACAGCATCAACAAATATGAAGAGTCGTGTTTGTCTAGGTGTCATCAGTGTCATTCAACTCAGGTACAGTGAAATTAAATGGTATAATGGAATTGCGATGTTTTATTTGGTAATTTTATGGTCCACATCATCAACGCAAAGCAAGTCATTTCCAAGTTAAATGTGCCAGTGCATGTGAAGTGCAGTGTCGGGCGTTGACATTATTTGACTGCCCTCTGAGCCTGAGAAGACGGGTTATTTCAATTAACGAGAGGGACACTTACTTTAATGTATCGCACATGAGCTATATTGTGGTTCAGGGACCGCACACATATTGTACGATCACTGCTTAAAGGAACCATTTTACAGGCTGATACGCAATAGTCTCAACAATACCACGCTACATTATCACCTGCAAAGCGATGTGTTTGGCAAAAGTATATATATATATATATATATATATATATTTATATATATATATATATATTTATATATAAATATATGTATTTATGTATATAAATATATACAAAATTATACACATATATATATGTGGATGTACACACATATTTTTATATACATTTATGTTTATGTGAAAATATATATATATATATAATATATATAAATAAATGGAATATATATGTATTATAAATATGTATATATATATATATTAGAAATAGATATGTATAGATATATGCATATTCATATATATACTTATATATATATATATATATATGTATATATATATACATATATATATGTATACATATATAATATATATCTATTTATATTTTATATATACACACATATTTATATATATATACATATATATTCATATATATTTGTGTATCTTTACATCTGTTTGCACATGTATATATGTTTGCATATGTTAATATAAGTAAATATTTATGCAAACCTTTATATATGAATATATGTACATGAATGAACATATATATTTTATATGTCTGCAAGTTCTTGATTGTTTGTCACATACCCCAACAAAGAGCCTTTCCTGTGGTCTATTGCATCCCATTTTTATTGTCTTCAGTTGCCTTGTGCATTATATTTAAGTGAATTGCAGCGATCTCTCAAAAATATCTTTCACACTGTGGTCATTCCCTTTGGACAATTATGTTGATGTGATGCTTGCAATTTGGCCCCAAAGTTGACTTCATTATTGCATTGGGGGCACGAATTGCCCCGGTGCAAGTGTAATAGTACAAAGTTCCTAGCATCCGAGAATTAAGTACTACTATAATTGTATTGTAATTTGACATATCATGGCTCTCAGCCTTATTATCATTGAAGACGATGCCTATACTAGACATATATTAATTGAACCGTTATGACGAGGACATTGAATGACACATCGCTGCTTTTGCTATCGCTTAAATTAGCTACGTAGATCCTAAGCTCTCTCGCCGCTGCTATGTTCACGGCTTTATACTCGGCAAGTACTTTAACAGACATTCACACCAACAGACGAAGGTCATCATACATCACATGTCTGTTCTAGCGTTATGACATATACACAAATCCTCAAATATAAGTATCGATGGATTGTTTAACTGAATTTGAATCGCTCAATTTGAGTTGAAGTTCACCGTGACGAATATTCATTGGTTATAACAGAGATCGGATCCCATCATCAGCGGATCAGATAAAATATGCTTTTTTTTGTCCGCCTGCTGTCTCCACCTGACAGCATTTACGCTTAGTTGACAACTCCTATGAGTGGTGTTGTTTTCACAATTGACACTGATGGAAACTGTTCACCAACTCGCTGCCTGGGGCGATATTTGAAGATCTTGGCGTCGCAGATGCTTCAGTAATCCATATTCGTGTCGCGCAGGGCCTATGTTATACGAAGAACATACGCATACCAGTTAGTGTCAAACTGGCGAATTTATAACGCACCACTCGCATTTATGTCAACTGTGTAGCCATGACGCAATAAGTGTAAAAATATTATGTGCTACATCAAACTGCAAAATAACTACCGCGCATCAAAAACGTACCAATTGTTTGCATGCCATAACGTATAACAGTCTGGCGCATCTATTTATCGTTTATTACATATGGAGGTATATTTACCATGATGTCAACACCGATATGTATATAGCAAGTATAATCACTTCTAGATAAATATGCCCTTTGACTCATACGATGAACAAAGGAATGATGCTACTCACCGATATTAATGTAATTAGCTTATTCAATCCTCACACATATGTCGACAGCTAGAAAGGCCCTCGGCTTGTTGCATGTACCGCACACGTGTATTTTAGCTTAAATGACAGCATCCACATAATCCCGGCAGCGTAGTTCACATGGCTGTCAAATGATCTGTTTCTGTTAAAGCAACAAGAGTAAATACACAAACTAAAGTGTGGGAATGTATCGACAGTATGCGGGTTGCACCTTGCGGGCCGTGGACCAAATGGTTCTTGTCACAACTCTATCTCACTCAAAGAAAGCTGATAAAAGGTGTTGTGCAAATGTTGAAAGGAAACATCAGTGTTACAATTGTTAACATGTGTATTCTAGCGAATGTGTGAAAACAATAATTAATTTCTGTATGCAGTCTCACTGTATATATGCAATATGCAAAGTTACATATTTTACCACGATTTCCCTCAAATTGAAATTAACGTCAGTATAAACATCGTTTCGCGATAGCACTGCCATAGATCGCGTGATTAATGATCAGGAACAACAATAGAATATAAAGCATCAGCTGCAATGCCCCTCCGCATAAATGGGAGACGTCCTAGTGTCAATTATACCCACTCGCAGGACTTTGGAGATGGATATAACATTGGTTGGTATTGGACTGTGTTTATGTCCACGCAATGGCCAATATGACATTCGTTGAGTGACAGATTCTAAACAACGTGATACTTCTGGTTATTCACATGGTATCCTTCTTCATCAATCAATAATGCTATTGTGATCGATGCCTGCATAGTGGTTTTGTAGGCTGTAAGTTACGAATACTACCAAGTTGGTATAAAACCTTTTTCAGGGTATATCATAGATGTTATGAATAAAGCGCCAAAACCACAAGTAAATTTGAAGCAGAGTATATATGTATTCACAGCATGAACAAAAGGCCGTTTCGAGTCTTGCTTGGACGTTATTTTACTACATGAACTCATGACGCCCCGTCATTTGGTACCATGGTACTTAGGCATATTTACTTTTAACATGTCATTCCCCAGCGTCCTATAATGTGTATAAATATACACTTCAATGACAACGACACTTGTATATGACGCAGTATTCTCCGCAAAATAATGTGAAATCTTGGTTATTTATTACACAGTGCTACCCATACTACAATGCTAACGCAAGCCCTAACCACGACCTAATCATCGACTAGCCTCTGCCACCAGGGAGTTATATGTCGGATGTGTAGGATGCGTAGGACAGCCTTAGTTAATGTCTCCTAACTCATAAACTAATAGATGGATGTGTAGAGAGGCGTTGGAGCTGCTCCAAAACATGGCCATATATCCACAAAAGAATTGGATGAGCAATGTGTGTATGTGTTTGATACAGGGGCACGGTGAACTTCCACAAACAATTATAGATGCACATCACTTAAGTCGACACATAAATTGTAGCAGCAGGCAATGTTAATGTTATGCTGTTTTTCGGAGGTAAAAGGTGCTAAACACTGAACCAAAAAGGTATGTTAGCATCGGCCCATGTTATCAGTTGAGCACGATATCACAACATCTATAGCGTGAGAGAGGCCAGTGGTCTCTAGAACATAATGCAGGCTCGTCTGCATGATTCGTCAAGTATTTTAGAGACGCAATTGTTGTATAACTCAAGGGACAAATGGTTTATTGTTCTAAATGCTTTTGATGTTAAAATAGATTTGCCAAGCGGCATTAGTTTGCGCATAATTCGTACTTGCCCAGTAGACTAAGAAATATTTTACTTTTGAACTCATTTTCGATGACGAAGTACATATAATAAAATATCTGTTAAGAAGTGACTCATCAGAAGCGCTGCTTCAATGTAGATCTCATCGGTAACTTCTTTCTGATCTTTACCGCACCGCGTAGCGCTGATGGCGATCAGAGAGGATTCGTTCAGTCAAGTCAAAACCGCTGGCCTTGATATGCAGTTGGTTGGACCTCCTTTTATCGTTTGAGCGCAATGACATAGGTTTGTTTGGGTGCAAAAGGTAGCATCCATATTCCAGATGAGGGAGGTCAAATTATGCTGCTATTTGATTGGCGCAAACATATGGTAGAAGGGTTCAAAGTGATAAAATAATGTGTGCATGCTAGTTTGTCTAAATGCCATTGCCTATTACATCAACCTGCAATGTCCGTATCAGAAGCGTGTGTTACTTGGCACAGAGATACGATAAGATAAGACATGTTTTATTCAGAGAAGCTTAAGGGACCAAGCCGAAGTCTGTCGACTTTTACAAGTCCTTACCCCGTTCAATGTGCACAACCACCATACACCATATATACAATAATGCGCAACGACGAAATGTTGTAAAAGATATTAGCTATTAAGTCTTGTGTTGTACGTATTGCCCAACATTCCACAGCAGCACAAAACAATGTTGCGCGATTAGAGTTCTATATAGTGCACATAATGTTTGTGCGTCGAGTGTTTCTTTTGTTCTATACAAAACGGACATGTTTTTGAATATTTAGCTAGAGCGTGTTTAATATGCGCCTTACAGCTGAGTTTGTTATCAATCACGGTGCACAAGAAATTTGGTCAACCCTTTTAAGTGTATTACCCTCCACTGTTATTAGAAGATTATCTGGGGATTCCTATTTATTGAATACCATATATTTTGATTTATTTGCGACAGCTTATTGTATCAATATCGGCGTTCAACAAATCGATATTAAAATCTCCACAGATATAAACAATGTTGCAGTTTAATTTTTCAAGTATATAGGAAAGATATTCGTTGCATGTTTTGACACTAGATAGTGCCTCCCATTTAACAAATATTGCCATTACACGAATTCATCATTGCATTGTTGACACACAGGGCACCACTACCACCATTCTTATATTGCATACAATTTGCAAACATAGTATATCCATCGATGTTAAAATCGTTTACATTATCATTATTTAACCAAGTTTCTGCTACAGCAACAATGTTAAAATTAGGTTCCAGTCTGTAAAAGGTACCGGTAATTTCGTCAATATTTTTTCGTAGAATCCTGCCATTAAAATAGATGATTGGTAAGTTTACCATTGAATTTTTATCTATGGTATTTATGTACTCACACCCTTGTTCCTATGTATAGTTTTTACATTCCCGATTGGTTCCTGGTATATACGTTTCTTTCTTCCTCAAGGTTATCGTCAATATCAACACCATTGACATGGTTGAGCAGTTGAGATTGTATGCTCGAGTTTAGTATACCAAGATGACTTCATATCCCCGAGATGTATAGAAAGCGGTTGTCGATTTTTCTGGTTGAGCTCCGCAAAGTTTGTTGAGTGATGTTAGCCAATTGGTGATGTTAATGTGTCAATGACCATTGAGAGCTCGGGAGCAGTGAGGGTATTAACAATAACTTATGGTTATATCATTGGCGGGAGTTGTTTGAATTGAAGGCTGTCATTAATATAAATCGGCTTCGTCCAATGAATGTGCACGCCACAGAGTGAGTTATGTATAAACGGGTAGAGAAATTGATATATTGAATTTGAAATCCCACAGATTTACGATGTTCCCATCAACAAGATATTATGTTGGTGAAAGATATGACGAAATGATGCAGTAGCAAATGCCATAACGCAATGGTACAAAACAAATGTCACAACGCACTGATGCAATAATATATGCAATATCGCGATGAGGTTATAACAAATGTTGTTAAGCTGCAGAATAGGCATAAGATGTGTGTCTAAATTAGAATGATATTCCCCGGGAGTACTGAATCCTATGGCAGGAATTCTGCCGCAGTAACTGATATGTTTCCGGGCGATGTCCCCAGTTTCTATTATTGGATTAACAAAGGTGGAGCACTCAAAATTACTCATATAATTGGCTCAAAGCCAATCAACCGGGCTGATTTAAAATAACACCGATGTTGTTAGTAAACGGTTCAGTAATCATGGGAATGTGTGTGTTTACCGGCCTTCAAGACCGCAAAATAATTAGGCAAAGGCAGTAAACTACTTAAGGTGTCCACAAAGCATGAAACGTTTGCGCACGAACCCGTGAGTTCCCAGCAGAGAACAGCGACTGCAGCAATGCATTTAAGGAAACGTCATTCATCTCCCAACACAGGTAACAATTTTTTCCCCCATGCACAGATTGATTCTGGAAGGATTTTTGTATTTTACCTCAACATGAAATAAATATATTCTTCACAAATTATCAACGCACTGATCATTTCAGGCATATGCTAATGCATCAGATGCAACTGAATAAATTGAATTAATTTTTATGCGGTTGCAAATTGGAAACTGGCATCTCATTATTTTGTGTGTCTTGGCCATTGCGATAAAACGTAAGTAAGCCTCTACATGTGTGGCATATAAAATATCCGGATACATCGTGTTATACATGCTGACAAGCTTTCCGTTCTGATTACATGAATAATCATTGGATATAAGGCTTAATGGGGCAACAAAGCTAATACATATAAAGACGAGCTTCGTAGAAGTATATTTTCGTGCAGCTCAACGTACAATCATCTTGTGAACTGAATTATCGGTTTATTTGGTGATGGTATTCAGCATCGTAAATATACAGCTTCCGTTAAACGAATATCGGGCATCTTTGTGGGATACAGTTGAACAAGCCATTCACTTTTGTTCGACATAACAAATGCTTGCAGACTGTATTACCCTCAAAACACGAGTATTTTTTTTCTGGTAGTCTCACAATACATTATCAACGCGTTCAAGAGTGATGTCCTTTAACGTTGCAGAAGATTCCCTCAAAGGTAAAAGTCTTCACCAGAAGCTCGTATTTACGTTTGCTTGTACTCGCATGGAATGAAATAATAAGAAGAATTCAACGTCAGCACATAGCACTTTTTTAATAATCAACTTGTATATCGTGGACCTGTTCAGGAGCTATTTGCAAGTTATATTGTAAAAGTGTACAAATGTAAGAGAAGTCGAGTTAGCGAGATGATCTTTGCGACTATTAGCGAATTAGTTGAACGAAGATTGCGCGTATGCGATGTACAATTCATGTGAGGGCACAAGATGAAACATATGTAACTAACTTGCATATATGTATTGCATTATTGTTGCGTCATAGTGCGTCGATACTGATGCAGTTATTTGATACACAGCAAAAGTCTTTTATTCTGCATTATAAATTTGCGCATTCACTTATCCCAATTGTGTCTGTGAAAAATTCTTTTTCTTGGAATATACAAACAGAAAGTCACTTATTATGATTCTAGCGTATTCAATGGAATCAAGACCAACCGGCAATATACTTAAACTATAAACACAAGAAATTGAATGCTAGACATCACAACAAGCAAGCGGGTTGTGATGTTGTGGCGCAGTTGGTAATGCCTTTCATCCTGATTAAAAAGTAAATATTGTAAAATGTATAGAATATGTTACACTTGCTTATAAACGCGGTCCCCTATTATATGCATTAATCCCATGCGGCCAACTTCACTTTGGCACACAAAATAAAGTTACCGGGAGTGATCTTTTTTGCTCAACATCATCATCACCGCACCAATTCATTCGAATATTGTATCTTTCAATATAAGCTCGCTTACAAAATCATGTCGCAGCAAAATTGAAATAATTTGCAGTTTGGTTGTACGCTTACTTGCAGAGATGTACGGCGAACTATGAGGCTGCTTATCACAACGTGAACAACGGCAACCGTCATTGCCTTATCAAAGGCAATGCCTTGCTTAACCATTTAGTAATGGACAGCTAGTTTCATCGATTAACTATGATACAAATGATGGCGTGCAGTTTGTAAACCCAATTCAACGAAAAAGCACGAATGTATCCGATTTCGTGTCATGACTATTCATGCATTCGAGGTCTGTTATTATGATTACATAGAAGCGACGCATAATTGGTGTAAAATGGTTATGATTGAGGTTGATGCATCATGAAAGACGCTCGCCTACAAAACAATTGATGTAATTATCACTGTTATTTTTTCATCATTATCATAATTATTATTTTAATCATACACAGATTATCACCGCTTATCGCTCGAAAGTCTGACAATATGTTTCCGGTTCCAATAACAATAGCTATTGTAAATAACATCGGTATTGTCACGATCACTATCATCACTTGCGTTGATAATAGGACAATAATCATTAAATACTAAAATGAGATACTCTGGACATCTGAACAGATGTACCATCAGTAAATGTTTCCGTGTGACTAATGGTAATCAATTAAACCCAGATGATCCAGGAATATCAGCTGACGCTACTGACGATGTGGCATATGTCATTATTTGGAAAATACACCTGATTTGGAAATACACCTTAAATTCCATAAACTGACGGTCACCAGTTGGCACATTAGCCATTGTTAAAACTCAGCGAGTTTTTCGTTGATCAGTGTATTTAGATTTTGAGCTGAAAACAACCTAAATAATGTTTTTAGGTTCCCCGGAGCCGAACGAAATCAGATAACATAAGCCTGGGTCGCACAGTATCTTTGTAAATGGTCCCTTGGTGATCAAGATGCCACCAAGCCGAAAATATGTCTTGACAATATCGCAGCAAATGACCTGGGTCATTGCCTTATTTCCGTGATTAGTGGTGTGCAGACGATAGCTTTGAATGACCAATGCTCATCGAATTTTCGTATGTCATTTGTATATACAATATTAACGCAGCAGGCGCTCAACTGGCTACCTCATTCGCATTTACAGCCAGATTCGCTGGATTTATCAAATGCTCTTAAGGCTTCAGACAGATCAGTCTAAAAATTCGACCGATCGCGATATATGGAGTTGCAAGAGTCATCATCTACGTATAGTCTACTTACAATGGCGCATGTATTCAGCCTATCCATCACGAGAACTTAACAGATTGTATCAAACTATAGAGGTTGCTATCTCAGAGACATGTGCATATGTAGTTTTAAAGCATTACGGAGGCATTCAGAGGCAGTTTAGTTTAACTTTATTTCACCGATATAGCTTTTGATCCTGTTGAACCGAGAGGAAAACAACCGAACTATCACAGGATGGGATCCCAACTTGTAGTTAACAGATCGATACATTGATCGAAATCGTGTATGTTCGAATGTACGCGAAACTTATCGCTATCCTGAATATACATTAAAGCTGCGCTAACGTTTCCGAATGCACGCGTGTGTCCTTACCTGGGTTTATGCTGCTAAATATAGCGTGTGGCGCTACACGAGAAAATTAGCATAAATGGCTGTATTCACCTATGTATTCTTAAATCATAGATAGGCGTTGATGGGAGTCAATCCTCGATACAAATTCATGGGGTATATTGTTTTATTGCTGATAATAAATATGTATGCTAGACCGGAAATTGTAACGAACATGATTAACACAAAATTAGGTAATTTAATCACTCACTTATATTTACCAATAACAGGGAATTATCAAGCAATTGCTAATATAACGGCGTCACCTTCTATGAACATACGTTACTGTCCAATTTACTATTAAAGTAATTTAGATTGAACCTATTGGCATTCGTAGAAAAGTGTTGCGTATACGGCCGATATTACAAAGAGCGCAATGCATACAACTTACAGTGCATCCAGTGCAATGCTTTTGTCGATGCAGTATGGAGAATATATGTAGTATCATCGCGTGAATGTTTACTTCACTTCGGACGGTCATATTTGTACATGTGTAACGATTATGATCAGTTATATCTGAATATTTATATACTGTGCCGTGACACTGTATGTCAAATGTGATGCAGCTGTAGGACTTTTACCTGAATAAAGGGGTTTCGTTAAGTGCATGCTAGTGCGTCAGGACAATAACATCGAATATAGTAAATGTCATCCATGTTTTAGTCAATTATAATAGGCCAACATGCAACAAATCAATTTCTTGAAAATTAATATAAGCGACAATTAGGTGTTATAAGTTTATTAAGAATTTATTGTTTTTGATAAACTGCTGACTAGACCATACTCATCCTTCTTGGTACTCATTAGCAGGTGTCAGCCACCAATGGTATCAGCAGACTGACGACATGTTTCATCTATGTCCTATCATGGGGGCTTTATTTAGGATGAACCCTATTAAGTGAAACGATTCTATTCAAGGGCGGATTGATAATTTGATATGTTATTTACCCGAGAACAGAACCCTAGTCAGTGTCTGTAGCAATTACTCAACCAGACCGCAGATGCGAGACACGATAACAACAAAGTCTCGTTGGCTGTGTAAAAGCCATACGCTACAAATCTTGTTTTGACATAGACGTTTGTTAAGTACATTCGACACCATGTAATGCACTATTAGACCGGGGTCCAGCATGACTGCTTGTCAATACATGACCGGATTATTGAACAAAACAGAGAATATTATTGATTTGTTAAAATCACATAATTCTCAACACGTGAAATCCGTGAGCTGGTATTCTTTATGCTGTGCTTATATACCAGCAATCAATTTATACATGTCTAATTCTCATGCAGCCTGCCACGTCATAATTAGCAGATCGACACCTTCCTTTCGAGGTCAGTAGTTCACTGAACTCACAGATAACGATAATATTATGCCAACTGCCAATGAATGGCTTTATGTCATAAAAAAACAGCAATGGAATTGTAATATTTTTTTACACAATTAATAAGCTTATATCCATAAAACCGCAGCTATATAATATAACTTGGCATTAGGTATTACAATATAAAATTAATCTGTTTGTTATTTTGTAAGCACTTTCATGGATAATCCTTTCGGTATATCAGTATTATTGTTATTTCGAAAGAAATGCGAGCGAAATGATAACCTCATGGTATGTTCTATTTACCTGGTATCATGTTTTAATTTCCGAGGATAACTAGAGATAATAGATCAGTTGTCACAGACAGTTCCATGGCTTTCAAGCTAAAACAGAGCTGTTGTGCAACGATGGGCTATAAACATGACGCAATTTCAATGTTTGTGACCATTCTGTAGTTAATTAATTGCACCGTGACTCCCTCTGGGATATCCTTTTTATAGTCAACTTATTTTGACTTTGTTAACTAAGCCTCATTAATGAACGCAAGGCGAGCAACATACGTCCTTTTAATAGCAGAAACGGGTCATTGTGGTTGGAATATGATATCCACGGTCATTGAGTACCAGTCAGACTGTGTTAGTTAGATTCGGACGCAAAATATACAACGTTACTCCATAGGCTGACAGTGTTCGCGTTGACCATTATTCAATTACCTTTGCGCTCGTGATCGTTTTGGGAAATCAATATGTTATATATAGGTCAAATGTAAAATGTCAACAGGCCAAGGATGAACCATATATTGAAAGCTTTTTTTGGTGCAAACATGCCCAGAAAAACGTTAACACGGCACAAGACTGTTCAGGTGATGAATATATAAGTTATGTCACGGATATAATATTCGCTAATGGGTTATGATGAAAAATTTGCTGTACACTTACATTGTGACGGACGGCAAAAGTCAATAGTTGTTGCATGTGGTAAGTGACAGAGGATACAGACTGCTGTAATACAAGCTATGAAAACCAAAACAAAATACGAGGGGATGAAGCATTTTGTAGCCTATACGATGAATGCTTGCTTGCGTTCGTACATAAATTGATCATACGCACCTTCCTGTCCACACCTCTTTAATGCACCATTCGCCTATCAACCCATCTGTTGAAATGGTTGTCTTATTGTGCATTTCAGCGCTTGCTGTTCTATCATCACCATAATCTACATCGTTTATTTTACAAAATGGTAATACATAATTGGCGCAAATAGCTGTTTTTCTCATATAATAAACTTATATGCCCGTATCAGTTCATCGCGTACATAAATATCAACGTTATGTGATATTGAACGCAAAAGTATTTGTAAGGTTCATGATGGTGCAATATTACATGTTAATACGTAAATCATGTTATGTCTGTAACAGCTCGTACATCCCATGCTTAAATAAAACAGTTCCGGTGCCAATTTATAAATCATTATGGGCGTCTCTTAATGCTTACCAAAATCCCGAATACTGTATTAAATCCAAGCCATTTTGTTGGCTGTACAGCTGATTGGACGAGTATAGTATTTTCCTGCGATTGGACATAAATAAAGAGTTGCCATCAAATGCCTCTCTGGCAGTTGAAAATAACCTCTACACACACAAAATTACACTTAATTTTGTTATTGTATCGTATTGTTGCCTGGATGTATATGTGAATATCAAATCATTTCATTGTCTATAAATTACGCCATAGTCAAACGACCTACGTTGAACGTTACAAATTATCAGCAGCATCAACTCATAACTGGAATAAAAAAACGGACACTCAAACAATTAAACACGAATGAGCTCATGCTTCATTACCCTAGAATAGCAAAAAAATGCATTTGTTCGAAAAATCTTGTTATCTGAATGAGAGGATTGAAAGCGACAGAGAGTGGAGTGACTTCCTCGCAAATATACCTTGCACTGCTAGAACACGGTGTACCGGGGCTTCCATTTCCGCTGATCTTAACACCTTTCAAATGGCCGGAAGCCCGACCATTACCACAGCCAGTGTAAGATGTGACTTATGTGGACACCACAATAAATTCACCATCATGTGATATAATCAAACCATTAGAAATATTGCAGATCCGCTCGCATCACTTTATATATAGCGAGATGTTGAATGTAAAATTACACATATCCCGATGCTTATAAGCTGATAAAATGAGTTGGTGTTAGACAAACAACGCGTATAGATTACTGGTATGCTCTGCATATTTATCAGGCGGGCTTAAAGCTGCGCTTCTTTGTTTTGGCCTAAACTACAACGCTTTGATTATGGTTATCCGGCGCGAGGATTGGTTGCAGCGTCGTGGTTGCCACTAGCCACATGCCAACATTGCACAGGCCAATCAATTCCACAGAGCCGACTTCTAGCGTCGTCCATTCAGTGATTGACAAACTTTCGTTAGTATACGGTTGTCCATGCATCATCAAAGTAAGTGTTGTTCTCAATAGCAATGACAATAACTATGTGACGCTGGTAGACGTTATTCCCTTTCAGAGGCTGTACGGTTGTAAACCACCGTCCCGTTTGGTAATGACGAAAAAATTTATTGGAAATTGATGCAATAAGTAAATACAAATATGACTATTATGGAAACGAGTGCCTACATGCCAGTTAAGGTTTTCTTGTCATCATATTAGCGGATTTCTATACTGTTATATTTATTTTATGTATGTGTTTTCGAGATTGCAACAAAGAAAACAGGTGAGTAGCCTTGCTTAGAAACAAGATGTTCGGGTATTTAACATATTTTACAGGTATATGGCTGTTTCTAAGTTTCATTGTATTTGTACATTTGTCATGTCATATATTCATACCTAAGAAATGACTTATAATCACACTGGTTTATGATCACGATTTTTTAGTATTCACTTTCATAGGGTAGTAAAATACCCATTTAACATTATTCGTACATATAATCACTTGAAAGGGACATATTCATACTCTTCTAATGCAAATACGGTAATATCGACATTGCAAACAGAGGACGGCACCGTTGCGGGTTTATTCTTGTTATTAAGCAAAACTCCTGTCATGTGTATTTGCGCAGACAAAAATACGAATATATGCTTCGGTCATGCTGATGATGTATTCGCATGCTCGGGGAACAATCTTTTAGATATTATAAACGTCGCGTTTTGCCATTATCTAACATTAAACTCAATATGCTACTAAATTTGTTGTCCCCTTCTCGATATCTGGTTACATAACCAACCACATACGTATCTACGTCGCATGAATATGGTTCTCTGACAGTTGCGTACGTGTTTGGGTGTAGCAGCATATGTAGTGAAACCTGTGCAGGAAAAAAATTCGCAGGGTGACAGTACAACGTTCCGTCTCTCTAAAGTCTAAAGAATATTACACGGTATTATATCACACCATTTGTAAGTGGAAACAAATGGAGCTAAATGGATTCCCTATTCAGCTAAAATATATATCAATTTGAATATATTCGGTTTGCATTTGCACATTATATAATTTGGCATACGGATGTTGACAAATCGGTGCCAAACAATAATTAGTAGACTTCTTTGAATGCGGGGCTGTGTGATCCGGTCGAACACAGATGTAATTGCTACCATATAATATATCCGACGTGTGTTATTATTCATTTCTAGCCTCTCTATATCAAAAGATCATATACCGGTATACACGCCTGCATTGCACCATTCAATCGGCACCAACTTATATTGGCA
>CM067346.1:14450089-14453847 GCA_034190875.2 Urechis unicinctus
CTTTAAAGGAGTGGGAAAGTATTGGATTTTAGTAATTGGATAGGGTGGGCGTCAACAGTCACCAAAACTTGCCCTTGCATTTTGTAGGGCAAACATTTTGTACGGAAAAAATATTTAGTCTATACTCATCTATTGATCAAGTTGCCTCTTAATTCACGATTCCAAACACAACAACATGGCGAGAGTGCATAATTTCCGATGACATGACATGACACGTAGGCAGCATTTGTTTCCGCCAGAAAAGCTACATATGACAACCTTGAGCTGATTCTAAATTAAGCGTGCTCGTGGCCGATTAGGTGCCTATGGACCTTGGTTCAGTTTGTTATCAATATATCGTGCTGTGCATTTGTGTATGCTTATCAGGCGATGTTAAAAGCTCAAACAGGCAACATGCTATCGTAGGATGCGTGACTTGGAACTGTCTCTGCTACGCTATAGATTGGCACATTACCTAAAAAGGAAACTGCCACCTCATATGCCTCTTATCGAAAGCTACTTCCAAGTCGATGCCGTCCCATCCAAAGGTAAAAATATGAATTTAACCAATTTTAAACTCAAACGATAAGGCTTTTGACATCTAGTAGCATGTACCGTTACGGAGGGTGAAGGTTAGGTGTAGAAGGAGAGCAACAGCACGTCACAGCGCTTACGTTCTACAGCCATTAACATATATATTGCATATTGTTATATATGCATCGTGTGAAGAGAAACAACTTTAGAATCAATCATGTCAGTTGGTCTGTGAAACAGATGCTTAAGTTGGCCATCTTGACACTAATTTGTTTGAATCATTTGAGTACAAGATCGCCTTCCGGGCATGCCTCTAAACAGCCCATGTGCCTGTTGTAGTATGACCAATTGTAATCACTTAACAAAACCTCCAGGTCTACATACGAATTGTCAAGTACTTGCGAGGAGGCAATAAGTAACATATTTGTGGCTTCCCCACAATAAATAGAACTTAACAATCCAATCTTTACCTATGCTCGTAACTCAAAATGCGTCGAAAATATAAATATTTATATGCTAGGTTATATATTAAGGTCAAGGATATGAAAGACGCAAACCAGCTATCCTGAATCAGTTTGACATTGAATTGTTGATATTCTAATTGTCTCCGATATCGGATGAATCGTCATCCATATGAGCATTTGCAAGGACTTGAAACAAGTCTACTTATGATGTTGTTTGGTGTTGTTATAATACAGATATGGACCACCGTGTGCACTGTGTACATTAAAAAGAGGAACCTTGACAACTATATATCTCCTCAAATGAGATTCAGATCACAGCCAGTGTAAGAACTCGCCTATCACACATTCGCGAAGCAACAATGACTTTTTCAAAATATACATATTTATATATAGTCCAATTTATATAACGAGCGACTATAAAAGCTGGTAAAAAATATATTCGGAAAGAACGTCGGTGCTATTCAAGTCAGATCTGGACATGAAAAACGATTGCTCGATGCTACAACATCTTATAGCCTTTTCGTTATTGGCGTCGATGTATTGATGCAGCATATAACAGCCGTATTGCACTCCCTTAAAATGGCCACAATAATTAAATTTCGTCATTACATAGTGTAATCTTATATCACAGTGTCATGCGTTTTTCGCAATTGAACACATCAAATTCTTGTGCATATTCGTCTCATAATTTAATCACTAGCTCAGCAGCTAGGACTATGGGGGGAAATGGGTGTTGAGTCGTCAGAATATCTAAAGGCTGACATGGCATTCAACATTAATGCGTGTTTAATACCGTTGAACGCGAGCAGAGCCGATGCTACAATTTGGTCTAGCAAAAAGCCTAGAAGCGCGATATTATTGCTATTAACACTTTTTGCAACCCATGTGACCATTGACCCCAATTACCATGAACGATGACGTCCCAATGTTGCAAAATCAATTGTTTCCGATTCCATGATGATAATGAGCCGCACATGATTGAAAATAAAATTCCTTGTATAACGGCACCGTGAGGCCACTTAACTATTGCAAGGGTTTACCGCATGGCAAGGGTAAAATTTCACTCCAGCATACCTATGCCATTGTACACCGAGGAAACCTGTGACGAAAAAATCTGTTATATAGCCCCTGTCCAGAAGAGGATTTTAGATCGCACTCAATGCGTTCTCCAATGGCTTTGTTTGTCCACACGGTCGCTATAAATCGCATTGAAATTCGTTTCTTGTGTACAACTCTAGTAGTATAGGTAAGGGCGGAGCTGGCGCACCGCCTTACCTATGCTACCGTGATCCCCATTTGGGGACAAGCCACAAAGGCGAATTTGGTTTCGGTGTGGGGTTGAGGATGGGGCCGCCTGGGATTACCCATATAGGTCTTTGAGCGTGAAGCTTCTTCCATGAACTGGGCCACGGTGTCATTGTTTTTCTCAATAAAGGCGGATCTGGACGAATCGTGGTAACTCTCATCGTGAAGAGTTTCCAGCAGAAGAAAGCCTCATTTGGCCTCTTTGGAATATCTTTTGGCATGTGCATCCAGAGGCCGTGGTGAACCAGACCGTAGTCGAGGATGCTGTTAAACTTGCTGTTTGTAGCGTAGTCCCAATCATCTGCGCCGGGAATGGTTGTGTACCCCCAAGCGACCGTCCTTTTGTACTTCTTTTTGTCCTTATGATACTCCAAGATTTACACCTCAGCCTTTCCAAGGTCTTCGTATACGCACAGCTGGAAAACGCAGTTGACAAACACTCCAATGGTCGCTGGCGGGCTGTGGTGAAGCCCAAGCAGAATCTGAGGTTTGTACTGGACTGGAATAATTCTTCCAGGGCTCCGAGTGTAGGGGCACTTTATTTCGAGCAGGGCAATCTCCTTCTTTATTCCATCCTCTCCTTCACCACCTGTGACCTGTGAGTCGTCGGGGGGGGGGGGGGCAGACAAGGTCGATAGCAGTCTGAACTGGGAGTACACAAAAGCCGTCCGGAGAGTAGGCCCTGTTCTCCCAAACGCGGTGATGGTAAATGTTGTTCCCCCGCACCTTGGTGTTGTATTTTTTATCAGTATCCGCAATTGCAATCTCCTCAAAGGCCTGGCCCTAGAGGCAGAGGACGCTAGGCGACCACCCTCGGTGCTAATTTGGTAGCCAACTTCTTACTATAGCTGTTGAAGTAGTTTTGTCCGATGACGGCGGAGTAGTCGCTTCCACCAATGTAGTGCAATGGAGGTGCTCTTGCCAACGCCCTTGCATTCTCTGGGAGCAACTTTTTATTTTCTAAGTTACGAAGCAGCCAAGTGGACGCGGAACGTAAGAGCTTACGATCCGCCATGATATGGCAATCGAGCAGCTTCACTCTGCTCAGGCAGCATGGGCCAAGAAGCGAACTGAGCGTTTATACTTCATCAATGAGCAACTCCGCCGCCAGGGACATGCCGAGCATACTGTTCGGGATGTAAACGAGGCTATGCATGAGTACTACAATTTTGACGGGTAAATCAATCGACAAGCTGGACTCTTGGTTGCAGCATTCAGACTTCTTCGAGCCCTCATATGGTCGAAAAGGGCATGAGGTGGCGTTCATTATACTGGGTATGGCTGCAACTGGGCTGGTTGCATACAGACTTGCTAAGCAGGTCATTTGGAGACTCGGGCGTTTACTTTGCATGAATCGTCGCATGCAAAAGATCTACCATAGTCCTAAAAGCTACTGGAAAGGCATTACAGCTATCAAGAATCTTGCATCGGAAGCGAGGGTTTCTGAGGAAGTGGCCAGGGGGTGACTAACAAAAC
>CM067346.1:14460284-14560284 GCA_034190875.2 Urechis unicinctus
GAGTACAGGAAGTCGAACTGCTTAAAAGTAGCACACTTATTACTTCGCGTATGTACACAAGACATTAGTCACAAGTTTACCCCTTATGATATGTCTCAACATATAAACATCCCCAAAAAATTAAACTAACAGTTTACCAGTACAAACTGCCATAAACATGATTTTATTCATTCATTTACATGCACAGATAATCAGAGTGGTTACAAAAGCAAACTTTCTAGTTATTCCAGAGCAGTGCGTAACTTAAACGGCTTGACCAATGCAATACAGGCGAATTTCGAATGCCCTTCGCCGTTTGTATCATTGATCCTGCCAGCTGCAATTTGCATTTCAAAAGAGGACTCTAATAGGACGGTCTTATCAACAGTGGAGTTTTTGGATCGATTGAACAAGTCGCTTCCTCTTGAAATGAAAAAGTTTTATCACCTTTCAGTCAAGATGACACGACGGTGGGGAAAAAGGAGAAAGCCAAGGCAGACATAGTTTATGTGTTCATTGAGTAATTGCATCAAGATAGTTGAGTTGGTTATACCTTCCTTTTAAAAGGTAAATTTGTCCTATATCGGGGGGGATAATTGTGTAGTTTTAAAAAGCGGGCCTATTAAAATCTGGCCAAAAACGTTTGAATTATAAAGGTGAAAGATCCATGCCTCGTCCACATGGCTCATGGTTTAGGTCCAATAGTAAACCATGACTTTGTGGAAGTAACGTGAGCATATCGATCATGCGCCGGCTAATAAACATCATATTTGAGGTCGACAACAGGGTATGAAATTGCCATGCATGTTGCCTCTCCTGTACGTGTCAAGCAGTTCTTGTGGATAAAATGGTACACATTGCCTACATATAAGAATTACATTTAAGGCAGCAATAAGGTCAAATAAACCAAAACGGTTTGATCGATGTCACATTAAAATTAATGCACTTAAAATTAACGCACAATCGAGTGTGGATCGCTGTCGGTAAGGACTACTCAGCGACATTTGCAATCAATAACCCATGTGCTTCATTCAACATGAATAGACTTTCAGAACATAGCAGAGCGATGGCGCCTGTTTACTTCATAGAGTGCAGAAAGCAAACAAATTTTCCTTGCGGATGAAAATACCCTCTTATGCTGTAAACGAATTTGCTGATTAATTACATTTTGTTTGGTGAATATCAATCTCATAGCAGTTGCATGAAGTACACATACACACACACACACACACACACATACATACACACACACATATATATATATATATATATATATATATATATATATATATATATATATATATGTATATATAAATGTATATATATGTGCATATATATATGCATATATATATATATATATATACATATATATACACATATACAACTATACATTTGGCCTTTCGAGCGTTTAATGTGAACTTGTCTACATGTATATATATGTGCATATATATTTATGCATATATATATATATATATATATATATATATATATATATATATATATATATATATATATATATATATATATATATATAGATGTATACATATATATACACATATACAACTATACATTTGGCCTTTCCAGCGTTTAGTGTGAATTTGTCTACAGCGGCAACCCTTTGATACTTCATGTTAACGTAAACTTACGTCAATGCAAAATACATTGTTATTTTCATTCCCTTAAACAAATCATGTCATCAACAAACGCATGCCTGGCTGGGTTGTTCACGAGTTTCATGCACGTATCAATGCAATAGTGTTGGAAAGTTCTAAGTTCTAAGTTTATATGCCGCGAAAAAAGAGAATCATTATACGGCTCGAGCCATGCTAAACTTGGCAACAACGCTCCCTGGCGGTACCTACCAATAAAAACGACAAAATTATATGTACTTAAGAGAACAATTTAATGGATAGGCTTACCAATATTGTGTAAATATCATTTTAATTTGTATCACATGTAAGAGGTTTACTTCTGGGCTACTTACAGTAGATGCAAATATATGCGATCCCTCAGCCAATAATGCACCTGGGGGACACTGTTTCAATATCGTTAATAACGAAGGTTGAATACTTAAGTAGCAGTCGGATCAACGATATGCAATTATGACTGATCATAGATAATATGAAATCAATTGAGGAGAATTCCCATTGACGTATCCATGACAAAATTGAAGGTGCCTCTTATTGCGTCGGCTAGGCAAGTATATTGGCGATTAAGCGCTCCCTAAATCTCTCTCAGCGAACGTCACTTAGTGAGAATATCAGACAGTTTTATGTCTAGATTCAGGGACGTTCGAGCATAATTGGAATTAGTCATTTGGGAACTCATGCTCTTAACCGGAAATCTAAACTATCGATTGTACACCATGGTTTTTGTTTTGTATATGCTTTTGTTGAGATTTCAGAATATCCAACTTAAGGAAAATGTCATGTTGGCAAGCGTTATGTTTGCCCGTTTCACCCGGAAGATGGTGCATCAAATACTGGAACAGACATTATCCCGGCGTGAATGCTAAATGCTCAATATTTACATCATTGATATGTTTATGAATCACAAACTATGATGCACACCTCACATACAAACACACCACACACACACACACACACAAGAGATATATATATATATATATATATATATATATATATATATATATATAAAATATATATATATATATAAATATATATATATATAATAAATATATATATAATATATAAATATATATATACATATATATATATTATATATATATGCATATATATACATACATATATATATATTAACATATATATATATAGAAGATATATATATATATAATATATATCTATATATATATATATATCTCTCTCTCTCTCTCTCTCTATATCTCTATCTCTCTCTCTCTCTCTCTTACTATATATCTCTATATATATCTCTAATCTCTATCTCTCTCTCTCTCTATTATCTCTATCTCTATATCTCTATATATCTCTCTCTCTCTATAACCAGCTGCATCCCTCCATATATAGACCCCATTAGACCCCTTCAGTATACTGGAACTTGCTCATACATGCCTTTACCTTAATGGCTGTAGTAGACAAACTACCATATGTATAGGTAAAGGCGCATATACACTGGCTCTAGTGGACGAAGCAGCCACATAATTGCCTATGCCATCGGATCAACGGCTTGTGTAATGCGTGCGACGCACGCCCGTCTGATTGAACATTAACCAGATGTTTGGCAGTTAGTTTATGGGCCGAGACCGCCGATTGAACACCGCAATAGTTAGCCGATTGCTCCAAAAGAATGGGTATCATTCCTTGGAGAAACAAGCATATACGACTAAATAATCTAGAACTGTTGCTTCTCAGCGAACTCGTCAATAAAATCAACCCCTAATCACCGAACTCTACTGCCTAAATCGGGCAAAGCGGGGTGAGGCAGAGACATTTTACACCACTGCTTGTAGTAGATCGACTCACCGTAGATCATTTAATTACCACGTTCAAGTTCTCATCATCTTCAATATAATCGCCTCCCGGGTGACAATTATATGATAGTTGTAAAAGAAAACAAATTACGTATTGACTGACCTCTCCTTGGCTGTTGTTATTTTATCAGTTACCGGATAAGCTAAGTATAGAACGGAGAACGAACTAAAATATAAATACAAAGTTGCCTTTTCACGAAAGTGGTAAAATGACAAAATTAATAACTATTTCATGGATGCAGTTATCGACAGGACACCGGCTTTTACAATTGAACTGTGTGCTTCAGCCGCTGTTGTTCGAAGTAGTTGATCAAGGTTATTAACTCGTCTTATGCAGTAAATGAATATGCAATGAGTATGGGTGTTAAATGTATACAGAAGTGAAACGGGAGATCGCGCTGCTAAATCTCTGAATAAGCTGAGGTACAGTATAAGCAACCCGTTGTAAAATCATTAGAAGTTACTACTACTCGATCATTGACCATCGACCTTGGACGTGACGGCATCAAATCTGCTCTATATGTCCTGTCCAAATAATAATCATCGCTATTTATCAGAGGGAAACCAAAGAGTGAATACATTACAACTATTGCTTGATTACCGATGCGATAGATTGTTTGTAAAACATAGCTGCTACTATCTGTGACTAGTTCAAGCAGTTACTATCGAGCATTTGGTTCAAATATTGTTGCTAAGGACTCCCCCCCTAGTATAATGTGCAAAAATGTCTTCGAGTAAGAAGAAATCGCATATGATAACCCGATATTTTGTAACTTTTCGTAATTCTTTAAAGGAGTGGGAAGGCATTGGATTTTAGTAATTTGATAGGGTGGGCGTCAACAGTCACCAAAAATTGCCCTTGCATATTTTAGGGCAAACATTTTGTACGGAAAAAATATTTAGTCTATACTCATCTATTGATCAAGTTGCCCCTTAATTCACGATTCCAAACACAACAACATGGCGAGAGTGCATAATTTTCGATGACATGACATGACACTTAGGCAGCATTTGTTTCCGCCAGAAAAGCTACATATGACAACCTTGAGCTGATTCTAAATTAAGCGTGCTCGTGGCCGATTAGGTGCCTATGGACCTTGGTTCAGTTTTTTATCAATATATCGTGCTGTGCATTTGTGTATGCTTATCAGGCGATGTTAAAAGCTCAAACAGGCAACATGCTATCGTAGGATGCGTGACTTGGAACTGTCTCTGCTACGCTATAGATTGGCACATTACCTAAAAAGGAAACTGCCACCTCATATGCCTCTTATCGAAAGCTACTTCAAAGTCGATGCCGTCCCATCCAAAGGTAAAAATATGAATTTAACTCAAACGATAAGGCTTTTGACATCTAGTAGCATGTACCGTCGCGGAGGATGAAAGTTGGGTGTAGAAGGAGAGCAACAGCACGTCACAGCGCTTACGTTCAACAGCCCTTAACATATATATTGCATCTTGTTAAATATGCATCGTGTGAAGAGAAACAACTTTAGAATCAATCATGTCAGTTGGTCTATGAAACTGATGCTTAAGTTGGCCATCTTGACTCTAATTTGTGTTATCTGACTTCCAGTCTGAATACTATCCAATTTTTTATAGTCATGATGTGATACCGAGGAACAATTAACAACACAAGTAATACCTCATGGTCCCTAAGGGTGCACCTTGATGCTTTGGTAGAACTTGCTAATATTATTTTCAGCCTATTTATCACCAGGCTTCGAGTGGCGGTCCCAATATCACGAGAGGAGTATTACAATCAAAACGTTTTGCAGCTAAACACATACATAATCGTTCAGAATCACCGATAATCAATTGGGTCATTAAACCCATCGATAAGAACGGAATCGGAAAATCCACCAGAATTAGAATCGATAAAAGTTCGGTCTTGTTTGAATCATTTGAGTACAAGATCGCCTTCCGGGCATGCCTCTAAACAGCCCATGTGCCTGTTGTAGTATGACCAATTGTGATCACTTAACAAAACCTCCAGGTCTACATACGAATTGTCAAGTACTTGCGATGAGGCAATAAGTAACATAATTGTGGTTTCCCCACAATAAATAGAACTTAACAATCCAATCTTTACCTATGCTCGTAACCCAAAATGCGTCGAAACCATAAATATGCATATGCTAGGTTATATATTAAGGTCAAGGATATGAAAGACGCAAACCAGCTATCCTGAATCAGTTTGACATTGAACTGTTGATATTCTAATTGTCTCCCATATCGGATGAATCATCATCCATATGTGCATGTGCAAGGACTTGAAACAAGTCTACTTCTGATGTTGTTTGGTGTTGTTATAATACAGATATGGATCACCGTGTGCACTGTGTACATTAAAAAGAGGAACCTTGACAACTATATATCTCCTCAAATGAGATTCAGACCGATATTTTGTAACTTTTCGTAATTCTTTAAAGGAGTGGGAAAGTATTGGATTTTAGTAATTGGATAGGGTGGGCGTCAACAGTCACCAAAAATTGCCCTTGCATATTTTAGGGCAAACATTTTGTACGGAAAAAATATTTAGTCTATACTCATCTATTGATCAGGTTGCCCCTTAATTCACGATTCCAAACACAACAACATGGCGAGAGTGCATAACTTTCGATGACATGACATGACACTTAGGCAGCATTTGTTTCCGCCAGAAAAGCTACATATGACAACCTTGAGCTGATTCTAAATTAAGCGTGCTCGTGGCCGATTAGGTGCCTATGGACCTTGGTTCAGTTTTTTTTAATCAATATATCGTGCTGTGCATTTGTGTATGCTTATCAGGCGATGTTAAAAGCTCAAACAGGCAACATGCTATCGTAGGATGCGTGACTTGGAACTGTCTCTCTCTGCTACGCTATAGATTGGCACATTACCTAAAAAGGAAACTGCCACCTCATATGCCTCTTATCGAAAGCTACTTCAAAGTCGATGCCGTCCCATCCAAAGGTAAAAATATGAATTTAACTCAAACGATAAGGCTTTTGACATCTAGTAGCATGTACCGTCGCGGAGGATGAAAGTTGGGTGTAGAAGGAGAGCAACAGCACGTCACAGCGCTTACGTTCAACAGCCCTTAACATATATATTGCATCTTGTTAAATATGCATCGTGTGAAGAGAAACAACTTTAGAATCAATCATGTCAGTTGGTCTATGAAACTGATGCTTAAGTTGGCCATCTTGACTCTAATTTGTGTTATCTGACTTCCAGTCTGAATACTATCCAATTTTTATAGTCATGATGTGATACCGAGGAACAATTAACAACACAAGTAATACCTCATGGTCCCTAAGGGTGCACCTTGATGCTTTGGTAGAACTTGCTAATATTATTTTCAGCCTATTTATCACCAGGCTTCGAGTGGCGGTCCCAATATCACGAGAGGAGTATTACAATCAAAACGTTTTGCAGCTAAACACATACATAATCGTTCAGAATCACCGATAATCAATTGGGTCATTAAACCCATCGATAAGAACGGAATCGGAAAATCCACCAGAATTAGAATCGATAAAAGTTCGGTCTTGTTTGAATCATTTGAGTACAAGATCGCCTTCCGGGCATGCCTCTAAACAGCCCATGTGCCTGTTGTAGTATGACCAATTGTGATCACTTAACAAAACCTCCAGGTCTACATACGAATTGTCAAGTACTTGCGATGAGGCAATAAGTAACATAATTGTGGTTTCCCCACAATAAATAGAACTTAACAATCCAATCTTTACCTATGCTCGTAACCCAAAATGCGTCGAAACCATAAATATGCATATGCTAGGTTATATATTAAGGTCAAGGATATGAAAGACGCAAACCAGCTATCCTGAATCAGTTTGACATTGAACTGTTGATATTCTAATTGTCTCCCATATCGGATGAATCATCATCCATATGTGCATGTGCAAGGACTTGAAACAAGTCTACTTCTGATGTTGTTTGGTGTTGTTATAATACAGATATGGATCACCGTGTGCACTGTGTACATTAAAAAGAGGAACCTTGACAACTATATATCTCCTCAAATGAGATTCAGATCACAGCCAGCGTTGCATCAAGTGTAAGAACTCGCCTATCACACATTGATAACCCGATATTTTGTAACTTTTCGTAATTCTTTAAAGGAGTGGGAAAGTATTGGATTTTAGTAATTGGATAGGGTGGGCGTCAACAGTCACCAAAAATTGCCCTTGCATATTTTAGGGCAAACATTTTGTACGGAAAAAATATTTAGTCTATACTCATCTATTGATCAGGTTGCCCCTTAATTCACGATTCCAAACACAACAACATGGCGAGTGTGCATAACTTCCGATGACATGACATGACACTTAGGCAGCATTTGTTTCCGCCAGAAAAGCTACATATGACAACCTTGAGCTGATTCTAAATTAAGCGTGCTCGTGGCCGATTAGGTGCCTATGGACCTTGGTTCAGTTTTTTTATCAATATATCGTGCTGTGCATTTGTGTATGCTTATCAGGCGATGTTAAAAGCTCAAACAGGCAACATGCTATCGTAGGATGCGTGACTTGGAACTGTCTCTGCTACGCTATAGATTGGCACATTACCTAAAAAGGAAACTGCCACCTCATATGCCTCTTATCGAAAGCTACTTCAAAGTCGATGCCGTCCCATCCAAAGGTAAAAATATGAATTTAACTCAAACGATAAGGCTTTTGACATCTAGTAGCATGTACCGTCGCGGAGGATGAAAGTTGGGTGTAGAAGGAGAGCAACAGCACGTCACAGCGCTTACGTTCAACAGCCCTTAACATATATATTGCATCTTGTTAAATATGCATCGTGTGAAGAGAAACAACTTTAGAATCAATCATGTCAGTTGGTCTATGAAACTGATGCTTAAGTTGGCCATCTTGACTCTAATTTGTGTTATCTGACTTCCAGTCTGAATACTATCCAATTTTTATAGTCATGATGTGATACCGAGGAACAATTAACAACACAAGTAATACCTCATGGTCCCTAAGGGTGCACCTTGATGCTTTGGTAGAACTTGCTAATATTATTTTCAGCCTATTTATCACCAGGCTTCGAGTGGCGGTCCCAATATCACGAGAGGAGTATTACAATCAAAACGTTTTGCCAGCTAAACACATACATAATCGTTCAGAATCACCGATAATCAATTGGGTCATTAAACCCATCGATAAGAACGGAATCGGAAAATCCACCAGAATTAGAATCGATAAAAGTTCGGTCTTGTTTGAATCATTTGAGTACAAGATCGCCTTCCGGGCATGCCTCTAAACAGCCCATGTGCCTGTTGTAGTATGACCAATTGTGATCACTTAACAAAACCTCCAGGTCTACATACGAATTGTCAAGTACTTGCGATGAGGCAATAAGTAACATATTGTGGTTTCCCCACAATAAATAGAACTTAACAATCCAATCTTTACCTATGCTCGTAACCCAAAATGCGTCGAAACCATAAATATGCATATGCTAGGTTATATATTAAGGTCAAGGATATGAAAGACGCAAACCAGCTATCCTGAATCAGTTTGACATTGAACTGTTGATATTCTAATTGTCTCCCATATCGGATGAATCATCATCCATATGTGCATGTGCAAGGACTTGAAACAAGTCTACTTCTGATGTTGTTTGGTGTTGTTATAATACAGATATGGATCACCGTGTGCACTGTGTACATTAAAAAGAGGAACCTTGACAACTATATATCTCCTCAAATGAGATTCAGATCACAGCCAGCGTTGCATCAAGTGTAAGAACTCGCCTATCACACATTGATAACCCGATATTTTGTAACTTTTCGTAATTCTTTAAAGGAGTGGGAAAGTATTGGATTTTAGTAATTGGATAGGGTGGGCGTCAACAGTCACCAAAAATTGCCCTTGCATATTTTAGGGCAAACATTTTGTACGGAAAAAATATTTAGTCTATACTCATCTATTGATCAGGTTGCCCCTTAATTCACGATTCCAAACACAACAACATGGCGAGTGTGCATAACTTCCGATGACATGACATGACACTTAGGCAGCATTTGTTTCCGCCAGAAAAGCTACATATGACAACCTTGAGCTGATTCTAAATTAAGCGTGCTCGTGGCCGATTAGGTGCCTATGGACCTTGGTTCAGTTTTTTTATCAATATATCGTGCTGTGCATTTGTGTATGCTTATCAGGCGATGTTAAAAGCTCAAACAGGCAACATGCTATCGTAGGATGCGTGACTTGGAACTGTCTCTGCTACGCTATAGATTGGCACATTACCTAAAAAGGAAACTGCCACCTCATATGCCTCTTATCGAAAGCTACTTCAAAGTCGATGCCGTCCCATCCAAAGGTAAAAATATGAATTTAACTCAAACGATAAGGCTTTTGACATCTAGTAGCATGTACCGTCGCGGAGGATGAAAGTTGGGTGTAGAAGGAGAGCAACAGCACGTCACAGCGCTTACGTTCAACAGCCCTTAACATATATATTGCATCTTGTTAAATATGCATCGTGTGAAGAGAAACAACTTTAGAATCAATCATGTCAGTTGGTCTGTGAAACTGATGCTTAAGTTGGCCATCTTGACTCTAATTTGTGTTATCTGACTTCCAGTCTGAATACTATCCAATTTTTATAGTCATGATGTGATACCGAGGAACAATTAACAACACAAGTAATACCTCATGGTCCCTAAGGGTGCACCTTGATGCTTTGGTAGAACTTGCTAATATTATTTTCAGCCTATTTATCACCAGGCTTCGAGTGGCGGTCCCAATATCACGAGAGGAGTATTACAATCAAAACGTTTTGCAGCTAACCACATACATAATCGTTCAGAATCACCGATAATCAATTGGGTCATTAAACCCATCGATAAGAACGGAATCGGAAAATCCACCAGAATTAGAATCGATAAAAGTTCGGTTTTGTTTGAATCATTTGAGTACAAGATCGCCTTCCGGGCATGCCTCTAAACAGCCCATGTGCCTGTTGTAGTATGACCAATTGTGATCACTTAACAAAACCTCCAGGTCTACATACGAATTGTCAAGTACTTGCGATGAGGCAATAAGTAACATATTTGTGGTTTCCCCACAATAAATAGAACTTAACAATCCAATCTTTACCTATGCTCGTAACCCAAAATGCGTCGAAACCATAAATATGCATATGCTAGGTTATATATTAAGGTCAAGGATATGAAAGACGCAAACCAGCTATCCTGAATCAGTTTGACATTGAACTGTTGATATTCTAATTGTCTCCCATATCGGATGAATCGTCATCCATATGTGCATGTGCAAGGACTTGAAACAAGTCTACTTCTGATGTTGTTTGGTGTTGTTATAATACAGATATGGATCACCGTGTGCACTGTGTACATTAAAAAGAGGAACCTTGACAACTATATATCTCCTCAAATGAGATTCAGATCACAGCCAGCGTTGCATCAAGTGTAAGAACTCGCCTATCACACATTCGCGAAGCAACAATGACTTTTTAAAAATATACATAAAGTCCAATTTATATAACGAGCGACTGTAAAAGCTGGTAAAAAATATATTCGGAAAGAACGTCGGTGCTATTTAAGTCAGATCTGGACATGAAAAACGATTGCTCGATGCTGTAACATCTTGATGCAGCATATAACAGCCGTATTGCACTCCCTTAAAATGGCCCCAATAATTAAATTTCGGCCTTACATAGTGTAATCTTATAGCACAGTGCCATGCGTTTTTCGCAATTGAACGCATCAAATTCTTGTGCATATTCGTCTCATAATTTAATCACTAGCTCAGCAGCTATGACTATGGGGGGAAATGGGTGTTGAGTCGGCAGAATATCTAAAGGCTGACATGGCATCCAACATTAATGCGTGTTTAATACCGTTGAACGCGAGCAGAGCCGATGCTACAATTTGGTCTAGCAAAAAGCCCAGAAGCGCGATATTATTGCTATTAACACTTAACTATTGCAGGGTTTACCGCATGGCAAGGGTAAAATTTTACTCCAGCATACCTATGCCATTGTACACTGAGGAAACCTGTGACGAAAAAATTTGTTATATAGCCCCTGTCCAGACGAGGATCTTAGATCGCACGCAATGCGTTCTCCAATCGCTTTGTTTGTCCACACGGTCGCTATAGATCGCATTGAAATTCGTTTCTTGTGTACAACTCTAGTAGTATAGGTAAGGGAGGAGCTGGCGCACCGCCTTACCTATGCTACCGTGATCCCCATTTGGGGACAAGCCACAAAGGCGAATTTGATTTCGGTGTGGGGTTGAGGATGGGGCCGCCTGGGATTACCCATAGAGGTCTTTGAGCGTGAAGCTACTGGGGCCACCTCAGTAAGTTCCATTTTTCACCCTGGTGAGGTCTTCCATGAACTGGGCCACAGTGCCATTGTTTTTCTCACTAAAGGCCGGATCTGGACGAATCGTGGTAACTCTCATCGTGAAGAATTTCCAGCAGAAGTAAGCCTCATTTGGCCTCTTTGGAATATCTTTTGGCCTGCCCATCCAGGGGCCGTGGTGAACCAGACCGTAGTCGAGGATGCTGTTAAACTTGCTGTTTGTAGTGTAGTCCCAATCATCTGCGTCGGGAATGGCTGTGTACCCCCAAGCGACCGTCCTTTTGTACTTCTTTTTGTCCTTATGATACTCCAAGCTTTACATCTTAGCCTTTCCAAGGTCTTCGTATACGCACAGCCGGAAAACGCAGTTGACAAACACTCCAACGGTCGCTGGCGGGCTGTGGTGAAGCCCAAGCAGAATCTGAGGTTTGTACTGGACTGGAATAATTCTTCCAGGGCTCCGAGCAAGGCAATCTCCTTCTTTATTCCATCCTCTCCTTCACCACCTGTGACCTGTGAGTCGTCGGGGGGGGGGGGGGGGGGGGGGCAGACAAGGTCGATAGCAGTCTGAATTGGGAGTACACAAAAGCCGTCTGGAGAGTAGGCCCTGTTCTCCCCAACGCGGTGATGGTAAATGTTGTTCCCGCGCACCTTCGTGTTGTATTTTTTTATCAGTAACCGCAACTGCAACCTCCTCAAAGACCTGGCCCTAGAGGCAGGGGACGCTTGGCGACCACCCTCGGTGCTAATTTTGTAGCCAACTTCTTACTAAAGCTGTTGAAGTAGTTTTGTCCGATGACGGCGGAGTAGTCACTTCCACCAATGCAGTGCTTTCTTTTATTCTCCCACCGAGTTGTCTGTTGTCTGATCTCGCCATGGCTGGCACAGAACGACTTAATCACTTGTTCCATTACCTTATGCTCTCCACTTTTTAAAAGGACCGGTAACTGGATGTCTGCATGCTAACAAGGTCCTCTAGAAGCTCCAACTGTTCCATAAGAACATCGTTCTTTACCTCTAGATCTCTCACCAGTTCCACAAGGTCATCATACTTAGTCTCCATATCACTCTGTTCTATTTTTCGTCTTTCCTATAATCTGTATCTAACATCAACTCTTTTACACCACCCTCAAGTTCAGTAATACGCTCTTCTGCGTTCATTTCTATACATTATACCCTCGTTTATTCAATAGGCTGATTTATATATGTACGTTATGATGCACGGATGTGCACGTTATGATTGGGGTAATTGCGTTTCATATATGAATGGTGTGCACATTATGATGCACGGGTGTGCACGTTACGATTGGGGTGTACACATCATATTTAAGTTAAATAGTCGCTGCAAATGTAATTACCAGAAATTTCAAAAATCTTTAAACAACCCATTTTTACCGTGTATTGAGAGAGGCAGTCTATCCAAGTGTCATCCTCAATTTAGCGCTCTAAAGAGTGAACAGCGAGTGTTTTGTGAACACCTATATTTGTTCTAAGCTCAAACTCTAGTCCTTATGTAGCACCAAGCTATCATACTAAGATTGTCTTTTGGTATGACACTGCAGGGCTCGAGTTGTCAAGTGCCACTGTATTTGTGTATCGTGAAGAGGTTACCCGGGGCTTCTATACCATCTACATCTACTTCCAGTACTTATTCCTAGGTATATCACCCTCTCCCCCTATTTAGTAGAGGGGAAAGGAATGAGTCACGTGGGTAGGGCCAGTCAGATAACATACAGCCTAATTTTCAGCGAAGGTGGGGTCGCAGTTGAAATCCCGGGTCCTCTGTGGTTTGGCTGAAACTGGAGAGCAGTTGTCATACCAGGAGGCTTAGCACTTTTTCACACAACGTCTATGTACTGAGGGCGGGTCATTCAGAGCCTCCTCTCGTCTTTTTCACTGATTGAAACAGTGTAATCCGCCTTTACAGATCTGGCCTTAATTTCACCCTTCATTTGGCTATATTTTGTGAGCTCAGCTAAAACGAGTTTAAACTCATTATCTGAGATATAACCATCTTCAAGTGCCGCCAATACAATGTCATGGTATTCAATTTGCTCTGAGCCAGAATGCGGATCTGATCATGTTGTTTCACCTTAATGGTCAGCCGCTGACTGACGAATTTTCCAGCAATTACAAGTAGCCTACAAACGGCCCCAGTAGCACCCAGCACTGTGGCAATTAGAATGGCAACTACTGTAGACATTACACCTACATCACTTGCGCCAGGAAACATACCCACAGCAACTAAAGCAGTGTCTACAGCGTCCACTGAGTTTACTGCACACCTATATTTTTTATACATTGCACCATGTTTTACAATTTCTTTCACAAGGTATTGCTTCTTGAGACCAATCTCATTCAGCCTGGATTCTCATTAGGCGGCGTTTCATACTACCCTTATAGGCACATAAGTCTATAAGTCAAGTTCAATAATGAGTGATACTTCAGTACAAGTCGCTCCCATGTTTCCAGTGGGTGTATAAAAGTTAATAACGTTGCCTTGTTCCAGCTGTAAAGGTTGGGCTAAAGATAATACAACAGTCTGTTCGTTAGTAGGCTTACTTATTCCTACTGATTGAGCTCTCTCATTTATAACAGGAAACACAGTTACAGTAACAGTACCAGTACCAGCGCCCGTACCAGACGACAACCACATACGAATGATCCTACCATTGGATAACATGGTATATCCACAACTTAAGTCTCGAGAGTCTTGACCCCCATCACCAAACGACCACCTATATCCTCTGCGAAGGGCGCCACTTACTGCTGCCCAAATAGTAATGAGGTTGTTTTTTTACCAGCTACGTGTTGTCTCAGGTTCCTGTTCTGCTCTCTATGTTTAACATCTACATACTTTCTATTAGCAGCATCCTTTGGTGAAATCGGGACTCCCAGCTCAACGATTTTATTATCTCACATTTCAAGGTCTCCAGTCATAGTACTGCCACCTTTATCCATTTTTTTTGTGAGTCTACATAGGTCTTTGTTGCATATTCGGAGAGGTCGGCGCCCAGATCAGTTATCTGTGGAGTTCCCTAAATACTCGCTTTTTTGGACATCTTGTAAATTGAAGAACAACACCAATTGGAGAGTCGTTATTGTTGAATAGACATCTCTAGTTATCCCTTACCCGAACCTTCAACTCATTCACAGCTCCGACAATAACACGTTTTGACACAGGATTAGCACTGTTTGTGTTTATAATATCCCCAAAAGAGTCAGAATGCGGATCTGATCATGTTGTTTCACCTTAATGGTCAGCCGCTGACTGACGAATTTTCCAGCAATTACAAGTAGCCTACAAACGGCCCCAGTAGCACCCAGCACTGTGGCAATTAGAATGGCAACTACTGTAGACATTACACCTACATCACTTGCGCCAGGACACATACCCACAGCAACTAAAGCAGTGTCTACAGCGTCCACTGAGTTTACTGCACACCTATATTTTTTATACATTGCACCATGTTTTACAATTTCTTTCACAAGGTATTGCTTCTTGAGACCAATCTCATTCAGCCTGGATTCTCATTAGGCGGCGTTTCATACTACCCTTATAGGCACATAAGTCTATAAGTCAAGTTCAATAATGAGTGATACTTCAGTACAAGTCGCTCCCATGTTTCCAGTGGGTGTATAAAAGTTAATAACGTTGCCTTGTTCCAGCTGTAAAGGTTGGGCTAAAGATAATACAACAGTCTGTTCGTTAGTAGGCTTACTTATTCCTACTGATTGAGCTCTCTCATTTATAACAGGAAATACAGTTACAGTAACAGTACCAGTACCAGCGCCCGTACCAGACGACAACCACATACGAATGATCCTACCATTGGATAACATGGTATATCCACAACTTAAGTCTCGAGAGTCTTGACCCCCATCGCCAAACGACCACCTATATCCTCTGCGAAGGGCGCCACTTACTGCTGCCCAAATAGTAATGAGGTTGTTTTTTTACCAGCTACGTGTTGTCTCAGGTTCCTGTTCTGCTCTCTATGTTTAACATCTACATACTTTCTATTAGCAGCATCCTTTGGTGAAATCGGGACTCCCAGCTCAACGATTTTATTATCTCACATTTCAAGGTCTCCAGTCATAGTACTGCCACCTTTATCCATTTCTTGTGAGTCTACATAGGTCTTTGTTGCATATTCGGAGAGGTCGGCGCCCAGATCAGTTATCTGTGGATTTCCCTAAATACTCGCTTTTATTGACATCTTGTAAATTGAAGAACAACACCAATTGGAGAGTCGTTATTGTTGAATAGACATCTCTAGTTATCCCTTATCTGAACCTTCAACACATTCACAGCTCCGACAATAACACGTTTTGACACAGGATTAGCGCTGTTTGTGTTTATAATATCCCCAAAAGAGCCACCCTCATGGCCCACAACTTCAAGAAGCGGAGTGGGCGCACCATCAAGCATGTTGCGTGTGGTATTGATTTGATGGAGGTGGACATAAAGTGGGTTATAAAGGCTAAAGTTGACTGGCCAGGGGACATCGTAGCGACCTGAAGGAATCCATCCTCCAACCAGAGTTGGCTTATCAAGACCCAACATTTTTAACACAATCTCGCCACATTGTATAGCCCAATCATCAGGAACTGAGAGGGCGATAGTCCTATCATGAGCATTATTCTCCAAAGTAAGCCCTAGAGCTGTAAACACATCCTGCAGAAGTTTGAAGTTCCAGAGGCCAGGGGGCAAAACGACACCTTCTTCTTTTCTTGTAGAAATTTGCCTCGTTCTAATAGACACATATGATTAAGTGTTATACCACTCCACAGTATACGTGATTGACCTAAGACCTACGTAAAGATCACCTGCACTATTGTCAATAGGATTTTGCAGGGACACAGCCTCACCGCTTTGAACATTTGACAGAGTGTGATACATAGGACTATGAATAAAGAAGCCTTCACATTCAATACGAATAAAACCTACAAAACCGGCTAGGTCTACCCACTTTATATTGATCCTGAGGATCTGACACACTTTCTCATCCAGGTTAAGGCAGGTAAAATTACAGATGCGTTTGGGGTGGAGGTCTCCAACCTGTTTGATAAATACTTGGTGCCAAACACAAGTGACGACAGCCTTGTAGTTGGCAGGAGAACCAACCACATGCAATACTGGCAGAACCAGGTAAACTTTGTTGTATGGTGTGCGGCTGCGGGGTTTCTGCCCTGGACCACCTAAAATCTGACTCCCCAGCACTAAGTAAACTCTACAGGTTCCACGTCTACTTCACCATCCAGAGATTTTTTGACGAAATGAGAATAGCACTGCCGGACGACGCCACTTGGTCGGCCACCAGCAACACCTTTGACAAGAGAATCTACCACCAGCTCTGCCACGAGTTCGGGGTTGACAAAAACAGCGACTGGAGGATAAAGGGTAGTAACCAGGGCCTAGGGCGGATCTACTTCACCCACCCTGAAACACACAAGGTTCGGGTGATCACTCATTACGGAAACACCAACCTGTACGAATCCGTTAGGCAAACCTTTGAGAAATCAACCAACGAGTTTGTCTTCCATGGTGGCAAGCTGATTTTATACGACAGGACCAGGAATCTCACGGATCAACTACAGCATTAGGACATATGTCTGGGCCATTCTTGGTGCTCAGGCACAGACCCGCTCAGAGATGCTAGGTGTTGGCACGTCCAAAAGCAATTTCAGGCCAACGTTGAGGATGCCATCCACTCCCCAGTGTACATTCCGTCATCAATCCGACGGTATCAGAACGTCCCCCAGAATGCTTCCTCAAAGGTTGATTATGTGTTTAGAACAGGCCTCTACATGCCTCCGTTGGATATGAGCCTCGCCATTGGAAACGTTGCTGGGTACAACAATCTGATTACTATCTCAACTGTGGAACAGCAGATTGGCAGCAATACTGATGTCAAAGAGGTCGCTGCTCTTCCAGATGGAGGAAGCTTTGACCCCCCGCCAGATATGGGAGTCCCCCCTCCAGGCCCAGCCCCTGTGGCCGAGACCGGTCTGCGTGGGGCGCACGAGGATGAGAAAACAGCTCTTATTATAGGAGGAATCGCTATAGGCTTAACTGTGCTTTGGCTTGCTACGTAGTAAGTCACGGATTATCCGGAGTATAACTCGCCCCCCCACTGCCTCAGCTGCGGCCCATGCATGTTCTGCAATCCAACCAACCACCTTTGCAGCTGACTTAAGCAGCCTTGATACGATGGAGCTAATGATTCCTGGATTACCAGCTAAGCTGTTCAGGACGTTTGCCAAGGAGTTGAGGTGTTTTTTAATCTATTGCTTTACCCCAGGCTTATCAGCTGGCGTCGGCGGTGGTGCCGGGGTTGGGCTAACAGGGTCGAGACTGCCATTCCAATCGCAGTATGGATGGAGGCAATTGTTATGCCCTGCTCCCGGAACAGGGTGCGCTCACGCTCAGCTAGCGTTGTGTCCTCATTAAGAAGTCTGTGTATCGTTTCCCTTATGCGGTTAATTTTGGTTCGCAGACGTTCACGGATTGCAGAGGCAGCCTCAACTCGGGCTCTCCGAAGATCCTGCAGCTTGGAATCTCTATGCTCCACTTTCACCCCTACCATCCTCCTCCAAGCTTGCCATTTTAGCTTCCCATCGGGCTATTTCCCTTTCTATCTCGCTTATCTTAGCTAGGTTGTTCACCAGTTTCTTCCGCGCCACCCCCCATCCCGGGCATGGCTTCAGGGCCGCTCATTTCTAAATTCTCTGCGGCTTTAGCAGCTGCATGGTCAACACCTTGATGGGCTTTTGCTTTCTTTTGTGACACCGCTTTTCAGGGCCACTCAGTGAACCCCAAACCATCACGGACGGCCTTAGCCCTCCCACCCTGTCTGTTAACTATTGTTTTAAATGAAAGTGGGGCCTTAGTACGAGAATGTGTAATATTTAGGTCAGGGAATACCTTCAAAGGTAAATCTCCCTTAATACGTTCAAACTTTGTATAATCGCGGCTGAGAGACAGTGTGTAGCCTTTTTAAGCCAATGCATTGTAATAATCATTGACAGCGCCTACAACTAATCGCTGGCTCTGTGGTAAAGTCGTATCCATATCAAGGCCCACCCCTTTTGGGAGAGGCGGGACCTCAGGGAGTACATCATCTTCTTCTCCTTCAGGGTAGTAATCCTCTCCTTCAGTGTCGTAATCCTACTTCACGGCGTCGTTAAATGTTGGGTAATCAAACGCCATGCTTGTGTGTTAAAGATATACTTGTAGATAAGAAATTCAACATGACGAGTACTTATGGACGCAAACTAAACCCACACCGCCGGATACGCGAGTCCCTCAGGATAAAGGGCGTGCGACAGTCTGTAGTTATTACAAACAATCCAAGCACTATTGATCAGAACCAACAACTGCTGGTTCGCTTCCCCAATCTAGGCGCAGACGACGTCATTGTTCCAGGGACAGCACTGCTGGCTTTTACAATCACGCTGACATCAACCTATGTTAACCGCAGCGTTGCGCAAAACCTGGGTCTCGCCATTGTTAAGAAAATGACAATTAGGTCATGTCTATTGATGACAGCGATGTGTACCACTGCTACCACAACCTGTGGCTAACTGCACGGGAGAGACAGGGCCTCCAGTACCAGGGCATTGACATATCAGATGAAAGAAACGCAACCAAGATACAAAATGGGGGCAGGAAACAAGGATGAGACTGAGAAAGAGGACAAGGCCTTAGCCGACGTGTATAGTAACAGGTTCTACGTTCCGCTTGCCTTTGAACTCCTCGAGAGCCACATCCCGTTCTACCAGAGCGCGCTTAATGACAGACTGGAATACGAGCTCACATTCAACGACTACAACCGCGTAATTCACGCAACAGGCGACACCGACGCCAGCTATAACATAGATGGCATCTCGCTGGAGTATGACATGGTTACCCAACTAGAGTTGGCCCCTATGATACGCACCCACTACACAGGTCTGCTCTCGATTCTGTATGACCGTGTACTTCATCACATAAAGCTTGTATACAATAAAAAAGATACACTGTGGAACATAACCTGAACGTGCCCTCTTGCAGCATGAAGGGCATCCTATTGCTCTTTGAAGACCCCCATGGTGCCCCATTCGCCAGGAAGACAGAGTCGTTCTACAACCCAAAGATTACGAAGGTCGAGGTGACCATTGAGGGCATTCCCAATCAACTATATGCCCAGGGCATGCGCGGCTACCAGCAGTGGGATGAGGTGAAGATGTCTTTTGCAGCAACGAGTAAACAAGACCCCAGTGTAGCGATAGCAGTAAAAGACATGGCATTGTCGGACGTTTCCCTAAGAGAGTACCTAACCAGTATGTATGCTCTGTGGCTCGACTTAAGGCAAGTCATGACGACCAGCTGCACAGTAGTGGCAGGGCCGTGGAGAATGCGTCTCAGGGTATCACCATTCAGATCACAAAAAAGGCAGAGGCGACCGGCGCATTGAACTTCTATATGTATATTGTTATAGAAACACAGCATAACATTACAGATGGAAGGTTCGCCCGCGCGGTCTACTAAGATTTCCCCAGTACGACGAGATCAGACAAAGGGCAACTCGGTGGGAGAAGAGTTTACATTTCCAGATGGTCCCTGTTTGGCAATTGTTTGTGGGCAGACAGGATGTGGAAAAACCGCATTCATCCACGACCTACTTGAAGGGCCCTTCTTCGGCGCCTTCGAGCATATTATAATCCTCTGCCTTACCATACGTTTCAACAAAGCCTATCAGACGCGGTCATGGGTGTGGAAGGATTCGAAGGTGTACGTGGCTGACCCAGAGGAGCGGCTTCATGACCACTTCAGGGCTTTCTATCATTGCTTTAAGGGCGAGCCTACCCTCTACATTATTGATGACTGTTCGGTAACAAAGGCCCTAACCAAGAAGAAAGACATGTTATCTGAACTGGCATTTAGAAGCCGCCATACGCAGCAAAGTGTCTTGGTCCTCACCCAAAAATGCAACTCTGTGCTGAAGAATCTACGTGAACAGACCCGTTGGATGGCACTTTTCCACACCAAGGATCGTGACTTTTGAAGACGTCCTACGAGAGAATGATGTGATGCCAACGGGGCGAGGAACGTGCCACAGTACGCCATCTACTAGCAAAGACCAAGCACGAAAACCGGTGCTGAAGCCTGATCAACCCACTGGATATGCTGTAAATTGAGGTGATGCAGCCACTGCCTCAGTAACTAATTTAGGTTTCTTCGTCTGAGGAGCAGTGCGATATATTAGACTTCGAAGGTGTATACGTATATTCATGGATCCTGATACCATTATTGATCAAGTCCTTGAACAGGACGTGGCTAGTACACCGGCCACAAAGTCTGAGCGAGTGTAACCCCGTTGCATCCCTGGTAAAGATTTATCTTCTAAGAGAGATATGCTTGCTGCTGTCATAGCTGGGGGTCAGGCCCGTCAATACCTCGGCGATCAGCACCTGTTAACTGCAAAGATTGAATCAATGTCCGATGAAGTGATTACAAAGCTCTATGCGAAATATGAGGCTCTGCTGGGCGCTAGCACGACGCAGACTCTGGGGCAGTCAGTTCTCCAACTGTTTTCTAGCGTTGCTTGTATGTTTCCGCCGATCCCCCCAGAACATCAGCCAAATCTGATTACGGACCTCGAGACTGACCGTTTTGTTGCGCACGCGCTAAGAACTGCAACATGTGAACTTTATCATCACTATGGTATGATGTTGGCTCCGCTTACCGCGGCCCTAATAACCGCTAAGTACTGCCAATTTGGAGCGAGCACCCCTGCCATCCGGGACCGGCCGTCCAACACCACTCCTGCAGAGGAACTGCCTGGTTGCTGTAAAATAGAGGAACAAAATTAGTAGGTAACATGGAGAACGAAAATCAAGAGATAATGGCCGTGACTAGTGATCAGCCTGCGCATCAACCTGCACCAAAGGAGAGACCTACAAAAGACGCTAAAAAGGTAGAGACAGACCGAAAAGCTAATCAAAATGGACTTCTGAGAGAGCTGCGGGAGGCTAAGTCAGCGCTACGGTCTGAAAATCGGCCCCCTCCTCTGGCCCACCAGTTTGACCGTGGGTCCGCCGCAGGGCAGATGGGTTCGACTCAGTTTTGGCCAAGGCGGGCGACATCACCTTTGTTTGTCGGTGAAGTGGGGGTGTTTGGACTAGTATTGTATTGCTATAGGCAGAGAGTTGTAGCCTCTAAACAGGTTGTACCTAGGGGAGAGCCTGAGAAATCAGTGCCTCCGGATGCTCATTTAAAGGATCCGTTTTATATGGAATAAGATGACAACACCAATTAATGATGGAAAAATGCTGGTCAACGTGTTGTACAACGGTGCAGTTGTTTCCGGTATATTAATAGATTATGCCCAGCTTGCTAAGATGCTTCTGGGTGGCGGGGTGCCACGTCGTGATTTCATCCCACGCGACCTGGCTATGGCTGTTGCCAACGTATCACAAGCCATAGCAACAAAGGATATGTTATTTAAACAAGGAATCTTACCAGTTGATATACTGAAGTAATCGTAACAATCGCGTTACTTATTGGAGGTGCTCTTGCCAACGCTCTTGCATTCTCTGGGAGCAACTTTTTATTTTCTAAGTTACGAAACAGCCAAGTGGACTCGGAACGTAAGCGCCATGATATGGCAATCGAGCAGCTTCACTCTGCTCAGGCAGCATGGGCCAAGAAGCGAACTGAGCGTTTAGATTTCATCAATGAGCGACTGCCCTGCCAGGGACATGCCGAGCATACTTTTCGGGATGTAAACGAGGCTATGCATGAGTACTACATCTCCGACGGGTAAATCCATCGACAAGCTGGACTCTTAGTCGCAGCATTCAGACTTCTACAAGCCCTCATATGGTCAAAAAGGGCGTGAGGTGGCGTTCATTATACTGGGTATGGCTGCAACTGGGCTGGTTGCATACAGGCTTGCTAAGCAGGTCATTTGGAGACTCGGGCGTTTACTTTGCATGAATCGTCGCATGCAAAAGATCTACCATAGTCCTAAAAGCTACTGGAAAGGCATTACAGCTATCAAGAATCTTGCATCGGAAGCGAGGGTTTCTGAGGAAGTGGCCAGGGGGTGACTAACAAAACAAGCTATATGGCAAATCTACCTGCCAGTGCCCAAACACATTCCCAGAACGAAGTTTGATGTCCCTGTCCCTAATGAGGTTCACCAAGCCGATCTCTTATTCTTCCTCATGACGTTGTGAAGCGCCGGACTTACAAGTATGCCCTAACTGTGGTAGATGTGGCCTCAAGCTACATGGCGGTCGAGGCGTTGGCTACAAAAGAGGCTAAAGAGGTTGCAGGTGCACTCCAGAGGATATACAAACGAGGACCACTGGGGTGGCCTAAACTACTTCAGGTAGACCCCGGACGGGAGTTTATGGGAGCATCATGTAATAGAATATGACTTATCGAGTTATTACTATAAATGATGAATTTGTTTTAGACGCAGTGGTACAGAATTAAGTAGGTTCATTCAAAGTTGCTCTGTGTGATTGCCTACAGTATTATGTAATTGGCAATGCATTTTTCTACTTTGTTGGTACGTTACAAAGCGATTGCATCCCAAACACTCGTTATTAAATGATAATGTAACCTGCAAACAAATATGCTTATATTTGTTAATAATGGCCCATTGATAATTAAGCGTATACGTAGTGCGTCGGTCTGCTGCTGCATGATATATGCTTCCGAATAGTAATATTGAAAAGATAAGCTTGTATAGAAAATAATTTATTATGTTTGGCTACAAATGTACCCAATGATTCAAAACGCATTGCTTCAGTCGCCACGCCACCTGAGGCAAACCTATGCACCCCTGATATGCACCGCAAGTAGCGGTAACGATGGTAAGCAGTGAGTTCATTCCGAGAATATTTGATAGCAGATTAGTCATTTCCTGTAGGAGATGAGCTGACCTTTTGCGTGACCTTGAATGCTCCCCCCATAAGTAACCCTATATATACTAGCCTAGCCGGCGCAATAACAGTGATGCATAGCAGTTTGCATACGTTATGGTTTATCTAGCTGATGATGAAATGGTTCCAATTGCGACAATTATCTTATCATTTGATCAAGACCACGTCGCCGTCTCTAATTAAGCCTGAATTCTGGTAGCAGCGTTATCGTGGTACATTTAGTGCGCATTAATAACCTGCCTCCCGCACTATCAATGCCTACTTAGATACATGACTGTTCTACTGTTTTACTAGCGTGCGTGTAAATTGGCATTTAACATTATTTTGCACGTCCTGAGGCCGGATATATTTGACTATTTTGAAGCACGAACGATTGTTCATAGCTCTTTAAACTACAGAACAGTTATACATGATATAAGCCAAGATGAGTACTGACCATCAAACTCATTATAGATATGCCAGTCAGTCTTGTCTATCATATATTCGAAATCATAAGAGGCTGAATAAGAAAACCGTTTGCCTAGCAGATCGTAACGTGCACACAGCATAAGCAGCAAAATTTTTAATCCTCGCGATCCTTAATACTGACTGTCTTAACCAAAATTCATGATGTGAATTTTCATGGAGGCCTACTGTAACGCAGAATAAAACCTAGCAATGTTTTTCGCAGGTGGCGTGTTAGACATTATGCTCAAAATAGCAACAAACTGTCACACCGTTTGCTGTCACATAAATGGTGACGCATTAGCGTTTAACATCATACTTTACATATGCTGTCAGTAAAGAACAAACATTGGCGAAAAAGCTCACATTACAGGGCCCTGTTCTGATCTATTCAGTACATGCTCTTATTGGATATATAACGTCAGAAAGCACTTCATCCGCAGTGTTGCAACGACCACATATTCAGAAACTCGGTACACGTCCACGATCTAGTAAGTATTACAATATATATTAGAGACGACTAATGAACTGAGAGAATTAAAACAAGCAGCTGATCTTTCAGCTCTTGATGCTCATAGCTGAGCTATAGGTTGCACCAACAACATACACGCATAAATACACTGAAGTGCAATAGAGCTTATTAAACACAGAATTGTGTCATTTAGGCAAGCATACGGGATGATGAAAAGTACAGTGTAGTGTCGCTAATGACTCCTTCCCGTCATGTATTGTAGTTGTATACGTGATTTGGCGTTGCTTATGTTTTACTCAAGGCAAGCATACAAGCCAGTTTTAAGCTACTACAATCGCCTGCCCAATTTATGACTTCAGACTTATATTATACTTATATAAATCCTGGATGGTTTTGGAAGTGCCACATAACCTGTAAGTGTTTTGCATGTATAGATAGGAGATGGTGATGCAGCCCCTTTTCGTTCATACTCCATACACATAAACTCTGCGCGTGAGAGCTACACTCGTAGTGGTACATAGAGACACTTAAAAGAGGAACACGTGGTGATAACCTCCAGGGGTTTTACGGCGTCGTTTTGCTAATGAGACTATAATGATATCTATATCTAATAGCTAACTTTCAACATTTTGTAAGCTAAATCAGCTAGGATTAATCCAAACGTAAGGCGAGATGTTTTCGGCCGTACAATAGCCGGTATTTAGTTCGATTCGAAGATACGATAACTTGTTGACTGGTTTATTTGTGGCTTTAAATGCCTCACATGATTGCATTGAAGAGACCGCAGTTGTACTGACATAAGACGCTAAAGGGACAGTTATATTGTCTGCTTCTAATAAATTCTTCATAAACGTATATAATAATCCACCAACATATGTTGCAATAGCACGGTGATTTAATTTGAGTTGCTTTTCCGATGCTGAATGAACCACACTGTTACCATTATCAAGACGATTTTATTAAAACGGCAATGTAAGATCCGTCCTTAGGTTCCTTTTTGAAAACTTCTTATTACGTTAGCCCACAAAAGATAGTGCATCCTATACTAGATCTTACATCACCCCACCGCGAATGATAAATGAACAATATTTACAGGTTGGACTCTAAGCACCAAAGAATACTCCAACATTATAACTAACCCTTATGAGGGTGGTACATTTTTTTACATCCGGTCATTCCAGAGAGGTAACACGGGAAGTTCTGTTTATGACCAATTGATTCATATTTATGATATTGCATCAAAATGATGATCACATCGAATCTACTAATCAAACCTAAATCATTGTCGAAGAGTTATTTTGTAGACCATTATATTAACCATACAATATATATTCTTATAAAGGTTCACATTTAGTTAATATTATAAAGATATATACTAGAAAGTTTTGTTATTCCTTAGAAGCATTGAAACACAATGTCTTTCCAATTATATGTATTACATCTGGCCTAGAAATGAATAGCGGACTTCTCTTTGCCAGGACACAGTCTTTACTGCAGGACAACTATGCTTTTTTTTGCAACAAGCCCCAGCATATGAACAAAAGTTCGGCATGTAATGACATACAAACTTGCTCGTTCCTCGGTGCTTGTCACATGATATGGTTAATTCATTCTGACCAGATTAATGAGGCATTTTAAGCCCATAACGTCATTAAGGGATTATGTTGCTTTCAAGTTTTAGTTTCTAAGTTATGGAATATATAGATCTATGGTAATGGATTGTTAATCTGACTTGCGTTTCGCAAACATACCGTCTTCCCTTCTTCTATATAAACACAGCGTGACGGATTTAACTGTACATCGATTCGATTATTTATTGATACAGTTACAAACATGGGTTATATGGGGAGCAACACAGATATGTTAACAATGCAGGCATTCATTTGCGAGTTATAACTATACAGAACAAGCTATTACCACGCATCGAATTTGAGCAGTAGCAAAACATGACATTCATCGGTTGGATGCTATTTACAAACGACCACTTATATTACTGCTATTCATCATAATAACCACCTGTTCCTCTCAATCATCATAATTTGTAAATGAATTTTTCATGAGCCCCGCTATATTCGACAACTTATTCTAAAAAACCTCGGAAAGATACATTAAATCATTAACAAAACCAGTTAAACTAACATTTAGTAAAAAAAGGTAACGGCTAGAAAATGTTGTCTGAAATTGGTCACACCATCGAAGACACCTATTCTTCCAGAATGCCAGTGTTCTGTGCAGTTTGTATAGAAATCACAGTCGATACAATATCTTTAATATACAGCGGATCCGGCTTATTGTGTTGGATTATGGCAGTTTTTTATATATAGCAACGAAACGAGTAAGTTTATAATGCAGCCATACATTTTGATGCTATCTTCAGAGGACTGTACCTTACGGCTTATTGAGACTTATTTCGTTTTAAGTTCCCTATAATAATGATAATGATAATATAGATACTAATGACTAGATGGAAAATATAAGGTATCGCAATCTGATTGTGTTCAAAGGTAAATTTGGAGCAATACGACCAACAGTATATATCAATTCTGCGTATTCCTTAATCATTGCTAGCTGAATGACTGATTTTGGTTTTCTCAATAATAAGTCTGAGCACGAAAACCTTTCCTATAACAAAGTATATTCTAACTGATAACGGCTTATAAAGCAATAGGACAAACATGTTCCATATATTGCTCTTGTACACTTATTGGCACTTCAGTATAGATACTTAGTAATATAAATTAAAATAAACGTCTTCGCGTATATTAAATAAGGCAGACCCGAAACGGATTACATTTTACTGTAACGTTTGTACCATGATTAATCGCCCGCTGATGAATCTAAACGTCTCCAAACCGAGCGAATGATGTCAATATATCTTGGTCGTTGACACGGGTGACTTCACTGATCTGAAAACTTTAGACCAATGATTTGGCTGCAGACGACAGTTAATGCATGATGTCACTAGTTGGAAAACTCGCGAAAACCTAGGCTTTGTAAACATGTGTATTTACCAATGCTGGGTTTTCGTGCTACGTTTTCTATGCCTTAGATCTGGCATATTCTCGCAGAAAGTTTACAGCCCAGTGTGACTAGGATACATCTTCAAAAACAAAGGGCAACATATAAACGAACAGCTTGTGTAAATTGCTACATTAACTTGAGCACTTGCGGTTGTTATAATCTGTTGCGTGCTGTTTCCATGGCAGCCGTGACATAATGCAATCAACGTAGACTGAGCTTACGTGGCTTCTTTTCATTACAAATGGTTAAAAATAAACATACAGCCTTCATCGTATTCGGTGTTGGTTTACACTGGATACATTTCAACACAGCAACTATTAAGTGATATTATACACTGAAGAAAATATAGCGAACACTAGCCACAGGCTTGACATATACATGACCAACATTTGCGGTATTAAATCAATATCGTGACCTGCATACACTACAGTAAAATTGTGATGCAGACTGGGGGTGCATTTTACAATAAATCGTCGTGTGCATTCCTTATCAAGCATAATAAATTCATGTTGAAAACAGCAACATGAGTTATGTCACCAAAAGTCATTTAATGAGACCACATTAACCAAGACCTAGTTCATTTACTTATAAAACAATTAACCTTAGATTCCATTTACTTACAATTATCATACTGCTATAGCTCTTTCCACAAACTCGCACTAGACTCACCAACTTGCACCAGTAAACTGGATCTCGGTCGAGGATGTTTTAATCTTTCACGATATTCTTGTATATTTACAAACAACTGTTGAGCCTCGATTAGTGTGTAATGGCGTCACAGTTTAGCTAAATTCTTTGTTGCCAATTTCTTATTATTAATGAAATGTACAATATTGGAAATAAACGCCCTTAGTATAACGTCGACTTAAGCCAGTTTATTGTTGCTAGGGATTGCCGCATGGCTAGGGTAAAATTTCTTTGTAATTTACGTATGCGCGTGCACTCTGATGCGAATTGCGACCACAAGCGTGTGCTTTTGAAGAGATCGGTGGTGAGCATTCCCGCTCCCATCTATTGCAGAAACGACGAATAAATAATCTTATACGAGGGGTACTTCAGATTATGCGATGAGGTGGTAAACATAGATGACGACGATGGTATGGCCTATTGGATGACAACATATCGCTCATGTTGTCAAACCATATGTATGAAACTCATAATGCCTCGACGAAAGTCAAACGAAATGCTATAAAGCAGGCAGCCGCTCGCAAAGTCATTGTACTTTCTCCAATAAAAAAAGATGATTTTGATTGATGTTAATATCGCTGGTGGCCTAGGGGCAACGTTAGCGTAAAACACTTTCAATACAACACCAAATCGTCATGATTTTTTCTTACCATCGTATCAGAGAAGTGCCGGATCAGCCACATACCGTATATAAAAACCTTTTGGCAACGTGCATAATGGTAAATAACGTTTGATGATGAAAGTAAAGATAGTCATTCATTTTTGGATCTGACATTAATCGCTTAGTCGTGGCTTCCCTTTGACACAAATGTTTTGTCATCGTAAATCACATCTACAGCAAAGGCTCGAGTTTGTTCTGTCACGATTGATTGCATGGATTAGTGCATTTCGGTCCGTCAGACTTGACACAGTAATCCTTGATCGGAATAATTCTCTTGTGTGTGATTGTTTATGTTGTCTTAATAGCACAGTGATGGATTATCTGTTATCAAAGGGTTTCGGTGTGAACGGAACTAGGTGTGTATATTGACGAATGCAAACAAAAAGTGATCAATGCGATATGCTTTCATGATTCATTTCTTCATTTCTGCAGTGATATAAATGAAGTGTGATTTCATCAAAGGTATTGCTATTGCTTTGTTTGTGTTAGATGGAACATTATTTTGTATCAGCATCTAAGAAGCAAAAATACTGCGATATCCTTTGAGCTTCAAAGACATTGCCGTCAAATGCAATAAGAAAGCTCGGGTTAAATTCCGAAAAAGAACGAACAAGCCAGCATATGACATTTGTAGTGTAGTTAAAGGGAATCTGTTGTGTTTTTGACCGTTGTAAATATCAATGAACATGATGTATCGTAAACGTAGTTACATGCATTAAAGAAGCGTCTGATCCTGTCAATCTTGTGTTAGATCACAACCATTAACTTTGAAGCCATGCGTGCTGTGCCGGATCTGCGTGATATACCGTTGGTATTACTCTGAAGCATTTTGCATTTTCATTGGCATAACAGTTTGCACAACTATCTATATATAGGATTAGCTGGGGTGTTTGTAAGGCGAAATACCGTCGCCTGATAGCAAAAAGACATTGTGCGTGTTATTATAGCCCAAATGATGCTCTTTGACCGCTTCTTTTTTGAGCTGTTTTTACAACAGTTAGAAGCCCATTGAAGCACCGTTTTTATTCACGTGAACAATGACGCCGTCCTTTCTACTGGTCCGTAAACAAGGTTTTAGAGCAGTCATATATAAGATAATATACGCGTGTGACTGGGGTGAAAACAAAGTTTTGTATTCGATGCTCTTGGTAAATCATTAATGCAGCAAATTAATCAGGTTATATTGCGTCTGAGATCGTTTCTAAAAGAGCCCTCTAATTTATCAGATTGATCACATTATCGTTGTACTAGATAATAGCGCCGTTCAATTATACTTCGATACTCATTTGTTTTGCACGGGCAGGGCACGAAGAAGAGCTGCCGTATCACGCTCATGCGTGTGCACTATGTTTAAATCTATACAAAGAGCAACATGTGCCAAGTTTCAGGCCTTTGAGCGTTTAATGCGTATGCACAATTGATGGTATTTTGAATGGGGAATCGGAGGGCAGCCAATTATCAATAGAATCCAATTCGGTAGTGCAATGAATAACGTCTCGATGGAAAACTATGTGCAAAGCTTTTCGGCCTGCAGGTTTGTGTAATTGACACTAAGTGTCATTTTATAAAAGGTGTACGATTCCTCTCAAATTCCCTGGCGCCCCTATGATAGATGTCCCTTCCAAAACACACTGTTGAGGGAATCTGTAAAAAATCAATCATACAAGCTGTAAGTGTTGCATGAATGCACACCCATCAGTTATTGAAAGACATCCAAGGCATCAGACATAGGCATAAAAAAAGAAACGCAATTGTAACGACTAATATTAGTGCATCTTCTTTCCACATCTTGCCGATTTACCAATACAAGCACGCAGAGTTAAAATATAATGCTGACATGACAGCCATTTTAACAACACTAGATTGGAAATCACGGCATCGGCAATATCCATGACATCAAAACGACATAAAGAGGTTGACAAAGAACAGCACATTGTCATATTTTATTTGAGTAATTCATCCTTTCAAATACTTAGAGAAACAAAGATATTACAATATATAATTGATTTGATGCACCTAGAATCTCTTTTTGGCAGTCATGGTTTTAAGCAATTTATGTTACTAATGGTCTGTATTGTTAATATTGTTTGACCGAATGTACCTTAACACGGTTGCGTAGATATATGTCACGCAAATGTAGCGCAACCAATATTTTTGCACAAGTCTCCCTCTACAGTTTGAGTGCATGCTACGTAATATACTTAGACTATCATGTGACCTCGACCTCATAATGATAGCCATCGACATCATCATGTGTAATCTTAAAGTCATTTTATGTAAAAAAACACTGCACATTTTGTCATCTATTGAGGCACTAACCCGGCAGGCTATTCAATTTTCTAACACTATTGAACGCATAATTGATTTATTAACAATGCCATATGATTGAGGAGCGCAATAATATCGACAGTAATTTTATGTCATTTATAGATTCTTGATTGATGCCCAAGACATCTATCACTGACACTTTGCTATATCTATGAAATATTTTTTACCGATGTTTTCAATTATGGCCGTGCATGCAAAAAATGAATCCGGTGTAATTTATGTGTGCAGAATGACGTCAAGCATAACTATTATATCCAAAACTTTTCTTCCCATTAATAATGATGGCGCGATAATTACTACAGTGCTACAAATTGGGTTCAAGTTTGCTTTATACTTAACGTTGCTTCATAAATTTAGGTGGTCACATTGACGAAGCTTTTTTTTGCATGGATGGCCGCGAACCGTTAATATGCTACTCTTGCGCAATTATTTTAAATCCACCTATAAATCTCCTATGCCAAGAGCATCCTCTGTTGTACCGTTAAGTGAGCCACGTTTATATTTTAACTGCAACCAACAAATTTAGATCTTTACATGATTAATGATTATGGCTAAGCAACAAATTACCGGGTCTTGATCAATTTGTCTGATACATTAGGAAATTGGCGAAATCTAATCTGATAGTATATAAGGTTCTATGTGTTAGACCCTGCGATGGCTTTGGTGTTGGTGGTGGCAACTGGGTTCATGATAACAGAGTAAACATTGTTAGTCAGTGGCACACAGATTATAGACAATTGTATATTCCCTCTAAATTGGAACTGTCACAAGCTAATTTTTTATCCTACCAATTTCCCCCGATGCCTCCATAACAATATAAAGCCGGGAAATAACTTATCATGGCCCTGGATGAACACAACACGCTAGTCTATAGATCGTTGTGTATTTCAATACCCCCAATCATCTTATATTTGTTTATATTCAGTATCGGTCTCTGAATGTAAAAGTGGCAGATATGAAACATTAACCATGGTAGGCATTTACAAACATTACTTGACAGAGTCAAGCTTCGTTAAAACATTCTGCAGGGCGGCGTATTATGAATACAATGGAGTTAATCATAGGAAATATAACAAGCGGGGGCAATAATGGTGTTAAATGTTCTCATAACTTCTCATGTTGTTATTCTATATGCAGCTCTTAAGGGTTCTGAATGTGTCCCTGGCACTTATGCAATGTGTGTTATGGGCCTGTTGACGCTCTGATTAATCTGATATAATGATCCATAAATGTCGGGCTCAATACCAAGCTGTAGTTACTTTCCGAAGAAGTGCCGCATCACCAGTAACATACATGTCTGATTACTGGCGTCCATGCTTCTCCAAAACAATAAGATGATGCCGGCTAGGTTTTATGATGTCTTCTACTTATGTATGTTTATTGGAGGTTTACGTTTATTAACGAAGAGAGAGTGTCCAATTGAGTTCGACGGATCGTAGAAATTAAGAAAACGAACGTTAGGGTGAATAAATGCGGTGTGCTCGGGCCCTCGAAATAGTCTAATGATTGCAAAGTTGCAATGTCTCAGAGAATTTGTTAAGCATAATTGAATAACATTTTGTTCAAGACACACATTCAAGATATTTGTCATTTTTATATTGGAACAGTCCCAGTCCGAGCATCTACAGAGAAACAACAGTCTTTCCTCTGGTACTGCAATGCTCTAGCCGCATGGTATGCTTGCTGACGAAATGTATGTGATTTCAACTTGGTTGCCATGCTATCGTTGGTTCAAAACGAAATATATGTATTAAGTAAGCAACATGATGCACTCTTGTATAATGTTGCCTACTAAAATGCGAAGACAAAAAGTTATTCCGCTAACTAGCACCTCCTAAGGGCCATAAAAAAGCCTTTTCAGCTGGCGGTGGCATGAGGCTATATATCACGTGTATGTTCGTGACCGCCAAGCTAGTTAATTCCGAGGGCAAAATCAGTCGTTTGTATTAATCCCTATGAACTCTAAAACAAAATAATGCGTTTGATATTTGCACGTTCAAAACCACCCTGATAACAATTATATATGTAAAACCTCTTCAACTGAGAAATTTTGTTATGTAACAATTGCTTTATAGAATACATAATTGGGAGAACAGACATGTTGAATTCAATGGAGCTGTGTTATAACATCACATTATTTGACGCTAAGATGCCAAATCCAATATCAGTGTGTATACTTTAACGTGTCTACGTTTACATGTAATAAACGCTATCCATGCAAACTCGTACCTATTATGGCATCTATCTTGTCGCAGGAACTTCTTCCCCAATAACTATTAGAATACGGAATACAGAAAAGCAGGTCTGATATTTACGGACCCCATGGCAGCAGATAATCAGTGCTATCGGGTTCATTAAAAACAATATCGATCGCAGTTTTTGCAAGATTTTAACGTGTGCGTTACTTGTATCATGCGAACAATTATGATGCGAGCTTAGTTGAGCATGATTAATGCAGCAATATTGAAAACAGAGAATGACATGATTGACTATAATTCTGCTTGATTGGCCCATATATTGCGCTGATACTAATTACATTGTCGCCATCTGGTGGGGGGGATGGGTTATAATTCGCCCCTTGCTCGTTTCATCATTTTGGTTATTTTTTGTGAGGATATCAATTGGTTTTAATAGAATATTACATCACCTGTATTTGTTGTTTGCTCTGCTGATCAAGTTCACTTCTGTGAATCAAACGTTTATCTGCAATTTAACTCAAACTATCTGCAAGGCTGATGCAAGGTTTAACCCGTGGCGAAGCACCTAAGCCGATTTATCTGAATAAAACATATTAACATGTCATTGTTGCTGTCGTAAAGGTTAATTTCAGAACAAGGTCAAGGCACCTTTATCGTATTAAGAAAAAGTGAAATGCGCTTTGAAGTTGTAATGACTAGTAATTCTGTGGGTGTTAGATTTATATCGCTTAAGCTAAATTTGCCTTACAAATTTACAGAAAGGGTTTGGATTCATGCAAGCACCCTGCCAACGATAGGTCACGTTATGCACATACATGCATACAACGAGAGGTCATACATACATACGTTATACATACATACATACATACAACATACATACATACATACATACATACATACATACATACATACATACATACATACATACATACATACATACATACATACATACATACATACATACATACATACATACATACATACATACATACATACATACATACACATACATACATACATACATACATACATACATACATATACATACATACATACATACATACATACATACACATACATACATACATACATACATACATACATACATACATACATACATACATACATACATACATACATACATACATACATACATACATACATACATACATACATACATACATACATACATACATACATGCATACATACATACATACATACATACATATTTACTTACATACATATACGCATACATACATGCATACATACACTGTTTTATAATCTGTAAAAGGTGCCGAAGAAAATTGTAATGCGCGACACATTGACAAACGCAGTCGATAACGGTGACAAATCGTATCTCAATAGTTCTTGTTGAATTCAATTTTCACACTGCACGCCAGATAATCAAGTTGCGCGCAACATTATCTATAATGTACAGATGTCAGGTTAAGTTTCTCATATACAAAAGACACGCACGCGACGCTATTTTAGTGACGTCTATTTTGTTAAAAGGTCGCTTTATTTATGCTGAAATTCTAAACATCGACTTCTTAACAAAATCGATACGGCCGTGTATAATATGCAGATCCTAATATCACCATTTTGTTGACCTCGTAAATGCCCCCTAACTTTTCGAAACTGACCGATAGCATTAGTCGTAATTATTAACAATAGCCGCCGTAAATAACTGTTGATTGAAGTCATGGCTGTGAACCATCTAACAATGTCTACATATTTCATTGGGCGGGCTAAAACCGGGTTACTGCGGCCCAAGTGCTGGGTATCTTGGTGAAAGGCTCACTGATGAATCAAATGCCATGGAGCTGAGCAAATTGCTTAAATATATCATAGTAATTGGCTTGGGTTATTGCATTAGTTTGGACGCCTTAGACCGGTAGCGGGGATGAAGACAACGGCCGATATTATATAGCGCCACATGTTTTCAAACTAACGAGAGCGCATATCTTCCGGAATATGTGCGGCCTGTCGTACGTTAGTTGATGTGTGTTCTTGTTTTGCGCCGCATTATTCTTATACGATTAATTTACATAGAAAAAGTGGGAAAAACAATAACCAAATTCCAGTCCCGGAACTATTAAATCCAATGTAGTGTAAAGTAGTGTAAACGTGACATGTGTCGTAAATTTGATAACCTAAGCAACTTATAGATTACTGGCTTTGCTGCACAATGCCGATACACAACCAAAGAACGGGAGCTCATCAAGGCAATAAGTAATTCATATTGTTTGGTCAAATTCCACCTTTTCAATGCGGTTCCAACAAAGCATTTCGGGTCACTGGATATGAATAATATTAAAGTATAATCACATGGCAACGAAAACACTGTAATTCGGTGTGTTACTTTACAATTCCAGATGATTCAGGAAGTACACAGTATCATGGTCAATGTCGCTACGAATCTATGTCAAAATCTCGCTTACTAATACCAGAATCGTTCGGTGTTTCCAAATCACAAAGGCTTTGTGTTTAATGTGCGCAACGCCAGAACTTAGCAGTTTAAAACGAGTTATAAGGATCGTTATGCGGCTTCATAAAATGGAAAATGGGCCACCAAACAGATGAACTTGTCTTCACCAACACATCTACTGGCCCTATTGATCCATAGCGGTACTCCAAATCATTCACGTGTAGGCTTCCAACTTGAGGGAACAGAGTCAAAGTGGAAGCACGTTACATTAATATGCATCCCGGCAGTGAACTAAACTATTATATTATTCTAGTACCCAATATTCTTAAAATTTTCAGTTTTCGCTTTCTTACAATATCGTGATCTGCATCGCTCAAATGACACCGCCTGCTTATGTGGTAATACAGTAAGAATCCGTAAAGCAACGTAAAGCAACGTATAGCAACGTACATTTAGCTCTGTGGACTTAAGATACGACAAACGTCCAACTTGAATCATATGATAATATAAATGGACAGTCAACATGCATGCACAAGTATTCGCTTATATGAGAGTTGATACTTCATAAACAACCATAGTGTATATATGTATAATTGGCGAAGAAATGATCACACAGGTCCGGAAAGTATGAAGCATTTGAAGCCATAAGAAAAATATCAGGCCATTTGTTCATTTCATATTCCTTAGTTTATCAAGCATGTTTAACTGCGTCACGCATGTTCAGTACATGGTTGTAGGTCGTTTTTCTGATTAATGGAGCTCTGTCATAGAACTATGCTTAAGGTCTAACAAGATAGAAATGATTCGATGCGCAAACATGGCTGTTCTAGTCGGCCGGCTCATTAGTAAAGCCCTTTTCACGAAATAAATGCTCCATTGATTATTATTAGCATGCTTTACTGCATCAAAGCATTTATTTTATGTCGTTAGATAAGAGGGCATAAAACTATCTTGATGTCCTATCTACACAATTATATGTGATTGCAGCAATGGAAAACTATAGATGTTAGAAGAATGTACACGGCGAGCACTATGGTCTACTACCAGTCAAGCTAACAATGCGCTAACGCGCAGAGATTGGTTAGAAAATCCACCAGATGAATGATGTTTAAAGACCATTCTGCCGCAAAAGGAATGGCTTCGGGAATCTATGATCAGACCCATAAATAACCTATTTATTGAAGGTAAGCAGCATGCTAACTCTTTACAACAGGAAGCTATTATCGTGGTTGGAGTTTCATATCCACGGTAAGTAAGCGCTAGGCCATGTTGCTGTGTCGATGAAAGCATTATTTAGACACCTGCAATGATGGCGCATTACTTGAAAGGATCGGTGGGTGGAGATTGATGGCAAGTGGACGAGGAGGGGACCAAGTCAGAGTAAGTTAAGGACCAGAAGTCAAAATGCTTAAAAGCGCACACTGACTAATATGCGTATGTCCAGCAGACATCAGTCGCAAGTCTGCACCTTGAAATATATGTCAATATATAAACCTTCACGAACAAACTGTTTAATATTCCACTCGTTAAAATTACCCTTAAGATGTTTTAATTCAACCATGTACATACTTTGATAATCTGGGTTATTATAAAACCAAACTTTCAAGTTAATCTCGAGCAATTGCTAACGTGAGCGCCCTGATAAATATAATATGGGTCAGTTTCGAATGGATTTCATTGTTTGTATAATCGATCCTGCCCGCTAGAACACCGCTCTTGGCTATTTAAATGCGGCCTCTCATGGGTCGGCTGAATAAATGGCTGCCCATCATTCAGTGTTCGATGCTTTGTAGTTGGTGCTTAGTAGAAGACAATGCAGGCGATCGGGCAATGTGTTTATGTGTCCCAATAATATATCTAAAGTACTACAATACGAGTACCTTGCATCCCATGGCAAAACATAGTGATGAGCCCAAATGCGACGTCCGTGTACCATTTACTCTACATCCCTGAAATATCGCAATCCTCTTATCAGAGAGACATGATGCGGTTCGTGTCATACCAGATGGCTAAATATAGTAATAGTTCTATGTTAAAAGTACTTAGTGGACCAATTCAAAGATTGGGCTGACCAGTATTGTGTTGCTAGTTGTCAACCTAGAAGGCAATATGGAGGATCAAGAATAGCTATATTGTGATCCTCATTTGTTCCCAGTGAATGGCTTTCCGTGTGCATACATACGAGCGTTAGAGGTAAATTGAGGATCAACAATCGCAGTATGCGATTCGGTCTTCTACAAGAGGGTGTACTTCTGAGATACTAGTGGTTATGGCGACCCCCAATCCAATAATGGTTCGGAGAGACAATGTCTCATGGAGGTCACTGTACCAAAGTACACGGGAACCACGTTGTTAAGGAGTGTAGAATACAATTAGCAATCAGGTCGACAAAATGCAATTGGCATTTATCATAGATAATATGAAATCATGTAAAAGGGAATTCCTATGGACGTATTCACCGCACAATTGACGGTGCCCGTTATTGCACGGGCAATGTTAGCGCCACATATGAAGAAATATGACAATGTACCATATATTGCTAAATTAATAGAACACGTGAGCAAACAGAATACATATACAAATATCGCAACGTTGTTAGCCAAAGAGAGTAAGTTTACGTCATCTGCACTTACTGCCTGCAGTAGACATAGTGGCACTTTATCATAACTGCTAAGAAAAATAACTCTAAATTTCAAACAATGTCTTCGCGTATATGTCGTAGGGTTGACCCGAAACGGATAACGTTTTCCCTTAACGTTCGTACACTGATGAATCGCCCATCGATATATCCAAACGTCTCCAAGCCGAGCGAATTATGTTAATGATTTTTGGTAATTGACACAGGTTACTGCACTTATCTTAAAAATTTTAGAGTGATGATTTGGCAGTAGTTAAAGTAAAATGTCGTTAGTTGGAAAACTAACAAAAAGCTCGTAATTATATGCAAATACTAATACGCTGCGATGGGTTTACATGCTATGTGTGGCATTCCGTAGATATGGTACATCGTGTTCGGTGTTTTTGTTACACTTGGCACAATTTAACCGATCTACTGTTAAATTATATATAACAAACTGCGGAAAACAAAGCCAGAAATAGCCGACGGCTATAGGTGAATATGCCCAACATTTACATCATACTATTCAAACTAGCTGGAAATCTACATACACTTCAGAAACATTGTGGTGCAGGATGGATGTGCATTTCAGAAGAAAGCACCGCGCACTTGCCCTATCCTTGTTAAACCTATCAAATTCACTCGGTAAACAGTTACATGAGTCTTGTCACCAAGAATCATCAAATTGGCCCACATAACCTAATAAAACAACTAACTTCAGGCTCGATTCGCTTACAATAATCAGTGCCCTTATATCTCTATCGGTCTTCCCAAACCTTTGCACTAGACTCATTTGCACTATTATACTCGACCTCGGTCGTAGATGTTTTTACCTTTTATGGTAATGGCTGGTTAAAATGGTAGTGAAAAAGCTAGCTGATGCTGATCGATAAAGCTACATATACTCGGGAATCAAATTAACGAATCAACTGATTGTAGCAGGCATTCGACTCTCGGTTGATTGCACATAAGTCCAAATGCTTAGCAATTAGCTGAAACGAGACTGTTTTTAATATATGCAACAACACAAAGCTTAGCTGATTACCCCAGGGATCATCGCTTACTTGGAAAGACAAGAACGTAGGAATACCACGTTCTAGCTCTTACTATCTGAAATTCCTGGTACATGTTCACTTCCCCAAAATATCATCAGATATATGTATCAAATGTCGCTGAATATTTTGGGCAAACAATATGATAATTGTGAATACTTTTGTGACATAATAACTTGTTGTTCTATCCCCTATTTGGCGCGATTAGTGTCATGGTACGGAGAACGAATAAGAATATAACTACAAAGTTGCCTGGGTACGAAGACAATGTGATGCCTTTAGCCGCTGTTGCTTTAGGCAGTTGTTCAAGGTTATCAACTCGCCCTGTGCAGTATATAAACACACAATAAATATGGATGGTAAATGTAGAGTCATTAACACCAGCGTGTAATGGGCTGATGTGCTGATAATACAGCGAATAAATTGAGGCAAAGACCATAATAATATATCCTAATGCTTCCTGACCGTTACCTCTCCTCGATAACATAGGGGGAGGGGTGGCGTAACAGCTGCCATGAATGTTCGATTTATCCTCATGTTGAAACTAATGAGTACATTTATTGTTCGATTACCAGTGGAATAAGCTGTGGACCAGTCAGAAGCTACATCGCAATTAGTCTAACGTTATCATAACTATTCTATCCCTGGTAACATCGCATGCGGTAATGTACATTGCTGCTATTATCTATTAGTCAAACTCATGATTAATTTATGAATGTTGCTAATTACTCCCAAAAACATGCGCAGATGTGTCTTCCAGTATGTAGAAATTGGTTCAGTTATTGAGTGAGTCCACTGACTGTTTACAATGGTATGCATTTGATCGGAATGGTCATCATAATCTGCAGCCAAATAAAATATCTTCATAATTGATCAGCCTTTCTTATATATTGACTTGGATTTATAACGTAAATGCTCGCTTTCCGTTAGCAACTATCACAGCTGTTATGTGCAAATACTTTATATAGCAACGAGTAAGCTTATTCGCGAAATGCAAACACTGCCGTAAGCGCAGTTCTTTGCATGCCACACAAAATAATAAATGCATTTTCTTAAGGCTGCCAGTGAGTGTTGGCTCGTAGTAATTGGATAGGTTGGGCGTTAACAGTCGCTAAAAAGCGTGTCCGTCACTGAGCCTTAATTAGGTGTCTGAACCACAGTGTAATATTGTAGCACAGCCTCATAATCTTTTCGCCATTGAACACTACATCACATTCTTGTTCGTATTATTCCCATATTGAAATTATAAGCGCAGCTGAGGAGGGCAATGAATGTTCAGTCGTCAGCATATTTATAGGCTCAATTTATATGATCGATTGTGAATGATTATCACATGAAACTAACTCGTTAAAGGAAAGCATCACAGAAGGTTCGACCGGCGTTGTTGTCAATCAACATAAACTTGATATTAATCAGATACTAACCGCTAAACATTAAACATCACATTTGCTATGAACTGCAACATGTTGTATGGCCAATGGTAATTTCAGAGTTATTGCAAGATTCAGACCCGGATGTAAACCAAAAGAAAATAATTTCGTACATGATTTACGACCACAATGTTATATTGAGTTAAACCATCTTTATAAACAAACTCCGAGACGGATGATAGCAGTGGATGGAAAAATAATGTCCTTGACGGAGGTAATTTTAAGTTTCGATCATCAGTGAAGCTGAAAAAAATATTGATCATGTTATCTATGGCTAACCCAGTAAATCATTCCGAGCCAAAAGCCTCAAGACGAAATACAAATTTAATCCCTCTTGCGCATTTTGTGGAGATTCAAGGTCATTATCCACCATGTAAACTAAGCGTAGTTCAAACATTTCCCGGTCACGTGTACATCCATGCCGGAAGAGGCATTCCGCTCTTCACATATACCTCTGGTCCACTGATTTTGCGTATTCTCTGGTTGAATATGTGTACAATAATGCAGCCCATTTTTGTTCTCAATTTGGTGGCTGTTCCAGTGCAACGGTGACCAAGTCATTATGAAATAATCAAAAGTATTTGCAATAAACGCATGATATGCATGGAAAATATAGTTCCGCTCAATTGTAAGTCACAAATTATATAGATTTTTCTGCAACAGAAACAGATTTATTGTGCATGCTCTTTAGTACAGAAAGCTCTCTTGACCAGATAGATAAGTTTGCATTCGTGCAAAGAGAAAACAGTCGATCTCACAGACAACATCCACGTAGTAGCACGCGATCACTACTCGTATGATACACATTCAACAATATCATACACCTTGAAAAGCCATCTATACATTTATACACTAACCGAACGGCTTGAGCTTATCATACGAGTCGACGTTAAATTCCTTCTGGATCTAAAATTGGCATGCGATTGTATATCACTTTCAGTTATACAACATACCTAGCCTGTAGGCACTTCCAGCACATCTAACGGTAGCCATGTTGGTTCCCGGAATCAATGATTTGGGCAACTTCTAGTATGTCAGAGTAATGCTTCCGCCGGCACAGATTGTGCCTACTTAACGTGCGTTTTAGAGTCCGTAAACTTGTAACAATTCTGTGGTTGAAGTCCATTGCGATGTACCATATCTACTTAAACCTATGCGGAAATATAGACCGACAGCTTCTTCCCGATCCATGACTTCTTGGTCGCAAATTATTTGCATTTGGCGGCAGACAGAAAATTATACTAATTCGCACCATGTTCGCGAGGCACCAAAGGGCTTTTGTGTGTTTCAGTGGAAATGCGTTCAGATGAATCTGCATAAAGTCGTTACAATGGGTTGACCACTTTATAGTTAATATTGATCAACAGAACAGGCGATATCGCTGATCGACCCTTTTAGTATGCTAAAATGCCTCCAATAAAAAGGCGCCTCCCTTGGCCATCTATGAGGTTGATACAAGTCGTGACATCTCACCCCATCAACGACTAGTCCATTAGGGTGCCGTCCATTAATAAACCGCAATACACGACTAGCTGAAAGATGAATGATATGCGATTACGACTGTTAAATGTTGACCCGAAAATTTATATGATTATAATATGAATATGAATGGAATTATTATGGACTTATTCATTGGGACAAACGTATCTATCATGCGCCTGCAATGCTGTTATATTGGCCAATAAGCATCACCCTTTTATCAGCGAACGCCACGTAAAAGTTTTATGGTTAGTTGCAAAGTTGGCTAAGCATAATTGGCATAAGTCAAATGGGAAACTACAGAGTCTACAACTGTACACAACGTTTGTCTTATTAATCTGTTATTTGTGGATATTTAAGCATATCTGATATAGTGATACATATATGATGAGAGATTTGCCAAGAGGTAAATGGGGGCGATTTTTACGACAGATGGTGCTAAAATACTTCATTCCCAGCGCCTATGAGCGGAAGTTAAATGTGCACTGCTCATATTTGACTGCTAGTAACAGACAGATGCTACTTCGCGGATACAATCATAAAAAAAGTCACTATTCACGAGTCAAATATTTGCAATGTCAGCGTATCTATGTTTTTACTTTGTGCCTTAGATTTCGGGACGTATATCACTGACATAATTGATTGGGTGCAGTCCAATTCCATAGTTCGCTCATGCTATCAAACCAGGGGAAAAACTGAAGTTCATTCATACTATCATAGTGTTCGTCAAATAATATTCAGGAATAATGCTTCATGCTACTCCTTGTAGACGGACAGCTGCACATTTGATCAACAAAGCAATTAAACAATATTATATCGGATTATATAGTAGGTTGAGTAAAAACATCACACAAAGCCGATTGCGCTGTACATATCCTAGCTGTTAAACGTATCCAACTCAGTACAACTATTAGCAGGATCACTAGTGGAGATATGATTATTGCATGATATTGATCCATGGCGGAACAGAAGTAATTCTTAAGCTTTTCGTCGACGCGAGCAACAAGAAATCCAACGGGAAATCTTCACAGACAATGCAAATATAATTCCATGTCGAGTTGTCATGCGCTGGCAGTAGGATTGATGCATAATTGATCCCTTTCGCGCCACGGTGAATCTCTTCCATCTTTGATCCATCGGTTCCATTGTCATGCAAGGGAGACAAAAGAAGTAAATATTTCCCAGGACAGTATGATGTATTACAGCAGGTGCCCGCGACTATCTATCAATACCAACGTCAAAATCATGTAATAGGCACAGTCGAGGTTATAATCCAAGAATCGAAAGCATCCTTGTCATCATCATCGTCAACATCATCATCATCATCATCATCATCATCATCATCATCATCATCATCATCATCATCATCATCATCATCATCATCATCATCATCATCATCATCATCATCATCATTATTTTCATCATTATCATCTTCATCTTCGTCATGCAGAGGTTAACGTGCTCCCATACATCTTATTGTACAATGCAGCAATTGCACGAGAACATATGATGATAAGACTCGGTGTGTAAACAAATGAATCCAGTATTGTTTCAATTAGTGTTCGCTGATAAGCGTTTACAATGTAGCATTGTCATCAATGCAAACGGGTTAAGCGTCGCTGCAAAAGTGTTGCATGTAGTACGTAAGCTACATTTGAAATGCCTGTTCGATGGGTCATATTATTCATATCTCTCTCCTGATGGTGTGTGGATGTTCTCAATAAAACGCCTCCACTAGACGCATAACATCAGCTATTTAGATAGCTTTTACCGTTCAAAAGTTGTCAAATGTGTAATTTGGTATATCAAGCTTGAACATGAGAGAGTGGGCATTTATGACAAGTACGTGCGTTGTCGCGAGAGAAAAAGATATCCTTGTTTGAATTGTATTGATTATTTTGAGTGAATATGTATTCGGAATTGTCAATACACATCCGAAGGAATTGGCAACGGCAAATTCTATGCATCGCGAATAGTGGTTGTAATTATCAGCAACGCCTACACCCGAAAAACCAGCATCCTGAGCGCGAGGCTTGATATATGCGTCCTATCACACATGTTCATTTATAGCCATCAGCAGAGGCAAGCGGTGAGCTTATTTTTAGAATATTTGACTGAGGCTTAGTCCTTTTTTACAGCAATTAAGGCGACTTTGTGTATGACCTTGCATATTCCAGCTAAAAGAAGCCATATGTATAGAAAGCCACTGACGCACAGCAGTTATATTTGGGTGCACCTTTTTCACATTGGAGTAGTTCCAATTGAGACACTCATCTTTTCATTTGTCCTAGACCACATGGCCTTATCTAATACAGCCGGAAACCTTTAGTGTCTATGATTGAATCGGGAAGATAAGAGGCTGCATAGGAGATCGCAACGTGCAAAAAGTATAAGCAGCGAAAATGGTAATCCCTGTGATCATAAATACTGATTATCTTTCAAACTAACTGGTTCATGGTGGTTTTAATCAATTGTGTAGTAGTGATTCTACACCTAAATAAACATATTTCATTTACCTTGATACATGTAGCGTTCAGACGAATGTTGAATAGTGCATACTCGGTTTTAAGCACACCACCATCAATGGTAAAAGCCATGAGTGCTGATAATTAGAAACGGCAATGAATAATAATGCTGAACGAAGCAATACACTATTTTGTTATAGTATACTCCTTCTGTCACCTTTTTATTCATTCTCATCCATTACCGTGGCGATGTCATCCCCTTTATTGAAAGAGACTTCAAACCCAACTTTTGCCATAACCCCAACCTTACCCATAGCGCTGGCTATTAACTTCAACATAGCATATTTGTGTCATGGCAGTTTTAAAAGGATCTCCCGAAGAGTATTCCAATAGCTTTTTTTCTGTCAGATGGAACGTTTTTGCGTTGGCATAATAGTTGGTACACCTAATTGAAACGGAAATACCGAAATACCGTCGCCTGATTGCTCATATAAAATGTTCGTGTGATTATAGCTTCTATGATGCTATGTATCGCTTCCTTGAGACACAAAGCAATATATCATGTCTTTTTAAGCATCATTTCTACTGACCTGATTACAGACGCCGTCGTTTTTATTGCTCTGTAAACAAGGCTTTATAGCGGTTCTGCATACAGTAATATATGCCTGTGATTGAGATCATAAAAAGGTGCGAGTTTTTATTCGATGCTGTTGTCAAGTCACTAATGCAACATGCCATGCAAAGAAATCATGCAAGTTATTTTGCGTATGAAATCGTTTTCCAAAACGCCAACTAATTAATCCGGTTGATAACATTATGCGAGTGCATGCTGTTTACATCCATACACAGAGAAAATGTGCAAAGTGTCAGGAACATGATTTTGTAATGTGGTAACCAAATCGATAGTATGACTATTGGAGAATATGGAAGGCAGCCACCAATTAATACACCCCGATTCTGTAGAGCCATGTCTTACGTCGCTGACGGTCACTATTTGTTTAATGGACACTACGCCACATCAAGGAGCTGCAAACGCGTCGCAATTACCCTCATTCGCTATCGTTCAGCTGTCCCATCTACAGAGAGAGTGACGAAAAACTCAATGATGATCTTGTTTTTTACAAAATGTCAACAACAATTACAAGACAGCAACTTTGGCGGCTACTTCGTTAACATAATAATATTGTGTCGTCAGGTCTGGTTTCCCGGACGTAATGATTCCAGGAAAGGTACATTTGTCAACCTCGAGCTTGAAAATGTCCTGGCAGACAAATATTATGTCGACATTAGAGAATTTACATGAAATAGAATCTTTCTTGGAGCAGTTGGTACTAAACCGATTGTTTAGGTTAACAATGCTTTGCTTATGTGCTTAAACTTAGGATGAGAGTATGCACGATGATTCGCCCATGTCATGCCAGGTATTATGTTCAAACTAGTCGAACTTGTCGCCCTACGGCACTGTCGCATAAATCATTTATTAGCATGGAATAGCATGCTTTACATATGCTGTTAGAGAAGAATAAGCATTGGCGACAGAGCCCGCATTCTAGCTCCCTGTTGCCAGTAACGGGCGAACTTGATTTGCACAGCCCACAATGGGCTTATAAGTAGATGCATTTATTCGGATATATAAGTTTGCAAGGCACTTCATCCACAGCATTGCAATGGGTGCTTTGTACTGCCAAAGTTGTGCGGGAGTATTATTGAACGACCATATATTCCGCAGATCAGCACTCGACCACAATCCGGTAAGTATAGCAATTCAAACTATATATCAAAAATAATCCGAGGGATTTAAAAAATGCAGCTAATTTTTCAGCTCTTGACATGAATAACAACTTGCGTCAGCTTATTCCGACATGGAAGCAAACTTCTTGTTTAATAAACTGACTGCGATATTGTCCGATTACTTGGATTTGCGATGGGTATCTACAATTGTACCAGATATCACGGATGGGCCGCTGTTTTAAAGGAATATTATGGAATACAGGCCAACGTCTAATAGAAAAGGACCAACATAGGATTAATTAACTTGCTTGGTTAATTTCACCTTGCCAGAATTTCACTCCCAGATAGGAAACTTAATTCATATTAAACTTATCCGCTGTCTCTTATACGACGTTCCTAATACTTTGTTACCAGAGTAAAAGAGGGCATAATTTTACTAAAAAGAGCCACGCCCTGAACAAGTGTTCATTAAGTCTGGAGTTTGTAGTGCACTCTCTTTAAGTCAAACCTGCTCTCCTGTGATCACTCGCGGCTAACAAAGACGCAAAAAAAAAATTTATTCTTGGAATTAATTAGTTGTGCACATAGCAAACATTACTTAACATATTGATGGACCTCAAATGCACCAGCAGCCAAAGATCATGCACTTCCCAAAGCAAGTCGCACACAAAGCTTTGCTTTGGTTCATAAATCGGCGGTGTTTCAAACTTCATTCTGGTTTATAGGAAATATGTTTGACTAATGATTGGCCAACAAGAGTAATTTTAGTAAAGGTGTAGGAGTTATCTCGAATTCCCTAGCGTACCCTTGAAACATGTCCTTTCAGAATCACAATGTTGATGGAATCTGTAGCAAAACAATAATATAAGCGGTAAGTGTTGCATGAATGCATATCCGTCACCTACTGAAAGACCATTTGAACTACAATATGCGTTCGAGTCTGTTTAACTAATACATTAACTTGTAAAGCATCAATATCTGCACGTGAACGGATGGCGACAATTATGTTAACTCGACTGTAACTATAACTATGATATACTGGCGTAATATTGTCACTCCATGTTAAAACCTTGCGTTTATGCGGCGCATTGTACATGCAACATGATCTATGATTGCCAGATTGCCAATCTGTGATTGTTCTTAAGAGAATTGTCATCACATCTCTTTGATTAGATTCAGATCAGGAAAATTTGATGCCATTTTCGGTGCAGTCTTTAATTATTGTTTACAATAAGACAGTGCCTTAAACATCATACTTTTAATCCCATCAGTGCATGCATTCGTGATGTTGAGCCTTCCTTTCTAAATGATTGCCAGTGCAAGTTCACCCTGCATTGTTGCGTTATTTGAGCCACATGAATATCCACACTGCTACTATGATATTTAAGCTTGCATAATATAATTGATGATTAATGGTGCCGGTGATGGCAAAAGTGTTCATGATGACCTAGTAACATTAATAGTCAGAGGCATACAGAATATAGACAATTGTAGTTGTCACAAGCTAATTTTTCATCCTCACAAGTCTCCCCTCCCCCCCCCCCCCCCCAACGCCTTCATAGCAAGATAAAGCTGGACAATGGTTCTTCATGACCCTGGATTAACTCAACACGCTGGTCTACCTATCGTCGTTTATTTACCTACCCTTATCATCACTTTTTTATATATATAGCATCAGACTCCAAGTGCCGAAACGGCAGGTATCAAATATTAATCATTCTAGGTACTTACTATTATTGGTTGAAAGAGTCAAGCTTCATTCAGCCTCCCTGAAGAGCGGTGCATAATAAATTGAATGGCTTGATGGAACGCTATGTAACCATGTTTGTGTAGAATAAATTATATGAAACGTACACACGGAGACATGAGCGGTGTTAAATAATCACCTGCTGTTATCATATATGCAGTTCATGGGGGTTCTTAATGTATCCCTAGCACTTATGCAATGTTTTCTATGGGTCTGTTAAGGCTCGAATAAATCTGATATAATGATCAGCAAACCTCGTTCTTAATCCCAGGCTGCAGTAATCATCCGATAGCGGCGAAGAAGCGCCACATCAGCAGCAATATGGATGTCAAATAATTGGCACAGGTCTATCACAATGACGACGAACAAGCTGACACATTTAAATAACAGATATTTACTCCAAATATGTTGGAACAATATTTGCGATTTTACTCAAAGTTAAGGGGCCGTAGCGATCTTAATCTTGGTAAAAAGCACAAATGTCTAGCCTTTATTCAGTACGAGAGGTAAAATGTACCAATATATAGCAATTTGGTTGCAATTCCGTAAATACCAAATGTTCTTATTACGAAGGCAATATGATGCTCTCTCGTATAATGATGCCAAGTATGATGTAAAATCAAATGAAGGTGATTCTGTTTCCGTTTACTAGCAGTCCTAAGGGCCAGAAAAGGAGTCTTTTCAGCTAGCGGTGGTATGAGGCATACTTTCTTCTTTCGAAGCTTTATTTAACATATATATTTAACATTTCTAGAACAATATCAGTCATTTGTATTGACCCCTTCACATTAAAACCAATGTGTTTGATATGAACACGTTTAAACCACGCAAATAACCATTAGCTATGTACGACCTGCTCAACTAGAAATTTCTTTTCCAACCATTGTTGTATAGAAATCAGAATGCAGGCATGATGAGTGACCAAGAGCAATGTTATCCGACCCAATAATTTGACGCTAATATGGAAAAAAATCCAATATCACTGTACATTCTTTAACGCGGTTGCACACATGCATACATACACACATACATACATACGTACATACATACATGCATCCAAACAGACATACATACATGCATGCATACATTCATATATGCATACAGACATACATAACTACATTCATCGATCGATCCATCCATACATTCATACATACATACATACATGCTCACATACTTACGTATATACAAACATATGTATATACATACGTACACTCATAGAAGCTCTTGATGAAACTCAGAAGCTGGCACTACGAAATTAATTTTACTTTGCGTCCTTGTAACACATGATATAAGTAGCTGCGGTACTTTGCAGGCAAACTTATAGATCAAATTGATAGGTCAAGAGCCGATGATGAATGAGTATTGTTAATAATAGTGATAGTGATTGTTTCGACAGAGTGCAAAATTTTACCTGCATAATTGTGTTTCATAAAATAATGAGAATAAAACGTTCCTCAAGTGATAGCCTGAAAGTAAATCACTACCCACAAACTTGCCGGAAGTGCAATAATGGGCTCGAAACATGATGCATAACTAAATATATTGCAGGACATTCTGCCCTTACTTAATTATATATGGCCTCTTGTATGTCATAAAATTAACTGTCTCAGTACAAGTCATGCTCTATAGGTTTGTGGATCTAAACGAAAACCAACTAAAAAGGTACTCAAGATGAAACCGATTCTCTTGCGGCAACAGTAAGAGCAAATCAATTGTTATGGAATGTGACGTCATTGACTTGTGAGAAAATGTGGGATTTAAATCGACCTCTTTTAGGAAGGTATATTCAGCGCGAAATAAGATTTATAGAGCGCAACATACGTAATGTCGTGCAAGATTAGCTGTAGAAGAACACATGCCTAGTACAAACGAGCACATAGGTGGTCAACTGAGACTGTGGATTCGTATGTTAGGGTCCATGCCTCTTTGTAACCAATTCGTTTTCGCAAAGCTTAGTATCGATATCCAGGTGGGAATAAGGATGTCTTATCGGCTAGAGAAACTATTTATACAATATTTGATGCGCGAGGTATCGAAAAACGTTGTCGTGAGGAATAACCTAAAAGATGTGCTGTGTCGGTAGCGGGTACACCGTCGGTATCCTAAATCGACGGTTTTCTGCCTCCTAACCTTCAACGCAGTGTAAGAGGGTTTAGTTTCTTTCATTAAGTCGATGGCAAATCGATACAAACGGCGCTTTAGCGGACGGGGGTAGTTATTCCAGTCGGTATGTACATCATTTCGGGACAAGCACATCCCACATGTCCCATATAACGCACCTTCATATCCGATGATGAATGTCGACATTTGATGATTTGTCGACCGTGTGAGACACCCATGCGTGAACCCATTTAGGTCTGCCTTTTAGTTGCATTGTTGTGATTTTAATATGCGCCGTGGATACGATGCACGCATCAGCGAAGACTGAGCCGCTAACGAACATAGTGCATTGTTTATTATGGTTCTGGCACCATTTTCACACCGCTCGCCAGATAATCACGTTGCATGATACATTCTCTATGATATGCAGACGTCGGGTTTCGTTTCACATTGCCAAAATAAATAGACGCCAATTGCGACATATTTTATTTTGTTGCTATATGAATAATCTTCAACGTGATGCATTTATTCCGAGATATGAACAAAGAATTTGTTTGAATGATTACCTCGTAAGTGCAGCATGAGCAAATGACCAAACCATATCCACCAAATTATTCCTACATCTACATACAATTAAACTTGACATTAATACGAACACGTTAGACATATATGTCCTATAATACAGTCTGCAGATGCATTCCCCGCGTATATCCACACCAATTGGTCACATATATAACAAGAGCGATACTGATCACAACGTTGAAGTCTCTTCGAGTGGTTGTGCTCAGAAACAAACTCAACAAAGCTACCAACATATATAATGTAATATATTCACGAAGTTCTTTTGAAGCATTCCATGAGTAAAAGCTTCCACTCTTTATGAGGCTTTTTTGGTACAAGGCGTACTCTTGACACAAACGACGATTACAGCCACACCATTGGTGCTCACCTATATTTGTTTATATGTTTCTGAACGACCAATTTTGGGCGAATGAGCCAAGCTTGTGTTATTGAGATTGGTGAATGGGCTGTACGTTACAGTGGTCATCGCTCGTTGTCCCGGATGGCTGTTAATGCAAGTCATATCTGATGGTCTATCGACACAGTGCTTATAGTTCTGGAGCGTGTCCATGTGTATCGTATTGCGACGTGGTCGACGGGGACGGAATAGGGTCACAAGTTGTTGGCGGAACTTCTCACCCGTGGCACAGTAGAGGAAGAAGTTCATCGAGTGGTTGAGGTACATGAGTAGTTCTGTGATGGATCGAATCATCTTCAGCAAAGCAATTCTTTTCCCCTGTCGAAGTTTACCTAAAAGAGCATTCGCAATTAGCATACTATTCATAGGTAAGGTAGTGATGAGAAAGGCGAATGAAATCGTGAGGAGCATGATGGTCACTTTCATGCTACCTTCCGATGTGGAGCTACTCTGACTTCGCTGAGTGGATGTCCCAGCACGGCGAGAACCGTTGGTCGCCCTGCGCACATCCGCTCTCTCTCCATATAAAAGCTTACGATTGCGCTTTGACAAAATCACTTGCCGAATGATGAGACCATTGAATATAGATATAATCATCACGGGAATGTACGAGTATATAAACGCATCCACCCATGGCCAAATATCCATCACCACCTTTTCAAAGCCAAGGCCTGCTTCGCATTTCGTGATTGTTATGCCCGCTAAATGGTAACTTTTAACTTCCGTCGTCCAGAGGAAGTGCATATTAATGCAGAGGAGGATGAAAAGTATTCCAAGCATGACCCGGAAGGCTTTGCGATTGTTACACATCGCCGGTGCATGTAACGGCCAGCAAACAGCGATATATCGCTCCACTGTGACAGCAATGATTAGCCAAACTGAATAGTCACTGACCGTGAACGCCACTACAGTTATGAGGCCACAGCTCCATCCGTACTTCTGCTGAGGATCGTAACCAGTGAGCTCCCTCACCCAAATTCTCAATAATCCAATGTACAAAACAAACGTATCTGTAATAGACAGGGCGGCCAAGTACCTGTAAGTTGACTGCTTATTCATTGGCTTACGTGTGAGTATGACAAAAGAGAGTATGTTACCCACAGTACCGAAGATAAGTATAATGGGTGGGATATAGAGAAGCATGTTCTTGTGTATGCGGTACTCCGAATACTCCCAGAGGGACTCCTCGTAAATCGGAATATGCATTATGTTACTGCGATTACATTGGCCAAGTTAGTAAAGAAAACAGTGGGATTGTTCTTTGCTTGAAGTCTGCCACGTCTCTGTCAATTCTTGTAATAGAGTAGCTTTCTTTTCTGGACTGAGTGCCCGAACGTACTGCAGAATTTTCGCTGCTGTAAAATTAATCAGATGGCCAGTCCCCTCTGCGAGTAGAAGCTGAGGTAACCTATCACGCACACAGAAGTAAAACAGGAGTGTCAATCAGCAAGCCAAAACAAAATACAGGGTAAAATATTGACGGCTTCTCTGAGGCATAAACATAAATTTCGGCACTTATTGACAATTCATACAAGCCACGAACGTGATATATTCCCATCCAATATTTCACAATCATCCGTCAAAAGGACGACGGAGGTATGATCTCGGTGCAAAACAGGCTCAATAATGTTATTCGCAAAATCGCGTATGACATTCCGATTGCCTTCCAGTCTGTGTGTGATGGGAAAGTGAAACATTGACAATGTAGGTAGAGCAAAACTTTGACAAAGTAGGTTAAGTCTGAATAAGTAAACCTTGCCTCTCATCAAATATGTTTGCAAATATATGAATACAATAGTTACTTGTATTTGAAATAATAGCAGCAACGATGGAAATTGCTTAAGTTATCCTGACATTAAACGCAACAGGCTACAAAGCCAGTCATCGGAATGTAATTTGCAAAATCCCGTATGCCATTCCGATTGCCTTCCTGTCTGTGTGTGATGGGGAAGTATACCAGCGACACTGTAGGTTAGGTCTGAATAAGTAAACCTTGCTTTTCAACTTGTATGCATTGAAATATGTATTTTCATTATCAATTTGTATTTGATGAAATAACAGCAACGATGGAAATGGCTTAATCTATCCTGACACTAAACGCAACAGGCTACAAATCACATCTGTGCTTGATGTTGTGGAGCGTTTAGGGCAAGGAGGCAAGTGTGGTCCATCGCCGATGTTTAATCTCTAACGGACAGCAATTTAAAGGATTTTACCAGGGATCATATTGGGCAAAACCGTTTCACAAAATACTCCAAACGGATAAAAACATCTCACATTAGCTCTTTTGAACCAAGTGCATCGCATTAGAGACTCAGGTATCGCAACAACTTGTAAATATGCATAATCGCCTTAAATGTGCTAGGCGATTAACTTTTCCGACTTAATTCCATTGTGGCGGTGAGATTGCCTAACGTAAGTCAGATGGAAACGGACTTGTTATGATGATGAATAAAGGAGAGGAGAAGGCAACTAGGTCGAAAAGTTATAAGGTATAAATCTAGTATAAACTGACTTACCTGTGAAATGTATTATCAAGCAGATGATGGTATGATAAAAACTTAGCAAATTCCACGCGGTCGTTTACGACAACGTCATGCAAGAGACCGTTTGTTGACAACCACCAGAATTCGGTGTGGAATTTTGCCGAAAAGTTAGAAATTAATCGAATATCAAGTGCTCTCCTGGATATTGCTAAAAAAACCATACCAATTAAATTCAGTCAATACTCTCACTGTTGGTGGCTTTAAATTCTTCTCGATACGTATTTTTAACGTGATAGATTAAGCTTGTTAGTCAATCTACCGATAAACGGAGGGTTTTCCTGTTAGACCAACAAGGGAGTACCCGATCGACTGTAGGTCTGTTGGGATGTAATAAGACATACATAAATAGACTGTCATGCGGGTATCCAGCTCGACGCTGGTTTCGCTAGTCTGTGGTTGACAATTACTGAAACGGCCAGTTTATTCTACCAAGATGCGTTATGTCTTCCGAGGTTCCACGTTGGAGCGAGTTGCCAATCTCAGCTACATCAGGTAGATTTCCTGTTCAACACCCTGTCAATAGCATATTGTTTGGTCTGCGACAAAGCGTTGCTTGATTGCACGCAACCATCGATACATTAAATAGACCAGCAATTGTTTAAGAATTATCATCAAGAATTGGTTGACTGTTTGACAATCGATGTATAAGCAGAAAATTGGTTTATGCATCCCACTACACTTGTATATGATCATCGTGATGTCACTAAAGCTAACTCAATGTTGCCTCATTCTGCTGAAATCGCATATTTGATTAGGTTTTCTGGCTGAAGCAGTGGGTTGTGTTTATATAAACTGTACAGATGCTACACTTATGCCCCGACGGTAAGTCCGCAATAACTGTTTGCATTGTCCATATGGTGTGTGGCATGGTTATCCGCTCTCAGTGCGATTCCCCCTTCCATCTCACTCTCTCTTATTCTCCCCGACCGATCGTCTTTTGCCTTATTTACCTCGTACGTCGCGATAGCTCTCTGACAGTATTTTAGTTTATCTTTACTCTCCCTTTTTCTACATTCCCTTCATCGTATTATCACACGAAACGATAACATAATATACGTCAGTAAATATTCTTACCTGTAAGGCTAGTCCTCGCTGCTTGAGGTACCAAATGAGTTCTTGTTAAACACGCAAAATAATCAAATATCCTCTCATTGTACTCATGACTCAATTCGTTTTCAGCGCTTCTGATTACATGAAAACTTCAATAACGAATTGTCCGCAAATACACGAATTCTCTCTCATAAATAGGCTTCCACGAGAAAGTTTGCCCTCTACACACGCTAGTTAACTTCTGTGCGGATGCCCAATGAATGACTGCAACTAGCTGGCGAATTGAAAGCGCGCTGCCTTGCTGCAGCAGATTGCCTGCGCAACTGTGGCTGCGCCTCTCACCAGCCTTACCGCTATCGATCTCGCGGCATAGTTGTTGTTGATGAATGAATCCTCATAGACTAGCGCACATGTCAGATTCCCACATATGATTGGGGAATTTTAGCAATGGATATTTTCTTAACAATCAAGCAATATACCTCTAGATTTGTCGGAAAACGAGGTTGGGATGGGAAGATAGCAGTGACGCTGTAATTGCAGATAATACAGTTACTAAACGTCAGCACGGCATATTGTCTTGGCGGTTAATAAATTTAATTAGGCCAGGTAGCCGTGATACTCCATCACCATGGACCACAGTGTGGCTTTCGTCGTATTCATCGCACGCAGCAACTTCAAACGCCGCTCCTAATCACCCTAGCATCTTATACACTCAGCCACAGAGCATTTATCTGGAAATTGATCAAAATGCAGGTGGTAATGGATTAAGGCAACCACTTAGAGGGGTGAGGTCTTCAAAGTCAGCACTTCAAACTGACCAAAAACCAATTCTGAGGCAATCTAAGCGAGACAATCCCATCAGGCTTTGCAAATCGATGACCAAAAGGTCATCGACTTCCGTCCATCTAAATTTATTGATCTGTCGCAGGTTGGCAGGAATGGTCGTCGTTTATACTAAAATCTTGACCGTCACAGACTTATTCAACTAATCAGGGCTTAGCAGATGTCAGTGTGCGTCCTCTAATGACTGCACATGGTAGCAGACAGGCGGCGAATTCAGAGGTTTCGACGGTAAGTGCGCTCAACTATGGCTTTATTTGCTGACGTTGTTTTAATGAACTACGTTGTTGAAGTAACTTCTCTTGACGTATTTAATAAGACATACAAACTGATGTGAGCGCTTGTATCAAACTGCATCAATCATGGGAATAGTTATCAATGAGGCAAATAATTTGCCTTTTTTTCAATGCAACGTTGTCACTTACATATAAAACCGCCATAATTTGGCATCATAAGTTCCAAAAGCTAATCGATTAGCCGTGCTGATCGGTATATATCTCTATGTGAATTGGTATTTATATTGATAACCGAATATTGGATGGCCATGAAAATGCCGAGAAAATGACTCCGGTTTCGACTTGGAATGCTTTGATTGCCATTGCACATCGAGCTCTATTTTATAACCCTGCAAATGCCGTTATATGCATCCCCCCACACTTGTGTGCATTAGTGCTAGATAACGGATGACTTCTCACCTTCCTTAGCACTTCCCTCTTAGTTACCAGTCCAACAATTAACATCCATCATCACCACGACATGGCAGTTTAGATCGCGTCTCCGTGGTACACATTATTCCCTCATTGCTCTCAGTTACTTGACCGATAGTTTTCGTCGTATTAGCGCTATGGATATTCCTAGAAAACTATTGCACTCTGGTAAGCAATATTGCAAAGTATAGCATGTCGGTTCGGCATAGACAGGTGTGAGTTGTATGTGTTGCCCTACTTATTGAAATAGCACAACATTAGAGATGTTTCGAAAACACGCGGGCTGTCATAACGCGGCCGTATGACTGGGGAAATCCTTATGACGTCATTAGCTAACGCTTCAAAAGGCGCGTTGTCAAGGTAGGTTTTGGTATGTTTAAGTTGTCTGGTACGTAAACATATTATTGCTAGATTTCTTTGTTGTAATCGAAAAATTGGCATCGATGAACATGAATATAAAATTTGAAAATGCAACAATAAAATTTGAGCGATCTCCATTCTTTATTTTCGTGAATATAACCCGTTAAAAGGCGACTTTAACCAATTATATGAATGTAAATATATATATAAATATAAATATGTATATACATATATATATATATATATATATATATATTTGTATATATATGCATATATAACATAAATATATATATGCATATATGAACATCTATATATAAATGAAGATATATATGAATATATTTGCATATATATGTTTGAATATATATATTTATACACATATGAACATGTATTTATATATATATATATATATATATATATTTGTGTATGCATTTATGTATATATATATATATATATCTATTTACGAAGATAATTACACACGTATATATATATACGTGTATAATTATCTACATATATACATATACACTAACATATATAAATACATGTATATATATTGATATATATATATTTATATTTAGATAAATATATGTACACATATACACATATTTGTTTATATATAAACATCTATGTATATGTGTTTGTTATCGCATGGTCACATGGGTGAAATGGGGAAAGAACAAGAGGACGCGGATCGTCCGAGTGTATTTCCCCATATTATTCTCGTGAACATGCGATAACATACTTATTGCGATGGCACCTACACGCGATAATCAAGCGCGTCGCTGTGTCCTAATAATGATTATTAGCGTGAACCTATGTTATGTAAGGTATCTGCCTGGGACCTGTAAATATGAGAGGTAGTCCCTTAATCCAACATTCGGCCTCAGCTGCCTGCCATGATGGTTTCAACCACAGGAGATCTCGGAGATTTTTTCGACGCCATTGATTTTGAGACGGATTTTAGTGTTCCTGATGGTGAGTTTGTTGCTCCCTTGGATCCGGGGAAGGACTCCTTCACGCTTCATCGAAAGAGCGTTCAAACTCCACTTCAACTGTTTCAAATGAATTGTCCATTCAAGTACCTTACGGAGTGGATAGCGTGGGGTCGGAGCGTGGCTGCAAACGAATCAAGGTAAATTTTGACTTTTAGATAGCGGGGCTTTTCTGTATTGTTGCTATCTTTGGATTAGCTAGTATCGACTAGTGACTGTAGTGTTTTAGTGATGATCAGATAAATATTTTGTTTCTATATTTGCTTGTTTATTTGATTAGAATATGCTTCGATAATTTGTTATGTGAGATTTGCAGAAATTTCTTAACTCCGGTAATCAGAGCTCCGCCGACTTCGCCGTTGCTGATGTTAGCAACGCTGTAGCGCAGGCAGGTGTTACAATTTCGCGCCTCAGCCTGATTCCGGGGAGATGGGATTATACCGTGACTTCCCAATGAGCGCTACGCAACCACATTAGCGGCTGGCAAACAATTACTCTTGAGAAAACCTTCGTTATTAGACATGTAATGTGTGCGTGATATTAAGAACCTCCGTAGCGTTGCCATGCTAGAGCAGCGGTGCTCTGTGAGGGACCATCTCAACTGAAGTTGTTTCTCGGTGATATATCGACACCGTTGCAGTTATCGCATGGCAAACTGTGCATTTGAGGTGATATTCAATGAGCACCTGACTAACTTCAGGCCCCCACATCAGTACATATCTGCTACCATGTCCTTGAAATGCTTTATCAATTGTTCCACTACCTTTATCATTTCAGTCTGATCCATGCACAATCATTATCTCACAAATTCAAAGGTTTGAATGTGTTTTTGATCATGATAGACATGTCAATATGTTACGTTTTAGTTGGTATTATAATGGTAGTTCCATTTAGATATCCACCTCGGTCGAATTAAGGCAATGAGCTGGCGACATATCATAGTGCTGGCGGTTATAGCGGAATAATATCAGTGTATTGCCAGGTACCATATCATTGTAAACTAATCACAAGGTACCGTTGAAGACCAACAGTATATCCAGTGATAAGGGTAAGAGGGGGGCTGGTAGGGGTTATGCTGCGTAAAGTGCCAAAACGTTATTATGACCTATCCCCCCCCTCTCTCTCTCTCTCTCTCTCTCTCTCTCTCTCTCTCTCTCTCTCTTCACTTATGACCTTGAAGAGGGCATATTAAGTAAAGTCTCCACAAATATACATATAGGTACATTCAATTGGCACACATCCTTAGCACTTTTCCAAATTACCTGAACAATTACATTCACAAGATAAAAGCGTCAATGCTAATTTCAGTTGCGATAAGGCAGCTCAATGGTCCCAAACTCTGAATAGATCAATCTAAATCCACCGCGTTCTATAGTGATAAGACATTTTTGCCACAGCTCTTTATAAGGTGATGCACTTACCGGCGATGCTAGTTGTAGATTCCAGGCGTCCTTTGTTTTCCAAAACATGTAGGTTTTCGGCTTGCTGTTAATCGTCAAAAAGCCGCCGTGATTGCACCAGATGACTGATATCCATTCATATAAGTCTGGTGTTAAAGACTATTAGACCGAATAAACGCTTAGCATTGGTGACATACATGCAAGTGCATATACGACTACTTATATGTTCTGCGTCTCATAACTGTGGACGAGATGATTATGGAATTACTGTCACTCGTATAAAACATTACTTTGAAACAACTCAGATATATGGCGCTATAATATGAGTACATCACCGATCGATTTATGCTAGTAACCTTACCCTGGAGAAAATAAGATCAACGTTGTAATGCTTATGCGGGCTAATTTGCCCATGAATGCTGATCTCAGATAAAGTTAAGATTATAAGACTGTGACATTATAATGGCGTAAGGTTGATCTAAACAAACTTAAGGTGTCTTGTGATCAGCAAGGGACACCTCTGCATGGACGATTCCGTGCGGTTGGACCGCAGATCAGCTGAGCTTTTCCTGATAGTCATATTATAACTTACCAGGACACTTAAGGCAGCTGTGTGTGTTTTTTACCATCTCATCTTGGGCTTTTGCTTCACAATATTTGCCAAAGCATTTTGAGTGAAGCGTGTAGGCTGTAAGTCATCCAGCAAAAGTATATAAAAATAACTGCAGGTACACCCCGCCGACCTCTCTTGACCTGTAATATAACCCAACAATGCGGCAATGTGATAGTACACATTGGAATATGCATGTCGCTGCCCAATGACTGCTTGCATCATTTCATACAGCAGTTAGTACACAAACCCGCTTGATTGTATATCATTGAGTAGGTTATCATGGTCGCATGGCTATATTCTAACATACACATACCGGCCACACAGAGCCAACGTTATCTGCGACAGTTATCTTGGCTGACAGCAACTGTTTGCTGGTTTCAAAAGGATAGCATTGTCAAAATAGGGTATTAATTATCTCCATTAATAATAACATTCGTGCTTGTAATGTTTTATGGGTCAATGTATGGAAACAACTGCAAGAAATAAACAAACCGATAGCCCCGGAATCTGATATGTAGGCAAATAAAGGCTTTGATATCGCACCCATAGCATAACGTTGCAGCGCAATTCGCACGCAGCTCCAAGCCTGATCGCCTATTTGATAGCGGCGACACTTGATGTACACCCCCGGTCGGAGCCCGTTTGTGCTAGCGCGATGAGTGAATAATCTAGTTACGTGTGGGATGGGTTAGTTTTATGTACGATATTAAGACTGATTGCACATCTCTGTGGCCATCCCGAGAAGACTATGGTCATTTATGTTATCTGGTAGACGCCATTGTAACGATGTTGTGAACAAGAGGTTTTCATTTCGTAAACGCAGCGAATGCGTTTTAGGGCACATGTGCATCAGTGAGGGGCGTGAGGGAGGCGTAGGGAGGAAATTGTTTGGCGATGTATTGTGTTTGTTGGTCGAGTGAGTGTAGTAGGAAAAAGTTGGTGTTGCCGTCCTCTTATTGACCTGATATAGATTCACACACGACAAGCACGACAACAACATGCCCCACCACGTCGGCTAAGTCCAGTAATATTGCCGGCTTTTGGTGAGCTGTAATCAGCCGCCCATCTGTGCTTTATAGGCAGCTTGGGTATTCTCAAATGGCAACAAACCATCAGCACACACCTGATTCCGGTAAGGACGGCATCACACGTCATATTCCACAGTGTTTTATGGTCATTCAGACGCCGGTTTACGACCGGCGGTGTTAGTTTGGGTGTGGATGGGTGCAGGTTTCCTTCACTGATGCCTCGTCCATGCCTTGTTCAGTTTGTTCCTCATATGCGCCCAAAACTATTCTGTTTGCTCTTTAATACGCATCGCTACATACTAAATATGCATCCTATTATGGTCAAGGATTTTTCAGAATGTACTGCCTTTGGTTTCCTAATGTTTAATTCTCAATTCTTTGACCTCTATCCAACCAGATATTAAGGCATCTGGAATTGCTAATAAAAGACCATTGGTTTCAGATGGTGTTTTCAGAATGAGGGGACATGCACAACAGCGGGGACGCTGTTTATATCGTTAGTAATAGCAAATATGATACTGGGTGTTATGGAGCCAAATGACCTAGTCAAGGCGAAGAAGGCAATGAATGCACAGAATGAAATCAGGGTGGAAATACAGTCATGATAGACCTACATAGTTCCTTCAAATGGTGATGTTTACGACCAGAGTCTCGTTAGCAGGTAGTGACTTAAGGTACGCCTGTTAGTTGTGATGCCATTCAACATTTCTCAATAGATAAATCATCATGGTTATTCATTATCGTTATTTGTCTCATTTGCTTATTTATAACCTTCTATATTGTTTTTTGACTCTGTTACCGCTAGTGCATTTCTTTGTTATATAGCCGATTTATTTTGAAATGACGGGTAAAGAGCTATTTTGTACCAGAGTAATATTTAACAGCAAACGAGGTACACATGAAGCCAATGTGTAAAATACAGTTATATCATGACACATATAAGACATAATAATAATAATCTTCCGTGGTATTATACCACAAATTAACATACATTTTGATACCAGTCTGTGTCTCATATTGCACAACTAGTAAGGCGAGGGGACCTCATATCGGTATATTGATGTGGTCTTGCGGAGTTTGATAATTAATCTATATATGCATCGTGTAATAATATCAACGAATGGGTTATCAATGATAATTCCAAGAGCAAGATTGGAACCCTATCAGTAAAACGACATTTGTACGTTTACATTTCGCCGCTTGTGTTAAAGTGTTTTCTAAAATCCATTGCAAATCTGTTTTGAGCCGACACCAAACAGTTAAAATATATTTAATTAAACGTTATTGCTATGATATTTAATACAGTTATGAAACGGAGCTGTTATTTATGTTTTAAAAAGCTAAATGTAACATTCGAAATGATAGTTCATGAAGATATATTTGGAAGAAGGGAGAGAGAAAATGCTGTAAATGCAATAATAATTGAATTGTGTGTAATTTCAACATTGATAGCAATTAAACCTGCTTCCATCGGGACCGCCAAAAACTGCTGGTGACGTATGGTGAGCATATCTGTAAAAATATCCTGTAGAACAGTATTATGTTATCCTGTAATATGGTTTGGGATGTAGCAAAACTTATATATACATAAAAGTAGAAAAGGTATTAATATATATATATATATTTAAATAAAATTATAATATATATATATATTTCATGCTAAATTATACATAGCTACATTTGAAATGCCTGTTCGATGGGTCATATTATTCATATCTCTCTCCTGATGGTGTGTGTAATGTGTAATTTGGTATATCAAGCTTGCACATGAGAGAGTGGGCATTTATGACAAGTACGTGCGTTGTCGCGAGAGCAGAAGATATCCGTGTTTGAATTGTATTGATTATTTTGAGTGAATATGTATTCGGAATTGTCTATATACATCCGAAGGAATTGACAACGACAAATACTATGCATCGCAAATAGTGGTTGTAATTATCAGCAACGCCTACACCCTAAAAACCAGCATCCTGAGCGCGAGGCTTGATATATGCGTCCTATCACACATGTTCATTTATAGCCATCAGCAGAGGCAGGCGGTGGGTTTATTTTTAGAATATTTGACTGAGGCTTAGTCATTTTTTACAGCAATTAAGGCGTGTTTGTGCATGACCTTGCATATTCCAGCAAAAAGAAGCCATATGTATAGAAAGCCAATGACGCACTGCAGTTATATTTGGGTGCACCTTTTTCCCATTGAAGTAGTTCCAATTGCGACACTCTTCTTTTCATTTGTCCTAGACCACATGGCCGCATCTAATACAGCCGGAAACCTTTAGTGTCTATGATTGAATCGGGAAGATTAGAGGCTGCATAAGAGACCGGTTATTTAGCAGCTCGCAATGTGCAAAAAGTACAAGCAGCGAAAATGGTAATCCCTGTGATCATAAATACTGATTATCTTTCAAACTAACTGGTTCATGGTGGTTTTAATCAATTGTGTAGTAGTGATTCTACACCTAAATAAACATATTTCTTTTACCTTGATACATGTAACGTTCAGACGAATGTTGAATAGTGTATCCGCGGTTTTAAGCACACCATCATCAATGGTAAAAGCCATGAGTGCTGATAATTAGAAACGGCAATGAATGATAATGCTGAACGAAGCAATACACTATTTTGTTATAGAAGACTCCTTCTGTCACCTTTTTATTCATTCTCATCCATTACCGTGGCGATGTCATCACCTTTATTGAAAGAGACTTTAAACCCAACTTTTGCCATAACCCCAACCTTACCCATAGCGCTGGCTATTAACTTCAACATAGCATATTTGTCTCATGGCAGTTTTAAAAGGATCTCCCGAAGAGTATTCCAATAGCTTTTTTTCTGTCAGATGGAACGTTTTTGCGTTGGCATAATAGTTGGTACACCTAATTGAAACGGAAATACCGAAATACCGTCGCCTGATTGCTCATATACAATGTTCGTGTGATTATAATTTCTCTGATGCTATGTATCGCTTCCTTGAGACACAAACCAATATATCATGTCTTTTTAAGCATCATTTCTATTGACCTGATTACAGACGCCGTCGTTTTTATTGCTCTGTAAACAAGGCTTTATAGCGGTTCTACAAGCAGTAATATATGCCTGTGATGAAGATCATAAAAAGGTGCGAGTTTTTATTCGATGCTGTGTCAAGTCACTAATGCAACATGCCATGCAAAAGAAATCATGCAAGTTTTTGCGTATGAATCGTTTTCCAAACGCCAACTAATTAATGTTGATAACATTATGCGAGTGCATGCTGTTTACATCCATGCACAGAGAAAATGTGCAAAGTGTCAGGAAGTATTTGTAATGTGCGTATGACTATCGTTATCCAGCCACCAATTAATACCCCCCGATTCTGTAGAGCCATGTCTTATTCGCTGACGGTCACTGTTTAATCACTACGGGCCACATCATGCAACGCGTAAATTACCCTCATCGCTATCGTTCAGCTGTCCCCATCTACATCCATGACGAAAAACTCATGATGATCTTGTTTTTTTTTTTACAAAATGTCAAAAAGACACGGCTACTTCGTTAACATAATAATTGTGTCCGTCAGGGTGCAATGATTTTGGAATACATTTGTCAACCTGTTGAACCTTGCAGACAAATATTAGTCGACATTGAGATTTACATGAAATAGACTATCTTTCTTGGAGCAACTATGATTGTTTAGGTTAACAATGCTTTGCTTATGTGCTTAAACTTAGGATGAGAGTATGCACGATGATTCGCCCGTCCCCATGTCCATGCCAGGTATTATGTTCACATAGGTCGAACTACGGCACTGTCGCATAAATCATTATTTAGCATGGAATAGCATGCGTGTACATATGCTGTTAGAGAAGGAGCCCGCATTCTAGCTCCCTTTTTCCAGTAACGGGCGACTTGCACCAGCCCACAATGGGCTTATAAGTAGATGCATTCAGGGATATATAAGTTTGCAAGGGCACTTCATCCACAGCATTTGCAATGGGTGCTTTGTATTCTGCCAAGTTGTGTTTAAAAAATGCAGCTGATTTTTCAGCTCTTGACATGAATAACAACTTGCGTCAGCTTATTCCGACATGGAAGCCAACTTCTTGTTTAATAAACTGACTGCGATATTGTCCGATTGCTTGGATTTGCGATGGGTATCTACAATTGTACCAGATATCACGCATGGGCCGCTGTTTTAAAGGAATATTATAGAATACAGGCCAACATCTAATAGAAAAGGACCAACATAGGATTAATTAACTTGCTCTTGATATCCTTGGTTAATTTCACCTTTCAAGAAATTCACTCCCAGATAGGAAACTTAATTCATATTAAACTTATCCACCGTCTCTTTTACGACGTTTCTAAAACTTTGTTACCAGAGTAAAAGAGGGCATAATTTTACTAAAAAGAGCCACGCCCTGAACAAGTGTTCATTAAGTCTGGAGTTTGGAGTGCACTCTCTTTTAGTCAAACCTGCTCTCCTGTGTGCACTCGCGGCTAACAAAGACGCAAAAAAAGATTTATTCTTGGAATTAATAAGTTGTGCATGTAGCAAACATTAGTTAACATATTGATGGACCTCAAATGCACCAGCAGCAAAAGATCATGCACTTCCCGAAGCAAACGCACACAAAGCTTTGCTTTGGTTCATAAATCGGCGGTGTTTCAAACTTCATTCTGGTCTATAGGAAATATGTTTGTCTAATGATTGGCCAACAAGTGTAATTTTAGTAAAGGTGTAGGAGTTATCTCGAATTCCCTAGCGTACTCTTGAAACATGTCCTGTCAGAACCACACTGTTGATGGAATCTGTAGCAATACAATAATATAAGCGGTAAGTGTTGCATGAATGCATATCCGTCACCTACTGAAAGACCATTTGAACTACAATATGCGTTCGAGTCTGTTTAACTAATACATTAACTTGTAAAGCATCAATATCTGCACGTGAACGGATGGCGACAATTAGGTTAACTCGACTGTAGCTATAACTATGATATACTGGCGTAATATTGTCACTCCATGTTAAAACCTTGCGTTTATGCGGCGCATTGTACATGCAACATGATCTATGATTGCCAGATTGCCAATCTGTGATTGTTCTTAAGAGAATTGTCGTCACATCTCTTTGATTAGATTCAGATCAGGAAAATTTGATGCCATTTTCGGTGCAGTCTTTAATTATTGTTTACAATAAGACAGTGCCTTAAACATCATACCTTTAATCCCATCAGTGCATGCATTCGTGATGTTGAGGCTTCCGTTCTAAATGATTGCCAGTGCAAGTTCACCCTGCGTTGTTGCGTTATTTGAGCCACATGAATATCCACACTGCTACTATGATATTTAAGCTTGCATAATATAATTGATGATTAATGGTGCTGGTGATGGCAAAAGTGTTCATGATGACCTAGTAACATTGTTAGTCAGAGACATACAGAATATAGACAATTGTAGATGTCACAAGCTAATTTTTCAAACTCACAAGTCTCCCCCCCAACGCCTTCATAGCAAGATAAAGCTGGACAATAGTTCTTCATGACCCTGGATTAACACAACACGCTGGTCTACCTATCGTCGTTTATTTCCATACCCTCATCATCACTTTTTTTATATACATAGCATCAGTCTCCAAGTGCCGAAACGGCAGGTATCCAATATTAATCATTTTAGGTACTTACTATTATTGGTTGAAAGATAATAAATTGAATGGCTTGATGGAACGCTATGTAACCATATTTGAGTAGAATAAATTATATGATTCGTACAAACGGAGACATGAACGGTGTTAAATAATCACCTGCTGTTATCATATATGCAGTTCATGGGGGTTCTTAATGCATCCCTAGCACTTATGCAATGTTTTCTATGGGTCTGTTAAGGCTCGAATAAATCTGATATAATGTTCAGCAAACCTCGTTCTTAATTCCAGGCTGCAGTAAACATCCGATAGCGGCAAAGAAGCGCCACATCAGCAGCAATATGGATGTCAAATAATTGGCATAGGTCTATCACAATGACGACGAACAAGCTGACACATTTAAATAACAGATATTTACTCCAAATATGTTGGAACAATATTTGCGATTTTACTCAACGTTAAGGGGCCGTAGCGATCTTAATCTTGGTAAAAAGCACAAATGTCTAGCCTTTATTCAGTACGAGAGGTAAAATGTACCAATATATAGCAATTTGGTTACAATTCCGTAAATACCAAATGTTCTTATTACGAAGGCAATATGATGCTCTCTCGTATAATGATGCCAAGTATGATGTAAAATCAAATGAAGGTGATTTTGTTTCCGTTTACTAGCAGTCCTAAGGGCCAGAAAAGGAGTCTTTTCAGCTAGCGGTGGTATGAGGCATACTTTCTTCTTTCGAAGCTTTATTTAACATATATATTTAACATTTCTAGAACAATATCAGTCATGTGTATTGACCCCTTTACATTAAAACCAATGTGTTTGATATGAACACGTTTAAACCATGCAAATAACCATTAGCTATGTACGACCTGCTCAACTAGAAATTTCTTTTCCAACCATTGTTGTATAGAAATCAGAATGCAGGCATGATGAGTGACCAAGAGCAATGTTATCCGACCCAATAATTTGACGCTAATATGGAAAAAAATCCAATATCACTGTACATTATTTAACGCGGTTGCACACATGCATACATACACACATACATACATACGTACATACATACATGCATCCATACAGACATACATACATGCATGCATACATTCATATATGCATACAGACATACATAACTACATTCATCGATCGATCCATCCATACATTCATACATACATACATACATGCTCACATACTTACGTATATACAAACATATGTATATACATACGTACACTCATAGAAGCTCTTGATGAAACTCAGAAGCTGGCACTACGAAATTAATTTTACTTTGCGTCCTTGTAACACATGATATAAGTAGCTGCGGTACTTTGCAGGCGAACTTATAGATCAAATTGATAGGTCAAGAGCCGATGATGAATGAGTATTGTTAATAATAGTGATAGTGATTGTTTCGACAGAGTGCAAAATTTTACCTGCATAATTGTGTTTCATAAAATAATGAGAATAAAACGTTCCTCAAGTGATAGCCTGAAAGTAAATCACTACCCACAAACTTGTCGGAAGTGCAATAATGGGTTCGAAACATGATGCATAACTAAATATATTGCAGGACAATCTGCCCTTACTTAATTATATATGGCCTGTTGTATGTCATAAAATTAACTGTCTCAGTACAAGTCATGCTCTATAGGTTTGTGGATCTAAACGAAAACCAACTAAAAAGGTACTCAAGATGAAACCGATTCTCTTGCGGCAACAGTAAGAGCAAATCAATTGTTATGGAATGTGACGTCATTGACTTGTGAGAAAATGTGGGATTTAAATCGACCTCTTTTAGGAAGGTATATTCAGCGCGAAATAAGATTTATAGAGCGCAACATACGTAATGTCGTGCAAGATTAGCTGTAGAAGAACACATGCCTAGTACAAACGAGCACATAGGTGGTCAACTGAGACTGTGGATTCGTATGTTAGGGTCCATGCCTCTTTGTAACCAATTCGTTTTCGCAAAGCTTAGTATCGATATCCAGGTGGGAATAAGGATGTCTTATCGGCTAGAGAAACTATTTATACAATATTTGATGCGCGAGGTATCGAAAAACGTTGTCGTGAGGAATAACCTAAAAGATGTGCTGTGTCGGTAGCGGGTACACCGTCGGTATCCTAAATCGACGGTTTTCTGCCTCCTAACCTTCAACGCAGTGTAAGAGGGTTTAGTTTCTTTCATTAAGTCGATGGCAAATCGATACAAACGGCGCTTTAGCGGACGGGGGTAGTTATTCCAGTCGGTATGTACATCATTTCGGGACAAGCACATCCCACATGTCCCATATAACGCACCTTCATATCCGATGAAGAATGTCGACATTTGATGATTTGTCGACCGTGTGAGACACCCATGCGTGAACCCATTTAGGTCAGCCTTTTAGTTGCATTGTTGTGATTTTAATATGCGCCCGTGGATACGACTGAGCCGCTAACGAACATAGTGCATTGTTTATTATGGTTCTGGCACCATTTTTACACCGCTCGCCAGATAATCACGTTGCATGATACATTCTCTATGATATGCACACGTCGGGTTTCGTTTCACATTGCCAAAATAAATAGACGCCAATTGCGACATATTTTATTTTGTTGCTATATAAATAATCTTTAACGTGATGCATTTATTCCGAGATATGAACAAAGAATTTGTTTGAATGATTACCTCGTAAGTGCAGCATGAGCAAATGACCAAACCATATCCACCAAATTATTCCTACATCTACATACAATTAAACTTGACATTAATACGAACACGTTAGACATATATGTCCTATAATACAGTCTGCAGATGCATTCCCCGCGTATATCCACACCAATTGGTCACATATATAACAAGAGCGATACTGATCACAACGTTGAAGTCTCTTCGAGTGGTTGTGCTCAGAAACAAACTCAACAAAGCTACCAACATATATAATGTAATATATTCACGAAGTTCTTTTGAAGCATTCCATGAGTAAAAGCTTCCACTCTTTATGAGGCTTTTTTGGTACAAGGCGTACTCTTGACACAAACGACGATTACAGCCACATCGTCTTTGCTCATCTATATTTGTTTATATGTTTTCTGAATGAGGAATTTTGGGCGAATGAGCCAAGCTTGTGTTATTGAGATTGGTGAATGGGCTGTACGTTACAGTGGTCATCGCTCGTTGTCCCGGATGGCTGTTAATGCAAGTCATATCTGATGGTCTATCGACACAGTGCTTATAGTTCTGGAGCGTGTCCATGTGTATCGTATTGGGACGTGGTCGACGGGGACGGAATAGGGTCACAAGTTGTTGGCGGAACTTCTCACCCGTGGCACAGTAGAGGAAGAAGTTCATCGAGTGGTTGAGGTACATGAGTAGTTCTGTGATGGATCGAATCATCTTCAGCAAAGCAATTCTTTTCCCCTGTCGAAGTTTACCTAAAAGAGCATTCGCAATTAGCATACTATTCATAGGTAAGGTAGTGATGAGAAAGGCGAATGAAATCGTGAGGAGCATGATGGTCACTTTCATGCTACCTTCCGATGTGGAGCTACTCTGACTTCGCTGAGTGGATGTCCCAGCACGGCGAGAACCGTTGGTCGCCCTGCGCACATCCGCTCTCTCTCCATATAAAAGCTTACGATTGCGCTTTGACAAAATCACTTGCCGAATGATGAGACCATTGAATATAGATATAATCATCACGGGAATGTACGAGTATATAAACGCATCCACCCATGGCCAAATATCCATCACCACCTTTTCAAAGCCAAGGCCTGCTTCGCATTTCGTGATTGTTATGCCCGCTAAATGGTAACTTTTAACTTCCGTCGTCCAGAGGAAGTGCATATTAATGCAGAGGAGGATGAAAAGTATTCCAAGCATGACCCGGAAGGCTTTGCGATTGTTACACATCGCCGGTGCATGTAACGGCCAGCAAACAGCGATATATCGCTCCACTGTGACAGCAATGATTAGCCAAACTGAATAGTCACTGACCGTGAACGCCACTACAGTTATGAGGCCACAGCTCCATCCGTACTTCTGCTGAGGATCGTAACCAGTGAGCTCCCTCACCCAAATTCTCAATAATCCAATGTACAAAACAAACGTATCTGTAATAGACAGGGCGGCCAAGTACCTGTAAGTTGACTGCTTATTCATTGGCTTACGTGTGAGTATGACAAAAGAGAGTATGTTACCCACAGTACCGAAGATAAGTATAATGGGTGGGATATAGAGAAGCATGTTCTTGTGGATGCGGTATTCCGAATACTCCCAAAGGGACTCCTCGTAAATCGGAATATGCATTGTGGTACTGCGATTACATTGGCCAAGTTAGTAAAGAAAACAGTGGAATTGAAAAGTCTGCCACGTCTCTGTCAATTCTTGTAATAGAGTAGCTTTCTTTTCTGGACTGAGTGCCCGAACGTACTGCAGAATTTTCGCCGCTGTAAAATTAATCAGATGGCCAGTCCCCTGTGCGAGTAGAAGCTGAGGTAACCTATCACGCACACAGAAGTAAAAACAGGAGTGTCAATCAGCAAGCCAAAACAAAATACAGGGTAAAATATTGACGGCTTCTTTGAGACATAAACATAAATTTCGGCACTAATTGAAAATTCATACAAGTCACGAACGTGATATATTTCCATCCAATATTTCACAATCATCCGTCAAAAGGACGACGGAGGTATGATCTCGGTGCAAAACAGGCTCAATAATGTTATTCGCAAAATCGCGTATGGCATTCCGATTGCCTTCCAGTCTGTGTGTGATGGGAAAGTGAAACATTGACAATGTAGGTAAAGCAAAACATTGACAAAGTAGGTTAAGTCTGAATAAGTAAACCTTGCCTCTCATCAAATATGTTTACAAATATATGAATACAATAGTTACTTGTATTTGAAATAATAGCAGCAACGATGAAAATGGCTTAAGTTATCCAGACATTAAACGCAACAGGCTACAAAGCCAGTCATCGGAATGTAATTTGCAAAATCCCGTTTGCCATTCCGATTGCCTTCTTGTCTGTGTGTGATGGGGAAGTATACCAGCGACAGGTTAGGTCTGAATAAGTAAACCTTGCTTTTCAACTTGTATGCATTGAAATATGTATTTACATTATCAATTTGTATTTGATGAAATAACAGCAACGATGGAAATGGCTTAATCTATCCTGACACTAAACGCAACAGGCTACAAATCACATCTGTGCTTGATGTTGTGGAGCGTTTAGGGCAAGGAGGCAAGTGTGGTCCATTGCCGATGTTTAATATCTAACGGACAGCAATTTAAAGGATTTTACAGGGATCATAAAGGGCAAAACCGTTTCACAAAATACTCCAAACGGATAAAAACATCTCACATTAGCTCTTTTGTCTTTCGAGGTTCCACGTTGGAGCGAGTTGCCAATCTGAGCTACATCAGGTAGATTTCCTGTTCAACACCCTTTCAATAGCACATTGTTTGGTCTGCGACAAAGCATTGCATGATTGCAGGCCACCATCGATACATTAAGTACACCAGCAATTGTTTAAGAATTATCATCAATAATTGGTTGACTGTTTGACAATCGATCGATAAGCAGTATAAATTGGTGAAAATTGGTGTTTATGCATATGATCATTGTGAATGTCACTATGTTAGACCAACGGGGTTGCCTATGATCATGTGCATGTCATTGTAGATGTCACTAAAGCTAATTCAATGTTGCCTCATTCTGCTGAAATCGCATTTTTGATTAGGTTTTCTGGTTTAAGCAGTAGGTTGTGTTTAGATAAACTGTTCAGATGGTGCATTTATTTCCCGACGGTAAGTCCGCAATAACTGTTTGCATTGTCCATATGGTGTGAGGCACGGTTATCCGCTCTCAGTGCGATTCCCCTTCCGCTCTCACTCTCTTATTCTCCTCGACCGATCGTCTTTTGCCTTATTTAACTTGTACGTCGTGATAGCTCTCTGACAGTATTGTCGTGGCATAGTTAGTGTTATCTTTACTTTCCCTTTTGCCTTCTACATTCCCTTCACCGTATTTTATCACACGAAACGATAACATAATATACGTCAGTAAATATTCTTACCTGTAAGGATAGTCCTCGGCAGCTGGAGGTACCAATTGAGTTCTTGTTACACACGCAAAAAAATCAAATATCCTCTCATTTTACTCATGATTCAATTCGTTTTCAGCGCTTGTGATTACATGAAAACTCCAATAACGAATTGTCCGCAAATACAAGAATTCCCTCTCATAAATAGGCTTCCACGAGAAAGTTTGCCCTCTACACACGTTAGTTACCATCTGTGTGGATGCCTAGTGAATGACTGCAACTAGCGGGCGAATTGAAAGCGCGCTGCCTTGCTGCAGCAGATTGCCTGCGCAACTGTGGCTGCGCCTCTCACCAGCCTAACCGCTATCGATCTCGCGGCATAGTTGGTGTTGATGAATGAATCTTCATAGACTAGCGCACATATCAGGTTCCCACATATGATTGGGGAATTTTAGCAATGGATATTTTCTAAACAATCAACCAATATTCCTCCAGATTTGTTGGAAGACGAGGTAGGGATGGGAAAATAGCAGTGACGCTGTAATTGCAGATAATATAGTTACTAAACGTCAGCACGGCATATTGTCGTGGTGGTTAATAAATCTAATTAGGCCAGGAAGCCGTGATACTCCATCACCATGGACTACAGTGTGGCTTCCGTCGTATTCATCGCACGCAGCAACGTCAAATGCCGCTCCTAAACACCCTAGCATCTTATAAACTCAGCCACAGAGCATTTATCTGGAATTTGATCAAAATGCAGGTGGTAATGGATTATGGCAACCACTTAGAGGGGCGAGGTCTTCAAAGTCAGCACTTCAAACTGACCAAAAACCAATTCTTAGGCAATCTAAGCGAGACAATTCCATTAGGCTTTGCAAATCGATGACCAAAAGGTCATCGACTTCCGTCCATCTAAATTTATTGATCTGTCGCAGGTTGGCAGGAATGGTCGTCGTTTATACTAAAAATCTTGACCGTCACCGACTTATTCAACTAATCAGGGCTTAGCAGATGTCAGTGTGCGTCCTCTAATGACTGCACATTGTAGCAGACAAGCGGCGAATTCAGAGGTTCGACGGTAAGTGCGCTCAACTATGGCTTTATTGGCTGACGTTGTTTTAATGAACTACGTTGTTTAAGTAACTTCCCTTGACGTATGTAATAAGTTATACAAACTGATGTGAGCGCTTGTATCAAACTGCATCAATCATGGGAATAGTTATCAATGAGGCAAATAATTTGCCTTTTTTTGATGCAACGTTGTCCCATATAAAACCGCCATAATTTGGCATCATAAGTTCCAAAAGCTAATCGATTAGCCGTGCTGATCGGTATATATCTCTATGTATTGAATTGGTATTGATTCATTACATGTAAGAATATAAGTATTTATATTGATAACCGAATATTGGATGGCCATGAAAATGCCGAGAAAATGACTCTGGTTTCAATTTGGAATGCTTTGATTGCCATTGCACATCGAGCTCTATTTTATAACACTACAAATGCCGTTATATGCATCCCCCCACACTAGTGTGCATTAGTGCTAGATAACGGATGACTTCTCACCTTCCTTAGCACTTCCCTCTTAGTTACCAGTCCAACAATTAACATCCATCATCACCACGACATGGCAGTTTAGATCGCGTCTCCGTGGTACACATTATTCGCTCATTGCTCTCAGTTACTTGACCGATAGTTTTCGTCGTATTAGCGCTATGGACATTCCTAGAAAACAATTGCACTCTGGTAAGCGATATTGCAAAGTATAACATGTCGATTCGGCATAGACAGGTGTGAGTTGTATGCGTTTCCCCTACTTATTGAAATAGCACAACATTAGTGAGGTTTCGAAAACACGCGGGCTGTCATAACGGCGGCGTATGACTGGGGAAATCCTTATGACGTCATTAGCTAACGCTTCAAAAGGCGCGTTGTCAAGGTAGGTTTTGGTATGTTTAAGTTGTCTGGTACGTAAGCATATTATTGCTAGATTTCTTTGTTGTAATCAAAAAATTGGCATCGATGAACATGAATATAAAATTTTAAAATGCAACTATAAAATTTGAGCGATGTCCATTCTTTATTTTCGTGAATATACCCGTTAAAAGGCGACTTTAAACCAATTATATGAATGTAAATAATATTATAATTATGTATATACATACATATATATATAATATATATATATATATATATATATATATATATATATATATATATATATATATATATATATATATATATATGCATATATAACATAAGTATAATATATATGCATATATGAACCATATATATGCATATAATTGCATAGTATAAATATATATATGCATATATGAACATCTATATATAAATAAAGATATATATGAATATATTTGCATATATATGTTTGAATATATATATTTATACACATATGAACATATATACATATATATATATATATATATATATATATATATATTATGTGTATGCATTATATGTATATATATATATATATATGTTATAATATACACGAAGATAATTACACACGTATATATATACGTGTATAATTATCTACATATATACATATACACTAACATATATAAATACATGTATATATATTGATATATATATATTTATATATATAGATAAATATATATACACATATACACATATTTGTTTATATATAAATACACTCTATGTATATGTGTTTGTTATCGCATGGTCACTATGGGTGAAATGGGGAAAGAACACGAGAGGACGCGGAGCGTCCGAGTGTCTTTCCCCATATTATTCCTCGTGACCATGCGATAACATACTTCTTGCGATGGCACCTACACGCGATAATCAAGCACAACGCTGTGTCCTAATAAAGATTATTAGCGTGAACCTATGTTATGTAAGGTATCTGACTGGGACCTGTAAATATGCGAGGCAGTCCCTTAATCCAACATTTGGCCTCAGCTGCTTGCCATGATGGTTTCAACCATAGGAGATCTCGGATTTATTTGTTTTTCGACGCCATTGATTTTGAGACGGATTTTAGTGTTCCTGATGGTGAGTTTGTTGCTCCCTTGGATCCGGGGAAGGACTCCTTCACGCTTCATCGAAAGAGCGTTCAAACTCCACTTCAACTGTTTCAAATGAATTGTCCATTCAAGTACCTTACGGAGTGGATAGCGTAGGGTCGGAGCGTGGCTGCAAACGATTCAAGGATAATTTTGACTTTTAGATAGCGGGGCTTTTCTGTATTGTTGCTATCTTTGGATTAGCTAGTATCGACTAGTGACTGTAGTGTTTTTAGTGATGATCAGATAAATATTTTGTTTCTATATTTGCTTGTTTATTTGATTAGAATATGCTTCGATAATTTGTTGTGTGAGATTTGCAGAAATTTTCTTAACTCCGGTAATCAGAGCTCCGCCGACTTCGCCGTTGCTGATGTTAGCAACGCTGTAGCGCAGGCAGGTGTTACAATTTCGCGCCTCAGCCTGATTCCGGGGAGATGGGATATACCGTGACTTCCCAATGAGCGCTACGCAACCACATTAGCGGCTGGCAAACAATTACTCTTGAGAAAACCTTCGTTATTAGACATGTAATGTGTGCGTGATATTAAGAACCTCCGTAGCGTTGCCATGCTAGAGCAGCGGTGCTCTGTGAGGGACCATCTCAACTGAAGTTGTTTCTCGGTGATATATCGACACCGTTGCAGTTATCGCATGGCAAACTGTGCATTTGAGGTGATATTCAATGAGCACCTGACTAACTTCAGGCCCCCACATCAGTACATATCTGCTACCATGTCCTTGAAATGCTTTATCAATTGTTCCACTACCTTTATCATTTCAGTCTGATCCATGCACAATCATTATCTCACAAATTCAAAGGTTTGAATGTGTTTTTGATCATGATAGACATGTCAATATGTTACGTTTTAGTTGGTATTATAATGGTAGTTCCATTTAGATATCCACCTCGGTCGAATTAAGGCAATGAGCTGGCGACATATCATAGTGCTGGCGGTTATAGCGGAATAATATCAGTGTATTGCCAGGTACCATATCATTGTAAAATTAATCACAAGGTACCGTTGAAGACCAACAGTATATCCAGTGATAAGGGTAAGAGGGGGGCTGGTAGGGGTTATGCTGCGTAAAGTGCCAAAACGTTATTATGACCTATCCCCCCCCTCTCTCTCTCTCTCTCTCTCTCTCTCTCTCTCTCTCTCTCTTCTCTCACTTATGACCTCGAAGAGGGCATTTTAAGTAAAGTCTCCACAAATATACATATAGGTACATTCAATTGGCACACATCCTTAGCACTTTTCCAAATTACCTGAACAATTACATTCACAAGATAAAAGCGTCAATGCTAATTTCAGTTGCGATAAGGCAGCTCAATGGTCCCAAACTCTGAATAGATCAATCTAAATCCACCGCGTTCTATAGTGATAAGACATTTTTGCCACAGCTCTTTATAAGGTGATGCACTTACCGGCGATGCTAGTTGTAGATTCCAGGCGTCCTTTGTTTTCCAAAACATGTAGGTTTTCGGCTTGCTGTTAATCGTCAAAAAGCCGCCGTGATTGCACCAGATGACTGATATCCATTCATATAAGTCTGGTGTTAAAGACTATTAGACCGAATAAACGCTTAGCATTGGTGACATACATGCAAGTGCATATACGACTACTTATATGTTCTGCGTCTCATAACTGTGGACGAGATGATTATGGAATTACTGTCACTCGTATAAAACATTACTTTGAAACAACTCAGATATATGGCGCTATAATATGAGTACATCACCGATCGATTTATGCTAGTAACCTTACCCTGGAGAGAAATAAGATCAACGTTGTAATGCTTATGCGGGCTAATTTGCCCATGAATGCTGATCTCAGATAAAGTTAAGATTATAAGACTGTGACATTATAATGGCGTAAGGTTGATCTAAACAAACTTAAGGTGTCTTGTGATCAGCAAGGGACACCTCTGCATGGACGATTCCGTGCGGTTGGACCGCAGATCAGCTGAGCTTTTCCTGATAGTCATATTATAACTTACCAGGACACTTAAGGCAGCTGTGTGTGTTTTTTACCCATCTCATCTTGGGCTTTTGCTTCACAATATTTGCCAAAGCATTTTGAGTGAAGCGTGTAGGCTGTAAGTCATCCAGCAAAAGTATATAAAAATAACTGCAGGTACACCCCGCCGACCTCTCTTGACCTGTAATATAACCCAACAATGCGGCAATGCGGTACACATGTGATAGTACACATTGGAATATGCATGTCGCTGCCCAATGACTGCTTGCATCATTTCATACAGCAGTTAGTACACAAACCCGCTTGATTGTATATCATTGAGTAGGTTATCATGGTCGCATGGCTATATTCTAACATACACATACCGGCCACACAGAGCCAACGTTATCTGCGACAGTTATCTTGGCTGACAGCAACTGTTTGCTGGTTTCAAAAGGATAGCATTGTCAAAATAGGGTATTAATTATCTCCATTAATAATAACATTCGTGCTTGTAATGTTTTATGGGTCAATGTATGGAAACAACTGCAAGAAATAAACAAACCGATAGCCCCGGAATCTGATATGTAGGCAAATAAAGGCTTTGATATCGCACCCATAGCATAACGTTGCAGCGCAATTCGCACGCAGCTCCAAGCCTGATCGCCTATTTGATAGCGGCGACACTTGATGTACACCCCCGGTCGGAGCCCGTTTGTGCTAGCGCGATGAGTGAATAATCTAGTTACGTGTGGGATGGGTTAGTTTTATGTACGATATTAAGACTGATTGCACATCTCTGTGGCCATCCCGAGAAGACTATGGTCATTTATGTTATCTGGTAGACGCCATTGTAACGATGTTGTGAACAAGAGGTTTTCATTTCGTAAACGCAGCGAATGCGTTTTAGGGCACATGTGCATCAGTGAGGGGCGTGAGGGAGGTAGTAGGGAGGAAATTGTTTGGCGATGTATTGTGTTTGTTGGTCGAGTGAGTGTAGTAGGAAAAAGTTGGTGTTGCCGTCCTCTTATTGACCTGATATAGATTCACACACGACAAGCACGACAACAACATGCCCCACCACGTCGGCTAAGTCCAGTAATATTGCCGGCTTTTGGTGAGCTGTAATCAGCCGCCCATCTGTGCTTTATAGGCAGCTTGGGTATTCTCAAATGGCAACAAACCATCAGCACACACCTGATTCCGGTAAGGACGGCATCACACGTCATATTCCACAGTGTTTTATGGTCATTCAGACGCCGGTTTACGACCGGCGGTGTTAGTTTGGGTGTGGATGGGTGCAGGTTTCCTTCACTGATGCCTCGTCCATGCCTTGTTCAGTTTGTTCCTCATATGCGCCCAAAACTATTCTGTTTGCTCTTTAATACGCATCGCTACATACTAAATATGCATCCTATTATGGTCAAGGATTTTTCAGAATGTACTGCCTTTGGTTTCCTAATGTTTAATTCTCAATTCTTTGACCTCTATCCAACCAGATATTAAGGCATCTGGAATTGCTAATAAAAGACCATTGGTTTCAGATGGTGTTTTCAGAATGAGGGGACATGCACAACAGCGGGGACGCTGTTTATGTCGGTGTCAACTAGATAAATCTATAAATGCCAATCGTTAGTAATAGCAAATATGATACTGGGTGTTATGGAGCCAAATGACCTAGTCAAGGCGAAGGCAATGAATGCACAGAATGAAATCAGGGTGGAAATACAGTCATGATAGACCTACATAGTTCCTTCAAATGGTGATGTTTACGACCAGAGTCTCGTTAGCAGGTAGTGACTTAAGGTACGCCTGTTAGTTGTGATGCCATTCAACATTTCTCAATAGATAAATCATCATGGTTATTCATTATCGTTATTTGTCTCATTTGCTTATTTATAACCTTCTATATTGTTTTGACTCTGTTACCGCTAGTGCATTTCTTTGTTATATAGCCGATTTATTTTGAAATGACGGGTAAAGAGCTATTTTTGTACCAGAGTAATATTTAACAGCAAACGAGGTACACATGAAGCCAATGTGTAAAATACAGTTATATCATGACACATATAAGACATAATAATAAATAATCTTCCGTGGTATTATACCACAAATTAACATACATTTTGATACCAGTCTGTGTCTCATATTGCACAACTAGTAAGGCGAGGGGACCTCATATCGGTATATTGATGTGGTCTTGCGGAGTTTGATAATTAATCTATATATGCATCGTGTAATAATATCAACGAATGGGTTATCAATGATAATTCCAAGAGCAAGATTGGAACCCTATCAGTAAACGACATTTGTACGTTTACATTTCGCCGCTTGTGTTAAAGTGTTTTCTAAAATCCATTGCAAATCTGTTTTGAGCCGACACCAAACAGTTAAAATATATTTAATTAAACGTTATTGCTATGATATTTAATACAGTTATGAAACGGAGCTGTTATTTATGTTTTAAAAAGCTAAATGTAACATTCGAAATGATAGGTCATGAAGATATATTTGGAAGAAGGGAGAGAAAATGCTGTAAATGCAATAATAATTGAATTGTGTGTAATTTCACATTGATAGCAATTAAACCTGCTTCCATCGGGACCGCAAAAACTGCTGGTGACGTATGGTGAGCATATCTGTAAAAATATCCTGTAGAACAGTATTATGTTATCCTGTAATATGGTTTGGGATGTAGCAAACTTATATATACATAAAAGTAGAAAAGGTATTAATATATATATATATTTAAATATAAATATATATATATATATAGGGGCATGCTAAATTATACATATATATATATATTTATATATATATATACACACACACACATATATATATATATATATATATATATATATATATATATATATATATATATATATATATATATATATATATATATATATATATATATATATATATATATATATATATATGTATATATTGCAGAAGACTGAAGCATACAATTGTCGTCAGGTGGTTTTTACACATAAAAAAGGATACTTTTGCTAGTACGTTTGCAAGAGACCATCTGAAAGTTTAAAGTAGTAATTTTCCGCTGATATGATCTTGCCACCATTGGCTAACGCTATTCAAATATCGTCATATTTGTTTTACATCATATTTATTTTACAGACTGAGTCTAAAACACAGAACACTTCTTGTAATTTTCATGTTCTTTGGGACCGACTGAGGAATGAATCAAACTACGCTCACTTCAAGCGATTTGCTTTCGAATATCGTGTTCAGTGACAAGGGTTTCCTTGAACAATGAGATCTTCAGACCATGGGCGTCATGGTGCTATTAGTTTCAAGACAAACGAGTAAGCGGTCCTTCATAATCTAAGGCGCTCGATACAATGGGTAGCGTGCATTTGTTTTTGAGACATTGCAGTGCCAATCAGCAAGTGTAAAACGCCCCGTTCGTCATGCATTTCATAGTTTCAGTCAATTACAAAGGACTAGGAACAGCTTCTGACAAGTTGAAAGCATATTCTGTAGATATTGGTTTTACATCCTCCATTATCCATGCGTGCAAATAAATATTCGTCAATGCCAGCTGAGTACATCTGAAACCACGCAAGTTGTATGAATTAGAACGGCAGCATCTATGATAATTATTTACAACTATCATTGTCGTGGTTCATGGTATTAGGGAGGCATCGTTATCGATGGAACGACACAACCATATATAAACAGATTTGCATAGTACATCATGAATATTTCATGAATAGTCAAATAATAACGTTGACAATTTATCAACATGATTTTCGATCAAGTAAACTTTGTGGCACAAATTAAAAGTTTATTTATGTCTGCTTTAAACTTAGTTATGTATTAACAAAATGATCCCTGAGTGTCCGATATAGTGCTGAACGGCCTCTTCAAGGGCAACATTATCGCTAGAACTGTAAATTACAAGGGCGAGCACACAAGCTGATAGTTGAATTATATCAGAAATGTTCGTCAATGCTTCATTCAGCGTATAAAACATTTGCTGATTCAAATTACATATATTTACTAGCTTTCGTTCTCATGGACGTATTAAACATTATAAAAGTCCTGAACAGTAGACAACGCCTCGTAGTAGAAATTGTTTGGCACACTCAAGCAATCCCAGTTCATATGCTTCGGGCTGCAACTCTGATAACTTCGAAATACGAAAGCTAAACTAGATTTACTAGTGTAAGCGTATGTGTGTTCTTTCCTGTGTAACGTGGACTAGGGGCTTGAAGTATCGACCAAGGATTTGGAATTAATATCCTGCATCGGCAAGCGTAAACCTGATTATCACCCACACGGATCCCACTGGCGAGGTGTGCAATAAAGTAGGGAATAAATGCATGGCTGTACTATACGAAACAATATACAATATATAAAGTTAGAATTTTAGAAATGGTCAGGTCTTTGCTGTTCAATATATATATTTATAGAGAGATATATATATAGAGATATATAGAGATAGAGAGATAGAGAGATAGATAGAGATATAGATATAGATATATATATATATATACATATATATATAAATAATATATAGATATATTCATATATATATATGTATAGATAAATATTAATAATTATAGATATATCTATATATATATCTATATATTTATAATCTATATATATATATATTTATATATATCTATCTATAAATATATATATGTACATATTTATATACGTATATTTATACAGATATATTCTCATTCATATACAAATATATGTATATAATACTATATATATATATATATAGATAGATATAAATATATATATATATTTATATATATATATATATATATAATATATATATATATATTGCTATATATATATATATATATATTATATATATATATTTATATATATATATATGTAAATACATATTCATACATATATGTGTGTCGATGTCTGGGTGTGTGCTTGTGTGTGTGTTTGTGTATGTGTGTGTGGATGTGTATGTGTGTTTGTGTATGTTGGTGTGTGTGTGTTTGTGTGTGTGTGTGTGTGTGTGTGTGTGTGTGTGTGTGTGTGTGTGTGTGTGTGTGTGTGTGTGTGTGTGTGTGTGTGTGTGTGTGTGTGTGTGTGTGTGTGTGTGTGTGTTGGTGTTGGTAGGGACATTGTTTGCAGCTCTCTGGCGTTGACATGATGAATGTTTTCCTGTGTTTGCTACGATACCTGCTAAGAAGTATTGTGGTAACAACATATTCAATATAGATATGAGCCTCGCAATTTGCGCGGGGATCAGTTGCATTCATGTCGCCTGTCATGGAGCACTAAACCATTGGACTACTCGTTTACCTAGATCGGTTATTGTTCGGTATTGCATGTCCAGGTTAAATAAAGTCGCTGCAGGTGGTTATTGTGATAATGTCAATGTATGCGTTCAGCAGCTTTCATCTTGGAACATCAAAGAAAGAAAGCAACAGAATCTACACGTCAATTTGCCTATCTACAGTTTACACACAGAATCGTTAGAGTGTAAGGGCTCACTTCCCAGCTCAGAGCGGAAGACTGAATATGTTAAAACAAGTGTTGCAAGTGCTGTTAACTTAACTAATAGTGCAGCATGATTATCGTGCGAAGTCTGCTCAGTATCTTGATAGTCCTTTTGCAGGTTATTTCAACTGCTTATTAATTACCGACATTACCGGGGGCAATAGAGGATGAAAATCACAGTGGAGGCCGTGGAAATGGTCCTTTTGATTCACCGTCCCAAGAAAAGATATGCAATGTATGCTTACCTTGACATTTATATCTTAACTAACCAATAGCACAAAAGGTAATCAAACAAAGGCATTTTGAATCGAGGTAGAAAGTGCATAGCACTGATATGGATTAATTGAAGCTCATATTTCTCAAATCATATATAAAACTTACCAGAACCGATATGAATAATCTTACTTGGAGATATAGAACCGGACAGGATGCGCAATTGAGATGTTGCGTTCCGTTCTACAAACAGCGCTATCCTTGAAATCCCATAGTTCTTCGGTGATCGACCGGAACAAAGCATACAAATATTAGATGCTATATATATATATAAATATATAAATATATATATATATATAGATATAAATATATCTATATAGAGAGAGATATATAGATATATATATATAAAGATATATATATATTATATGCATAAATATATATAAATAAAGATATATATATCTATATATATAGATATATAGAGATATATAATAGATATTATATATATCTATCTCTATATATATATATATATATATATATATATATATATATATATATATATCTATATATATATATCTATCTATATATATATATATATATATATATATATAAGGGATTTATTTATTCAATCTTATCCCGCCCCGCTGTATATTTATGATGCGGAATACACAGATAATACAGTTCACAGGATAATTGTACATCGAGCTGCACGAAAACTAACTTCTTTTGCTACATTTGATTTGCTACGGCTTATCCTACGCCTGGCCGCCGCTGTGTAGTACGAAGCTCGTCGATAAATGTATTAGCTCTGTAGCCCTATTGAGCCTTATATCAAATAATAATTCATGCAATCAGAACGGAAAGCTTGTCAACATTTATAACATGATGTATCCGGATATTTCATCTGCCACACGTGTTGGAGCATACTTACGTTTTATCGCAATTGCCAAGACACAGCATGAAGGTCATATGCTGCATTTTAATGAGATGCCAGCTGTTTCAAATATTCCACCGCATTTTAGTTAATTCGATTTATTCATTTGCATCTAATGCATTAGCATTTGCCTGTAATGATAAGTGTGTTGATAATGTGTGATACAGTGAGGTGTTTATTTCTTAATCGGTGCGAATTTATTTATTTCATGTTTAGATAAAACAAAAAAACAACCGTCCAGATTCATTATGTACATGGGGGGGAAAAATTTTGGGAGATAAATGACGTGTTGTTAAATGCATTGCTTCAGTCGTTGTCCTCTGCTGGGAATTCACGGGTTTGTGCGCAAACTCTTCGTGCTTTGTGGATACCTTAAGTAATGTACTGCCTTTGCCTAATTCGTTCGCGGTCTTGAAGGCCGGTAAACAATCACATTTCCTTGATTACTGAACCGTTTACTAACAACATCGGTGTCTTTCAAATCAGCTCGGTTGAGTGGCACTCTCGTTATTACCGGAGTTACTTTGAGTGCCCCGCCTTTGTTAATCCAATCATAGACATCGCCCTGAAAACATCAATTATTGCATCAGTGCGTTGTGACATTTGATTTTGTACCATTGCGTTATGGCATTTGCTACGGCATCATTTCGTCATATCCTTCACCAACATAATGGTTTGTTGATGGGAACATCGTTAATCTGTGGGATTTCAAATTCAATCATATCAATTTCTCTACCCGTTTATACATAACTCGCCATGTGACGTGCTCATTCATTGGACGAAGCCGATTTATATAAATGACTGCCTTCAATTCAAACAACTCCCGCCAATGATATAAACATCGGCTATTGACATACCCTACCCGCTCCTGTGCTCTCAAGGGTCATTGACACATTAACATCCCCAAACGGCTAACATCACTCAACGAAATTGAACAAGTCTTTTCAGAACTCAACTAGAAAAATTCGACAACCACGTATTCCTATACCTCTCGGGGATATGAAGTCATCTTGGTATATTAAACTCGAGCATACAATCTCAACTGTTCAACCATGTCAATGGTGTTGATCCTAACGATAACTCTCAGGAACCAATCGGGAATGTGAATACTATACAGAGGAACAAAAATACAATGGGTAAACATACCATTTTAATGCCAGGAGTCCACCGAAAAAAAATTGACGAAATTATCGGTACGATAGTTAATTACAAATACGGGATACGCAGAACACACCAGTAAACAATTTTATCAGTGTCAAATTCTGAAGCGACATAATTTGATTGACCTTAGGCCAATGCAATTAATGGATAAAGCCGCTTTAAACCGAGATACCATCTCATCAGCAGTCCACTTTTGTGCAAACACGATCAAAAAGCACTGCTAGGGGCCAATCCACGCTTGCCAGTAGGAAAATAATGTATGAAATCACAACAAAGAATTAACATGCCATTTTACTGATCAAGCATTTACAAAACACCTTAGAAAATCATTTGCTTTCAGTAGATCAATAATTACCTTATTTCAACGTCTGCAGGTTTATGCTAACTGTACACTACATTCGTAGTTATTAAGAATCGATGTTGAATAATTTCACTTTTGAACTTGCTGTTACGATAACAGGTATATTCATATTAACATTTCGTTGTACATTATTGTATATATTGTGTATGATGGTTGTGCACATTGAACGGGGTAAAGACTTGTAAAAGTCGTCAGACTTGTGCTTTGTCCCTTAAGCTTCTCTGAATAAAACATTTCTTATCTTATCTTATCTCTCTGCCCAGATACACACGCTTCTGGTACGGTCATTGCAGGTTGATGTAATAGGCAATGGCATTTAGACAAACTAGCAACCACACATTATTTTATCAACTTTAACCCCTTGACCATATGTTTGCACTAATCAAGTAGCAGCATAATTGGACCTCCCACATCTGGAATCTGGATGCTAGCTTTTGTACCCAAACAAACCTATGTTATTGCGCTCAAACGATAAAAGGAGGTCCAGCCAACAGCATATCAAGGCCAGCTGTTTTGACTCTACTGAATAAATCATCACTGCTAACCCTCAGCGCTACGCAGTTTGGTTAAGGTCAGAAAGATGTTACCGATGAGATCAACATTGAAGCAGCGCTTCTGATGGGTAACTTCTTAACATTTAAAAAGTAAAATATTACTTAGTTTACTGGGCAAGTACGAATTATGTGCAAACTGTCCAGTGCCGCTGGGTCAATCTATTTTAACATCAAAAGAACAATACACCATTTGTTCCTTGACTTATGATAAGTTAAACAACAATCGCAGTTCGTGCATCTCTAAAATACTTAGCGAATCATGGAGACAAGCCTGCATCATGTTATAGAGACCACTGGCCTCACTCATGTTATAGACTTTATGATATCTTGCTCAACTGATAACATGGGCCGATGCTAACATACCTTTTGGTTCTATGTTTAGCGCCTTTTACCCCAGCACAATTAGCATAAGATTAACGTTGCCTGCCGCTACAACGTATATGTACGACTTATGTGATGTGTACCGAGAATAATTTTTGGAAGTTCACCGTGCCCCTGGATCAAACAAATACACACAATGCGCACCCAATTCCATATTTGACCATGTTTTGTAGCAGCTCACTACACTAACTATTAGTTTAGCTAGGAAGCATTTAGTAAGGCTGTCCCACGCATCTTGCACATCCGACATATATCTCCCTGGTGGCAGAGGCTGGCAGATGATTAGGTCGTGGTATGCGATAAATCAACTACGCTTGCGTTGACATTGTTTTGCGGAGAACACTACGTCATGTACAAGTGTCGGTGCCATTGAAGTGTATGTACATACGCAAAATAGGACGCTACAGCATGACATGTTAAAGATAAATATGCCAAACTACCATGGTGCAGACAGAATTGTAATAACAGCGTGTCTTAACTCAATTGTCTTTATCACTTGCACAGTTTAAAAACCTGCAGTGAACGGAAGCAAATGATAGGGCGTTATGAGTTCATGTAGTGAAATAACGTCCAAGCAAGACTCGAAAGGGTCTTTTGTTTATGCTGTGAATACATTTAAATTCTACTTCAAATTTACTTGTGGTTTATCACATTTTGGCGCTTCATTCATAACATCTATGATATACCCTAAAAGGGTTCAGGTCGACTTTGTAGTATTCTTAACTAACAGCCTTTAAAACATGCATGCATCGATCACAATAGCATTATTGATTGTTGAAAAAGGATACCATGTGAATAACCAGAAGTATCACGTTGTATGGAATCTGTCACTCAACCAATGTCATATTGGCCATTGCTTGGACATAAACACAGTCCAATACCAACAACTGCTATGTCTTTCTCCTTTCTTTGAGTGAGTTAGTGTTTTGACCAGAACCATTAGTGGATGCTGTCATTCAAGGTAAAATACACGCTGTGCGGTACATGTAACAATCCGACGGCCTATCTAGCTGTCAACATATGTGTGAGAATTGAATAAGCTAATCAAATTATGATCGCTGAATAGCATCATGTGTTGGTTCATTAGATGAGTCAGAAGGCTTATTCATCTAGAAGTGATTATACTTGCTATTTACATATCCGTACTGACATCAAGGTAAATATCCATCCATATGTAATAAACGATATACAGATGAGCCAGATTGTTATACTTTATGGCATGCAAGCATTGGTACGTTTTGCAATTTGACGTAGCACATTATATTTTACACATATTACGTCATGGCTAAAAAGTTGACATAAATGGCATGTTGTGCATTATAACTTCGCCAGTTTGACAGTGGTTGGTATGCGTTTGTTCTTGGCATAATCTAGGCGCTGCGCAACCCGAATAAAGATAATTGAAGCATCTGCAACGCAAGGATCAATGCAAATATCGCCTCTAGCGATGTTTCCATCGGTGTAAGTTGTGAACACAACAGCTGTCATAGGAATTGTAAACTTTGCGCAAATGCTGTCACGTGGTGACAGCCGACGGACAAAAAACAAATTTAAAAAAAATTCCGATCCGCTGCTATTGGGATCCGACCTCCGTTATAACCAATGAATGCTCGTCACAGTGATCTTCAAATCCAATTAAGCGATTCAAATTCAGTTAAACAATCCACCGATACTTTTATTTGATGGGTTGCGAATAGGTCGGAACCCTAGATCAGACATGTGATGTATGATGACCTTCGTCTGTTGATGCGAATGTCTGCAGCTGGAGTTGAATGACACTGGTGACACCTGGACAAACAAGACTCTTCACACTTGTTGATGCTATATCCACAAGCCTTAAATCATGACTGCTGAATTTCTAAATTTGGAACAGGTGCGAAAACATTTGATTTGGAAGCATATAATACTGCATCAAATCTCACAATAGCCCAATACAAGGATGTGTTATTACTTGTCCCCGGCTGAGTCGCTTCATTCAATTAAACAACGAGCTTTTCATTGACAAATTACCACAACATCTATTTCCATATTGCGGACGATTGTGGTGGCAAAAATAATCTCTCTCTCTCTCTCTCTTTCTCTCTCTCTCTCTCTCTCTCTCTCTCTCTCTCTCACTCTCTCTCTTCACTTATGACCTTGAAGAGGGCATATTAAGTAAAGTCTCCACAAATATACATATAGGTACATTCATTTGGCACACATTCTTAGCACTTTTCCAAATTACCTGAACAATTACATTCACAAGATAAAAGCGTCAATGCTAATTTCAGTTGCGATAAGGCAGCTCAATGGTCCCAAACACTGAATAGATCAATCTAAATCCACCGCGTTCTATAGTGATAAGACATTTTTGCCACAGCTCTTTATAAGGTGATGCACTTACCGGCGATGCTAGTGGTAGATTCCAGGCGTCCTTTGTTTTCCAAAACATGTAGGTTTTTGTTGTGATTCTTATTTATGGTGACATATTCGAATGACCTAAATTTTAATTGTTCACGTCGTTTGGCCCGGTTACTAATTGTCAAAATATTCTTTCGAGTTCCTGGATTAATCATAAGAACCCAGCAACGGTTAGTTGTCTCCCGAGCGTAATCATTGTATGGATCAAGAATCGAGAGGATCACCTATCTTTTGGAAAACGCCGTAAATTTCATTACGACCGGCTTCCTGTTAATTGTCAAATAGCCGCCGTGATTGCACCAGATGACTGATATCCATTCATATAAGTCTGGTGTTAAAGACTATTAGACCGAATAAACGCTTAGCACAGGTGACATACATGCAAGTGCATATACGACTACTTATATGTTCTGCGTCTCATAACTATGGACGAGATCATTATGGAATTACTATCACTCGTATAAAACATTACTTTGAAACAACTCAGATATATGGCGCTATGATTACATCACCGATCGATTTATGCTGGTAACCTTGCCCTGGAGAAAATAAGATCAATGTTGTAATGCTTATGCAGGCTAATTTGTCCATTAATGCTGATCTCAGATAAAGTTAAGATTATAAGTCTGTGACATTGTAATGGCGTAAGGTTGATCTAAACAAACTTGAGGTGTCTTGTGATCAGGAAGGGACACCTCTGGCTGGACGATTCCGTGCGTTTGTACCGCAGAACAGCTGAGCTTTTCCTGACAGTCATATTATAGCTTACAAGGACATTTAAGGCAGCTGTGTGTGTTTTGTACCATCTCATCACGGGGTTTTGCTTCACAATATTTGCCAAAGCATGTTGAGTGAAGCGTGTAGGCTGTAAGTCATCCGGCAAATGTATATAAAAATAACTGCATGTACACCCCGCCGACCTCTCTTGACCTGTAATATAACCCAACAATGCGGCAATGTGATAGTACACATTGGAATATGCAAATTGAACGTACTGCAACCAGGCACTGCGTTGTCGCTGCCCAACGACTGCTTGCATCATTTCATACAGCAGTTATTACACAAACCCGCTTGATTGTATATCATTGAGTAGGTTGTCATGGTCGCATGGCTATATTCTAACATACACATACCGGCCACATAAAGCCAACGTTATCTGCGACAGTTATCTTGGCTGACAGCAACTGTTTGATGGTTTCAAAAGGATAGCATTGTCAAAATAGGGTATTAATTATTTCCATTAATAATAGCATTCGTGCTTGTAATGTTTTATGGGTCAATGTATGGAAACAACTGCAAGAAATAAACAAACCGGTAGCCACGGAATCTGATATGTAGTTACGTGTGGGATGGGTTAGTTTATTGTCCGATATTACGACTGATTGCACATCTCTGTGGCCATCCCGTGAAGACTATGGTCATTTATGTTATCTGGTAGACGCCATTGTAACGATGTTGTGAACAAGAGGTTTTCATTTCGTAAAAGCAGCAAATGCGTTTTAGGGCACATGTGCATCAGTAAAGGGCGTGGGGGAGGTGTAGGGAGGAAATTGTTTGGCGATGTATTGTGTTTGTTGGTCGAGTGAGTGTGGTAGGACAAAGTTGGTGTTTCGGTCTTCTATTGACCTGAAATAGATTCACACACGACAATCACGATAACAACATGCCCCATCACGTAGGCTAAGTCCAGTATAATTGCCGGCTTTTGGTGAGCTGTAATCAGCCGCCCGTCTGTGCTTTATTGGCAGCGTGGGCATTCTAAAATGGCAACAAAACATAACACACACCTGATTTCGGTTAGGACGGCATCGCACGTCGTATTCCACAGTGTTTGATGGTCATTCAGACGGCGGTTTACGACCGGCGGTGTTAGTTTGGGTGTGGATGGGTGCAGGTTTCCTTCACTGATGCCTCGTCCATGCCTTGTTCAGTTTGTTCCTCATATGCGCCCAAAACTATTCTGTTTGCTCTTTAATACGCATCGCTACATTCTTTGACCTCTATCCAACCAGATATTAAGGCATCTGGAATTGCTAATAGAAGACCATTGGTTTCAGATGGTGTTTACGGAATTGGGGGACATGCACAGCAGCGGGGACGCTGCTTATGTCGGTGTCAACTAGATAAATCAGATGAAATCAGAGTGGAAATACAGTCATGATAGACCTACATAGTTCCTTCAAATGGTGATGTTTACGACCAGAGTCTCGTTAGCAGGTAGTGACTCAAGGTACACCTATTAGTTGTGATGCCATTCAACATTTCTCAATAGATATAGAAAATGGGAGGCTGTGTGGATCATATCTCGTAGTTACCAAGATGTACATCGAGATCAGTATAGTAGTGCACGCCAACGATAGCTAATTAGTGTTTAGATATGGCGTTTCAAGACCATTCATGCCAATACCTCATGCGGGGAACGTAAACAACCATTTCAGTTTCACCTCTTTACAGAGTTTCCTCAAAGATCGTGCAGTGTGCCACGTCGAGTAAATGCTGCTGTAATTGCTCAGCATTTGGTGCCAGAAACTCGTCACGCCGACATTAACCACTTAGCAGGATGTGTGATTTGATGTCACAAAGTTCGTATCGCCTTACATTTCGGCTGATCAAGTTAAGGCGTTTAATCAAAAGAAAGGTGCACATGCCGCAGAGGGAAGGATATAGCCAGAAGAGCAGTCAAGCGTTCGCAGATGATTGACGGCCCTTGTAGGGGGGATCGATGTCCCGCAAAGCACTCCCCAGTTGACGAGCATGGCTGACGTAAACGAAATTATTTCGTCCTGTTTGCTAGTTGATTTGTTCTGCCCTTAAAATTCAATATTTCGTCACGGGTGGCGTCTGTGATGCGAAAACACGATCAACGAGTTGACCATTTCATTGACATCCTTGCAGCTATATTTTAAAATACAAGCTTCACAGCCAATGTTCGGTAAATCGCAAAAAACCAACGTTGCAACAATACGTAACTGACCAACAGTTTGAGTATCGCATGTTCGATCAAGTGTTCGACGGGAGAATAAAAAAATTCGTCCTTAACTAAGATGTAGCCTGTCTCGCCCTCGGGGAACACTAATCATTATCATTTCATTCTATTGTAACCGCCATGAACAGCCCATAGAACGCCCACAGACTGACCGTAAAGCTTGTGATCACAACATCGTACAGGGATGCTTGCTTAGTGGCTTCCTAAGGGCAGAGCCCTAAAGGGCGTATGGGTTCCATAAACACCTATAAGTCTCATGTGACCTAAGCATTAGACAGGAAATCTCATAGTGATGCTAGGTCAACTTGTCTATAGCAATATATAAAATTGGCCAATTATATGTTTGAACAAATCATCATGCGTACTCAATAAAACGTCTTCTATTACATATTGATGTACATTATTTTAGGTTGGGAAATATTGCTATTTTTAGGCTTCAGCTGTCTGTATTTTTTTGGTGATTCTATATTATAAATGTAGTTCGTTGATTATAGACGGCGGAAACTAAAGCTTCTGTTAATCATCATGGTTATTCATTATTGTTATTTGTCTCATTTGCTTATTTATAACCTTCGATAACATTTTGTCTCTGTTACCGCCAGTGCATTTCTTTGTTATACAGCCCATTTATTTTTAAATGACGTGTAAAAAGCTATATATGTACCAGGGTAATATTTAACATCAAACGAGGTACACATGAGGCCAATGTGTTAAATATAGTTATATCATGACACATATAAGACAAAATAATAAATAATCTTTCGTGGTATAATACCACAAATTAACATAGATTTTGATACCAGTCTGTTTCTCATATTGCACGACTAGTAAGGCGAGGAGCCCTCATATCAGTATATTGCTGTGGTCTTGCGGTGTTTGATAATTAATCTGTATATGCATCGTGTAATAATATCAATGAATAAGTTCTCAATGATAACTTCAAGAGCAAGATTGGATCCCTATCAGTAAACGACATTTGTACGTTAACATTTCGCCGCATGTGTTAAAGTGTTTTCTAAAATCCATTGCAAATCTGTTTTGAGCCGACACCAAACAGTTGAAATATATTTAATTAGAAGTTATTGCTATGAGATTTAATACAGTTATGAAACGGAGCTGTTATTTATGTTTTAAAAAGCGAAATGTAACATTCGAAGTGATAGGTCATGAAGATATATTTGGAACAATGGAGAGAAAATGTAGTAAAATGCAATAATGATTGAGAAGTGGGGCGTGATATGTGTAATTTCACATTGATAGCAATTAACCCCGCTTCCATCGTGACCGCCAAAACTGCTGGTGACGTATGGTGAACACATCTGTAATAAATTCCTTTGAAACAGTATTATGTTATCCTGTAATATGGTTTGGGATGTAGCAAACTAATATATACATAGAGGTAGAAAAAATATTAATATATATATATATATATGTTTAAATATATATATATATACATATTTAAATATATATGAATATATAAATATATATATATATATGTATATATATATAAATATATATATATATATATATATATATATATATATATATATATATATATATATATATATATATATATATATATCTATATATATATATATATATATATATATATATATATATATATTGCAGAAGACTGAAGCATACAATTGTCGTCAGGTGGTTTTTTACACGTAAAAAAGGATACTTTTGCTAGTATGTTTGCAAGAGACTATCTGAAAGTTTAAAGTTGTAATTTTCCGCTGATATGATCTTGCCCACCATTGGCTAACGCTATTCAAATATCGTCATATTTGTTTTGCAAGCTAAGTCTAAAACACAGAATACTTCTTATAATTTTCTTGTTCTTGGGGACCGACTGAGGAATGAATCAAACTACGCTCACGTCAAGCGATTTGCTTTCGAATATCGTGTTCAGTTACGAGGGGTTCCTGGAGCGACGGGATCTTCAGACCATTGGCGTCATGGTGCTATTATTGTCAAGACAAACGAGTGAGCGGTCACTCATAATCCAAGGCGCTCGATACAATGGGTAGCGTGCATTTGTTTTTGAGACATTGCAGTGCCAATCAGCAAGTGTAAAACGCCCCCTTTGTCATACATTTCATAGTTTCAGTCAATTACAAAGGACTAGGAACAGTTTCTGACAAGTTGAAAGGAGTAAAGTAGGGAATAATTGCATGGCTGTACTATACGCAACAATAAACAATATATAAAGTTAGAATTATAGAAATGGCCAGGTCTTTGCTCTTCAATATACATATATATATATATACATATGGGATTTCAAATTCATTCGTATCAATTTCTCTACCCGTTTATACATAACTCGCCATGTGACGTGCTTATTCATTGGACGAAGCCGATTTATATTAATGACTGCCTTCAATTGAAACAACTCCCGGCAATGATATAAACATCAGCTATTGTACATGCCCTACCCGCTTCCGTGCTCTCAAGGGTCATTGACGCATTAACATCACCAAACGGCTAACATCACTCAACGAACTTGAACAGGTCTTTGCGGAACTCAACTAGAAAATTCGACAACCACGTATTGCTATACCTCTCGGGGATATGAAGTCATCTTTGTATACTAAACTCGAGCATACAATCTCAAATGTCAATGGTGTTGATCCTGACGATAACTCTCAGGAAGAAAAAAACGTATATACCAGGAACCAATCGGGAATGTGAATACTATACAGAGGAACAAAAGTGTGAGTACATAAATAGCATAGATAAAAATGCAATGGGTAAACATACCATCATCTATTTTAATGCCAGGAGTCTACGAAAAAAAATTGACGAAATTATCGGTACGATGATTAATTACAAATACGGGATAAGCAGAACACACCATCTGAAGCGACATAATTTGATTGAACTTAGGCCAATGCAGTTAATGTATAAAGCCGTTTTAAACCGAGATACCATCTCACCTGCAGTCCACCTTTGTGCTAACACATACGACACATAGCTATTCCAGAATTCTGGATAACGTGGATACAAGACAAAATCACTCATTGGTAATCCCACGATCAAAAGCACTGCTAGGGGCCAATCCACGCTTGCCAGTAGGAAAATAATGTATGAAATCACAACAAAGAATTAACATGCCATTTTACTTATCAAGTATTTTCAAAACACCTTAGAAAATCATTCGCTTTCAGTAGATCAATAATTACCTTATTTCAACGTCTGCAGGTTTATGCTAACTGTACACTATATTCGTAGTTATTAAGAATCGATGTTGAATAATTTCACTTTAGAACTTGCTGTTACGATAAAAGGTATATTCATATTAACATTTCGTCGCACATTATTGTATATATTGTGTATGATGGTTGTGCACATTGAACGGGGTAAAGACTTGTAAAAGTCGTCAGACTTGTGCTTTGTCCCTTAAGCTTCTCTGAATAAAACATGGTGGCAGAGGCTGGCCGATAATTAGGTTGTGGTATGCGATAAATCAACTACGCTTGCGTTGACATTGTAGTATGGTTAGCACTCAGTAATGAAAAACCAATATTTCACATTGTTTTGCGGAGAATACTACGTCATGTACAAGTGTCGGTGCCATTGAAGTGTATGTACATACGCAAAATAGGACGCTACAGCATGACATGTTAAAGATAAATATACCAAAATACCATGGTGCAGACAGAATAGTAATAACAGCGTGTCTTAACTCATTTGTCTTTATCACTTGCACAGTTTAAAAACCTGCAGTGAACGGAAGCACGTGATAGGGAGTTATGAGTTCATGTAGTAAAATAACGTCCACGCTTCATTCATAACATCTATGATATACCCTAAAAGGGTTCATGTCGACTTTGTAGTATTCTTAACTAACAGCCTTTAAAACATGCATGCATCGATCACAATAGCATTATTGATTGATGAAGAAGGATACCATTTGAATAACCAGAAGTATCACGTTGTATAGAATCTGTCACTCAACCAATGTCATATAGGCCCTTGCTTGGACATAAACACAGTCCAATACCAACAAATGCTATGTCTTTCTCCTTTCTCTGAGTGAGTGTTTTGACCAGAACCATTTGCCCCGCGGGTCGCAAGGTGCAACCCGCGCACAGTCGATACGTTCCCACACTCTAGACTGTGTATTTACTCTTGTGGCTTTAACAAAAAACAGATCATTTGACAACCATGTGAACTACGCTACCGAGATAACGTGGATGCTGTCATTCAAGGTAAAATACACGCGGTACATGTAACAATCCGACGGCCTATCTAGCTGTCAACATATGTGTGAGGATTGAATAAGCTAATCAAATTATGATCGCTGAATAGCATCATGTGTTGGTTCATTAGATGAGTCAGAAGGCTTATTCATCTAGAAGTGATTATACTTGCTAGTTACATATCCGTACTGACATCAAGGTAAATATCCATCCATATGTAATAAACGATATATAGATGAGCCAGATTGTTATACTTTATGGCATGCAAGCATTTGGTACGTTTTGCAATTTGACGTAGCACATTATATTTTACACATATTACGTCATGGCTAAAAAGTTGACATAAATGGCATGTTGTGCGTTATAACTTCGCCAGTTTGACAGTGATTGGTATGCGTTTGTTCTTGGTATAATCTGGGCGCTGCGCGACCCGAATAAAGATAATTGAAGCATCTGCAACGCCGGGATCAATGCAAATATCGCCTGAAGCGATGTTTCCATCAGTGTAAGTTGTGGACACAACAGCTGTCAGTTGGTGACTGCCGACGGACAAAATACAAATTTAAAAAAAATTCCGATCCGCTTCTATTGGGAGCCGACCTCCGTTATAACCAATGAATGCTCGTCACAGTGATCTTCAACTCCAATTAAGCGATTCAAATTCAGTTAAACAATCCACCGATACTTTTGTTTGATGGGTTGTGAATAGGTCGAAACCCTAGATCAGACATGTGATGTATGATGACCTTCATCTGTTGATGCGAATGTCTGCAGCTGGAGTTGAATGACACTGGTGACACCTGGACAAACAAGACTCTTCACACTTGTTGATGCTATATCCACAAGCCTTAAATCATGACTGCTGAATTTCTAAATTTGGAACAGATGCGAAAACATTTGATTTGGAAGCATATAATACTGCACCTAATCTCACAATAGCCCGTACAAGGATGTGTTATTACTTGTCCCCGGCTGAGCCGCTTCATTCAATTAAACAACGAGCTTTTCATTGACAAATTACCACAACATCTATTTCCATATTGCGGACGATTGTGGTGGCAAAAATAAATATTGTCATTTGTCCTTAGGGTGTTCACATACGCCGTTAGTTGTTAACTCACCCATGGGATAATACGGAAATGACAACATCAGTTTGTGATTTGATTATTGTCTCAAAGTAAGTACACATTCCGTTGGTATATTAGCTATTCTGTGCTAGCTTTGCATTACACTGCTGCTTCATAACTCATAAGTTGCCCATTGTCCCGGGTTGTCCGCAAGTCTTATTTACAGCTGAGCTGCTATCAATTTAGCTACTGTACCGCTGGCAATTATATTTCATAGATTCATTGACGTTTGACTATCCGACTGACGGAGGAAATTATATGTAATCAGCAATGCAAAAACACCAGATTCGTTCGGGAGACATTACAGTATGTTCTTACACTTACCCTTTGCTATGTGTAAGACAATATATGTTCTGAATATAATGGGTAATCATCAGGGAACAGAACATAGAAATGAAGTCAACGAAAGATCACACTAAGCCTCAGAACTTGGTGTCATTGAAGTATTGGTAAATTGTCAAACATTTCATATTAAAAGTATTGTTATAAGTGCATATAACAGTAACTGTAGATAATATTTACGGATCTGTTGTCTCATGCGCTCCAGGGGAAACAATTTACCTTCATTTCAGCCGTTCACCCATAACGCATTGCGCGATCAGGCATCCGATGCAACAGAAGTTATCCACAACCTTGAGTTGATCGTCTCCAATCGTAATAACAGGGCTCCGGTGGGGTTGGGGGGGGGTGGTGTTCCAAGTCGTGGCTAAAAGAGCACCTGCGTCTTCTCTTTAAGGATCCCCACATGACAACAGCATGACAACACACCCTCCCTATATCATAACGTGGGCCCCTGAGTCTAGATCCACGAGTGATGTACGTGCCACCTGCCAACTTCACCACCCCCCATGCACACCCCATAACCCATCGTCCACATACCGGTTAATAACACGACACTGTCGTCTCGCTCACTAGTTCAATATCGGCTCAAATCAATACCGGACTGGTACACAAGTCAATGTACTTGGTTATCGTTCACAACGAAGTTGATTTCCATTGGAGGTTTACTACAGCTTTAATATTAAGACTGTGATCAATAATAAAGAATTGGCATAATCTCGTCATTCATAACAAGCGACGCAACTCTAATATTACGATTCCCAATGATTGTGACTCAGTCCGTCTTGAGTTAGCAACTTACTTACTTTATTGTAATGCTTATCTTATGTGATATTACCAAAAGGGAATCACTTGTATTAATGACTCATATGTATATGCTGTTAATACGATCTGGACGTTTTGCAATTCGAGGAAATCTGTAAGGCGACAATTTTGACGCTTTGATCCAGGCAAATATCCTCCGAGCAGCAGACTGATATGCATTATGTGTCAGCAAATTCCATTGACGTGACGATTAACATTCACGCTAGCCGTATTAAACGAGAGAAAAGAAGTCTAAATGATTCATAGGTCGTATCTGCTCTGAGCGATGGCTGTCACATTGTGACGGTTGGCGAACCGAAATGAATTTGTTATCTCCTCCGCAAGCTGTCAGGATCAGACAGTCGATGTTATCTGCGATATGAAACATTATATTGTTTACAGCATATTAGGCGGAATCACGTTGTGAGATGTGACTCATACAAAAAGGGTTTCAATTGATAGTAAGAAATTCTGATTATTTCAAACAATAATCTGTGATTTGATCTTAGATTGTTTAACTTTACACACATCTCAGTTCATTGATGAGGGGGGGCCTCTCTTATCAAAACCTGGAATAATCTTGATTAAGTTCGACGAGGAGCCAATTCATGAGCGGACCAGAAGGTAGATTAACTATTTATTGTTTGCGACTTGCGCCACTTCGAGGTGATATTCAACCTCAATAACTTGTCATTGCATTTTCGTGAGGTGATTTAAACCAAGTTGAACAGTCTGTTGACGATCTTAATAGGATATTGTCATTTAATTACGCATGATTTCGGATAATTGATGTACTAGCCACCCCTTTCTTGTTCACACCCCTAGTATTTTCCACTGTGACCTGCGAGAAATATTCCGAAAATGCTGGTCAAAGTGCGACTAACAATTCTTGAAAAAAGAAGCATCAAAGGCATTTAATAAGAGTAAATTGATTATATTACCCATATGGATTTAGATATAACCGCCCGCCAGCCATTACTTTGGTCGTTCCAAGTATCCCCATGTAATGATAAGCAAAAGAGAAGTGAGACAATGTTTATACCTATGTTTTAACGGTCAACGGCGAATATCATATCTTGTGCTAACGGATAAACCTGAAATGCGGGAAACGACTGTAACAAAAATAGTAGGAGAATTAAGGTGGGGGAGACGAGAAAGAGAGATACAAGGCTGCTGGAGATGGGTGGTACACAATGACAGCAGCTGGATGCGATCATGTATCTGACTTATGCTGGAGAGGGACAGGAGATGGTTATCTTTTAGGGCA
>CM067346.1:14565284-14632784 GCA_034190875.2 Urechis unicinctus
TTAGAACGCAAATACCATCACCTGCATATGACATCATACGCTCACTATCGCAACACTAATATTGCCTTTCAGCACTTACAGAACATCTTAACCACCTGCTTATGTGTGTTATCTTCGACTAGGATGGTGATACAGAGGGGATCATTTGAGGCGATACCCACAGGGTTCAATACAAACTGCGTGTTTGATCATGTTAATTGATGGATAGCAATGAAATAATCGAACTACGCTATTTATCGGGGTTGTGTTAATTTCATAACGCGTGAACATTTATTGAAATTTGAAAAACTGCAAGATGTGTGGAGTTTCAAATGCCTGAAGAGGTACTGGTGTAAGGACATGATTAAAGCGATGAGGAGACAAATATTGATTGGCGAACAATAAACTCATTTGTTCGTATTTGGTGGAACATATAACATAGAATTCCCTCCCCAATGACAGATCACTTTAGACAAATAATGACTTTAGCCAGTACCATGTGATTGTTTATGAAATGAGTTGCAATTGCATTGCCAGTCTAGACGATGGCAATCCTTGATATATATTGCCTTAACCATTGTGATTAGCATACACAACGACTAATAAGCGGCTATAGTATGAGTTCATCTAGTTACGTCGATTATATATTTCAACTTGGGAATGCGCAAAACAAACTTTTTTGATGATTTACCTTCTTCGTGACTTGAGTCTAACGGATATTCTGACTCTCAACGCTATACCAGAGCGTGCGACACTTATGCCTGAGCCTTGTCGGTTTCTACTTCCCACGCTTCTAGTAAAGATATGTGACCATATTTGAGCCACACGTTAGAAGCAACAGGCGGATACGCATACACCTACTCAACCTACGGATATGTAGGTTCAAAAACATGACTTAATTTGCTCTCGGAATGAAAACATGTGTTCTTTGAAAAAGAGTTATCCAGAATAAGATATAATCTCCTTTTCAACTAATGCATAAATAACACCATAGTTACATCACTATGGTGTATAATTTGTTAGAAATTGTTTAAGCCATTTGTTTGTAATGCACCTGATTACACTCCATGTTGTTTTCTCAATCACCGAATGAATATATGTAGCTTGGATACCACCAAAATAACCGTCAGTGTTTTTTTACAGTTTTTGTGATTGTCTTGAAAATGCGTTGCCATTTTCCAACAGATATGAATCAATTCGACACGGGGGTTCACGCGGTACCCGAGAAACCCGGTACCTGGCTCCAACTGGATTACTGCGTGCTTATATCTGTAGCATACAACAACGAGCCCTGCCCAAAATGTCCAACAACGTCAACACGCATGTACACAATGCACTTTTCAGTGATGTACGCCAAACCAAAACGAGCCATACGAGGCATATTTAGCACCTGGGAAGGTCGTGTAACTTAGCTTCAAAACCAGAGTCCGTGCTTCTGGATCACAACGGCGATACAATCGGTTAAGAGACATGGTAGTAGGACGCGGCGCTGCTGTTCCGTATTTTTGTCATTTGGCTGTGTCGCAAACCAACTGTTGTTATTTAAGCAGGGGAGCTAGAGAAGGAATCGGTTGTGAGTATTTTCATATGTTGAACTAGATCAACATAGCAAAATAATACAACGCATGTATAAATTGTTAGTCGCGACCCAAATGACTCTGTGAGGACAGAACCTTCCTCCTTCATTCCAGGGCAAATCATATCAAGAGATAGCTCTACAAGATGTCTGAGTGGACGTCTTATTCTGTTTGAAAATGAACCAATTTTGAGATCGATTCAGACACCTACCAAACACCAAACATACCCAAGTGATGGAGTTCTAGAATGCAATGATGTTAACGGACAATTATATCCCTTTGTGGCGGAGGATTTCATCCATGGTAATTAGTTATGGTTTGATAAATTTGGAAGCGGTAGAAAGTCCGAAACATAGCAACATGGTTTTTTTCAAGTTCAAGACCACGTACATCGCGCATGATCAGAATGACGTGACCGATCGACGACTATTACTTAATGCGTCTGAACTGGATAAGATAAAACTGATTGTATTCAAAGTGCGTCCAAGTGCTTCGCAAGCTTACCAGGGAGGGAATGCGGAAAAGGCGGCGGGAAAACACGGGAAATCACGCGACCCATTATTTTCCAAAATGGCGGTCATCAAGTGTCAGAGCGCCGAGTCGCTAAATTTATATAGATGGTTTGATATATCGGCTTCGGCAACCTAGCTCCTGTGCTCACTGCTGCATGCGAAACACATCCCGAATCTCGATGAGCAGATCACCCGGCCGCATTACTCATTCTGATCTCAACATTGGAAACATTACCCAACGGACCCACGTGGGTATTATCAGAGCTCCCAAAAGCTATCAAGAGTTCTTGAGTGCCCTGATACGATTAACTGCAAATTGCATCAAGGGTCAACGCTCTTGGACTTTAAAGAAAAATATATTATAAACATAACCGGAGATTGGGAAGGCATTAGAATGCATTTATAATGCCTCACATTGCTCTTGCACTCATCTCAACAACGAAGTAAGCGAAGTGCTCTGCTACAAGACAATCTTTTCGCGGGACCGACAAATGCTAATAGAAGCCTTTCTTTCAATTAATTTGCTATGTGAAGTAGAACTACAGTCCTCTGGTATATTAACTATCCCGATGTCGATTGAGAACACCCTGCGGAGTGATGACTAATAGAATGAACCTTCTATCGTGTTCTCCGAATGAGGCCAGTCATTATTGCAGCTTAGTGACTGTCAATTCAGCAATAGTGTGACTGTCATTCGTTATGGTTGAATTGGCAGTACGCATTCTCAATGAGGTTACGTAATACTCACTGAGACAGTAATAAGGAATCAGCGGCACACCAATCTGGCTGCCCATTTGTTTTATGCCTAATCTGGAATAATTTAGGAGATGTTATGGAAAATGTATCTTCTTAAAATACAGTGAAATCGCCTGGCAACAGAAAAAAAGTTGGCATCACTGACCTAGTTGTATTTCGTGACGTTATCACGTTTGAACATCAAAACCGCAATTAATAACAAAAGCATCGTTCGCAGTGCTTTAAAAAGTAAATGCATATTACACTGACTGGTTTATCGATTCCCGCGCACTGCGTTAAAACAGTTTGAGCTGAGCATTTTGGATTTCTAAGAGAAACAACCGATTATGATGGCCAGACTAGTAGTAACGGCAATTATATACTGCTGTCTCGACGACTGGTGGATATCTGATCCTAATTTAACTAACCCGAAATGTTACAGCATATTGCAAACGCTCTCTTAATTGAAAAATATAAGGAATTAGGCAAACGTCCAAGGAGGTGGTTATCTTTAAACGGTACTTATCTTGCGTCACATTGCCCATTCTCTTCCTCTCTACATCTAGTGACGCACGAGCAATTGATACTACTCTGTAGGCCGGCTTCTAATGTTGCTGTCGCTGACACGTTCAGTGACGTTGTTCTATGCATCATGCAAATACAGCTATTGTATTAGCTGTATGCATCAAACTAATTGAGCGGAACTTAAAACTCAGTGGATACCACAATATGCACTATATGGATTGCCAAGACTTTGTGTTGTTTAGCACAGACGCCATTCAACTATCACGTGCCACTGCAGTGACGTTTATGTGTATATGCCTGGCATAAGGTAAATGACACGTAAAACCAACGTATTACTACGTTTTACTGCTCTCCTTAATAGCGCGTCATTCCGTTTAATGTCATCTTTATGCGGGCAGTGAAAGCAAACTGCCAGCGTGTTGTTAATGCTTGTAGTAAACTGGCGTCCTTGTGAGATTGGAATCGATCGTACATTAACGCTATGTATTTACTCACTCGGGCTTACCACAAATTGACGAGCGAATCATGTCGTGCTCATCACAAGCTGAAGTAACATTCGGGTTTATCATAAATGGACGAATTATTCATGGCACGAATCAAATACTCTCCAAAAAAGGAATCTGACATTATGATCGGCATATAATGCGAATTGGTAGTACGCCTATCTTGCGCTTAAAGGTTACGTTTGACTACATATGTGCGTACAGCAATCAAAATAACATTACTGTTAGACATTCAATCGATGTCACTTATGCCTGTGTATGATCGCTAACACAGCTTATTAGAAAACAAATACAACGAAAGCGAGTTTGTAGGATGAACAAAACCAGCCATGCAATATATGCGGCGACATTATTTTACTGCTGACGATTTTCATAAATGCTTGGGTAGCGATTTCGAGGTTAATATCCATTGGTGTCGGTTCAGGATTTGTAATGAGGCAGTTTGGAAACCATGCTGAATTAGCATAAAATCTTAGAACGACCTACGCAAATGCCATCACCTGCATATGACATCATACGCTCATTATTGCAACACTAATATTGCCTTTCAGCACTTACAAAACATATTAACCACCTGCTTCGACTAGGTTGGTGATAGAGAGGGGATCATTTGAGGCGATGCCGACAGGGTGCAACACAAACTGCGCGTTTGATCATGTTAATTGATGGATAGCAAAGACATTTGATTGCAAGAGGACACGATTTCATGCCACACATTAAAAGCCGAGGTAGTATCTAACTTTCACAAGCCATTAGCCCCTGTATGAGGACTGTGAACACTTAACAAGTAAGCATGTAGTGCCTTGGTTTTCCATTTCGTTATTGTTATACACATATCCCTGTTGAAATTATGAAAATATCCATTGATAAATAATCAGCGCTCAATAGTAAACGCAAAGTTGTAATGAAGTACACTTCTCCATGTGATCATTAACTAATTATTAACAAAATATTGACAGTAAAAAAGGTATTAAAAACATTTGTCCACGAAAGGGTGGTCTATGAATTGTTGTAATCGTCAGCATATATATATATATATATATATATATATATATATATATATATATATATATATATATATAGATAGATAGGGAGAGATATATATATATAGAGATATATATATATATAAAAATATAAAAACATAAATAAATATATATACATATATATATATATACATATATATATAACATATATATATATACATATATGTATATATATATAGAGATAGATATATCTCTCTCTCTATATGATTTATATATCTATATCTAGATATCTATATCTCCTATATATATATCTCTATCTCTCTCTATATCTATATCTCTCTATCTCTCTCTCTCTCTCTCTCTCTCTATCTATCTATCTATATATATCTCTATATCTATATATATATCTCTCTATATATATCTCTATCTATATTGAGTTCGGCGTCATGCCTCTACTGTCACGTCTCTTTTCCGCTGTAAATAATGACCAAATGCCAGATAGATGGTAATATAAACAAACAATTACAAGAGAGGCAAATAACTCGTCGATATATATATATATATATATATATATATATATATATATATATATATATATATATATATATATATATATATATATATATATATATATATATATATATATATATATATATATATATATATATATATATATATATACTGTTGGCGTCTATAACTCTTTGTGTCGGAAGCCCTCAAACTGTACCGTGCAGAAGATTTAACAATTGCTGCGATGAATGTTCACAGTCAGATCAACGGCAGCAATTGTGGAGTATTTCCCATCGCGTTTGCCAAGACCCTAGAACAACACACACGATCCCTTCATCCAAAGCTATATCTTCCCCAGATAACACCTTGCGAATTCACTGCCAGCTGGTGAATCGCCTCCATTTCCATCTAGCATAGTGATGCGGAAACCTGACATTCTTATGCCACTTTAAGATGGCCTTTGCTTCCACTGTTTCAATGATGATATCTGATGGATTTGATATTGATGTAGATTTCGATTACTTTTGATGATGATTTTCTTTTCACATACTATGTTGTGTTTTTATTCGTCGCAATTGCTTTTTTCTCTGGATGTGGTTTGCACAGAATTTTTGTTGGTTTTGTGGCACAAACCATCTGCAGATTATTTTGTTCTATATCATGTTTTCTCTGTGTTGCTAAGAATATGGTACAACGGCACAAATTTGCGTACATTAGGTTGCACGTAATGGAAATAAATAAATATCTGTACGTTACGCATGGGATTTGGCATAATGACTTTGCCACTGAGTTATTTGTTTGTTCATATTTTAGTACAAAGCAGGAATAACTTAAAATACATTAGTATAATGACGATGCAACCCTGATACGCAATTGGGTCAGAACTATCTGCAAATGGGTCGCTCTCATTCCGTCAAGTGATCCGCAGATGGATCTGTAAACGGGTCAGACCCATCTGCAGATGGGTCAGATCGGCAGATGGGTTGTAACATATATATTCTTATTAGCAAATTACATTAGCCTGGGTTGCACGGTATCTTGGGGAATGGACCTTGGTGATCAAGATGCCACCAAGCCGAGCATATGTTTTGATTATATCACAGCAATTGACCTTGGTCATTACATTATTCGGTACCACCGTCAGCGATTAGGGGGATGCAGACGTTGGTTTATATATAGGGTCATATGTTTCCAAACGAGTGACCATAGCTCCCTGCATATGCGAGCATTTTCGTAGACCAACTCGGAGGTTACACGCTACCCGGCATCCAGTCCTCGCTGACTATGATATATGATGTATTTTTATGAACAGAAGAGTAAACGTAAGTTGTTGCGTTGTTCGATAACCGGCAGTTATAAAATCGGTCAATCAACGGGAGCTTTAAGTGCTGGGACAATCCGTAAAGACGATACACAAGTGGCTTATCTACCATTAGAGCGTTTGCCGTTACAAACGGGACAACAAAGACAACTTTATATAACTTGGCTCAATTCATACAGCCAACTATTCTATACCAATTACGGACAACAAAACATACAGCGTTTTCGCCGCCCTTTAAGCTATCAGCACCCACTAAAGGCCGCTGGGTTTGAAAAATATAGTAAAACCACAACATACAAAGCATGCGATATGTGGAGTTGCAACAGTCATCTTCTACGTACAATGTGGCGCATGTGTTCAGCCGATTGCATCAAACTATAGAGGTTTAAATTTCAGAGACATGTACATGAGTAGTTCAAAAACTTTACGGAGGCCCTCAGAGGCAGTTTACTTTAAGTTTATTTCACCAATATAGCTTTCAAAGCTGTTGAACCATGAGGAAAGCAACCGAACTATCCTAGGATTGGCTCCCAACTTGTAAATGAAAGTTCAAGGCGGAGACTATTGACTTCCATATGAAACCCTGCAGTACACCATTCTATTTCCCATTATATTAAGTTGTTTACGCATTTTAAAATAAAATGATATGCTTAGCTTAGCTTAGTGACATATTTTGACTGTAATACAAAGAAGCCCGATAAAGCATCCTAACGTTCATTAATTGTTTTTGGATAGATTTAAAAATGATATATAGGTCGAACAGCACGTCAAATATAAGGTATACTATATATATACTATATTTAATGAATGAAAACTAGACAGACCAACGCGTCAAATATAAGGAATGATACATTGATAAAACTTCACGTCAAATATAAGGTACGATACATTAATAGACAAACACTTCAAATATAAGGTAAGATTCATTGATAGACCAGCACGGAAAATAAAATGTGAGACATATTGGTAGAAAAACACTTCAAATATAAGGTAAGACGCATTGATAGACCAACACGTCAAATATAACGTACGACAAATTGGTTAAACGGCACGTCAAGTAAAAGGTAAGATAGATACATAAAACAACACGTCAAATGTAAGGTAAGATACATATGTAAAACAACACGTCAAATGTAAGGTATGCTGCATAGATGGAACAACGGAATCGTTTATATTCGAAAGCACAAAAAGCTTATCGTTAACCTGAGTATGCATTAAAGCTGGGCTTACGTATCCTAATGCACGCGTGTGTTCCTGCCTTGGTTTATGCTGTTATATATAGCTTGTTGCAGTACACGAGGAAATTGGCATAAATGCCTGTATTCGCGTATGTATTCTTATATCATAGTTAGGCGTTTGTGCATGCGAGTGTTAATCTTTGATACACAATCATGGGGTATATTGTCTATATTCTAACAGGCCAATATATAAACACAACGAATCAATTCCCTGAAAATAAATATAAGCGACAATTGGGTGTTATGAGATTAATGTGAATTTCTTAACGGCGCATATATGAACGGAATTAGTAATCAACAGATTGCACGGAATACTTGAATGGTGTGCACTTTTATACCGCGGTTGAAAGAGGGGATTACCCGGCTTATGCTCTTGATAAACCGATTACTAGACCATACGCATCCTTTTTAGCACTCATTAGCAGGTGTCAGCCCCTAATAGTATCAGCAGACTGCCCGATATGTTTCATCTATGTTCTATCATCGGGGCTTTATTACGAATGTATGCTATTAAGTGGAAAGATTCTGTTCAAGGGCGGATTGATAATTTGATATGTTATTTACCCGAGAACGGAACCTTAGTAAGTGTCTGTAGCAATTACTCAACCAGACCGCAGATAATTTGCAGACAAGCAGCAAGAAGCGGAACACGATACCAACGAAGTCTCGTTTGCTGTGTTAAAGCCATTCGTTACACCCTTGATAATGTTTTTAAATAGACTTTCGTTTAGTACAATTGACACTATGTAATGTATTATTGAACCGGGGTCCAGCTTGACTACGTGTTAACACATGATGGGATTATTGAGCTAAAAAGAGCATATTGCGGATTTGCAAAAAAAAAACCTGCGAACACGTAACATGCAGGAGCTTGTGTTGTTTATACTGCGCTTATATACCAGCAATCAATTTATACATGTGTAATACGCATGCAACCTGCCACGTCACAACTAGCAGATCTTTCGAAGTCAGTAGTTAACTCACAGATAACGGTACAATTCTACAAACTGTCAATGTATGGCTGTGAAAACAGAGTTATAGAATTGTAACCTTTTTCCAAAATTAATCCGCAAATATCCACATTCCGCAACCATATCATTTAACTTGGCATATGGTTCTACAATACGAAATTAATCTGAATGTCATTTAGTTGGCACCTTCATGGATATTAATTTTACTTTATCAGTATAACTTTTATGTCAAAAGAAAGACGAGCGAAATGGTAGCCTGATAATATGTTTACTTACCTGGTAATTACTTCCAAGGAGAGGAGCTAGAGACATTAGGTCAGTCGTCACAGACAGTTATATGGTTTTCAAGCTACAACAGAACTGTTGTGCAACGATGGACTATAAGCAAGATACAACTTGAATAATGTTTGTGACCGTTCTACAATTAATTAATTGCACCGTGTGATCCTCTCCATAGCCAACCCATACTAAGCCCTAGTAAGGAATAGAAAGCTAGCAACATACGTACGTTTCATAACAGAAAATAGTCATCGTGTTTCGAATATTATATTTACGGTCCTAGATTATCAGTCAGCAAGAGTTAACACGGCAGAAGGCTGTGCAGTTGATGAATATATTAGTTATATCACAGATAGTATATTCGCAAATGGGTTATAATGATGCTCAGTGTGCTTGATTTGTTTGACACTTAAATTGCGAGGAACGGCAAAAGTTAATAGTTGTTGCATGTGCTAAGTGACAGAGGATATAGACTGCTGAAATACAGGCTATGAGAACCCAAAAATTATGAGGGAATGAAGCATTTGGTGGCCCCTTCAATGAATGCCTCGTTGCGTTTGTACATAAATTGATCATTCACACCTTCCTGTCTACACACCATTTATGCATCATTCGCCTCTCATCCCATCTGTTGAAATGGTTGCCTTAATGTGCATTTCGACGCGTGCTGTCCTACCATCACCGGAATTTACACTGTGTATTCACACAATAATAATACACAAATAACCATTTGTAAGACATTGTTATTTCGGACCTAATAGTTGCTCTAATGTGTGATTATCAGTAGAGGTGTGCCCAATGAACCCCAATTACCGTGAAATATAATGTATCCAATTCCATGAATCTTATGAACTGCACATGAGCAAATCATATGTACTGACTCGTGTTCCATACTTGAAATTATTCTATTCGGAAAATACCAGCAGTATATTTATCTACGGTCCCAATATGAGTACTTTGTAGCAGCAAATAAGAACGATTGGCGAATGTATATGGTTGAGTTGATCGCATCAGTTGGGAACAAATTTTAAAGTATCCGGATCATTTGCATCATAATTTCCCTGAATGTCATTGCATTTAGCTTAGGCACAGGAAAAAACACAGTCAAAGTAGACTCGGTAGTTACTGGCTCATTCAACAATTTAATAGATAGCTTCAGCTGTTAGCTATCAACATTGGAACATACATGAATATAAAACATATATAATGTCCTTAAGTCATTTCTACGGAAACCCATTGGTGCCACGAGAACATGTTGTGAATTTGTTTAATTGTTTGGCGGCCTCCATATAACTATCTGGCTTGTCCAACTGTAGAGGTCGTTTAGTTTGGACCGCTGCCACATGTTAATGGTGATGATGATGACGGCGCAATTATTGACACAATGCCATTCGTTCGTGAAATAACGCTGCATCAAGAACTTGCTTGTCGCGACTTGATACAAGTCTTCTCACACCAGGGGAATTCTCAAACCTATTTTGCCAATTTTGTAACAAACATGCTGAAGAAAGAGGTAGAAAAAGTTAGTGGAGATGTGACGCATGCAAAACATTTGTCCCACAGCTTCAGCTCAATTTATATCATCGATTGTGGACGATTATTACATGAAACTAACTCGTTAACGAAAAGCATCACAGTAGGTTCGACCAGCGTTGCAACCGGTCACTGTCAATCAACATAAACTTGATATTAATCAGATACTAACCGCTAAACATTAAACCTCACATATGCTATGAACTGCAACATATTGTATGACCAATGGTAATTTATTAATTATTGTAAGTTATTGCAGGATTCAGACCCGGATGTAAACCAAAAGAAAATAATTTCTTATATGCTTTATAACCACAATGTTATATTCAGTTAATAACTTTGTGAAACTCATTCATAAACTAACTCCGAGACGGATGATAACTGTGGATGGAAAAATAATATCCTTGACGGAGATGAGTTTTAGTTTGGCTCAACAGCGTAGCTGAAGAAAATATTAATCATGTTACCAATGGCTAACCCAGTACATCATTCCGAGTCGAAAGCCTCAAGACGAAATACAAATCTAATCCCTCTTGTGCATTTTGTGGAGGTTCAAGGTCATTTTCCGCAATGTAAACTAGGATAGTTCAAACCTTTCCCGGTCACGTGTACATCCATGCCGGAAGAGGCATTCCGCCCTACATATATCAGTAGTCCTCTGTTCCACTGCTTTCGCGTAGTCTCTGGTTCAATATGCCACTGGAACTGTGTACAATAATGCGGCACATTTTCGTTCTCAATGCGGTGAATTTGGTGGCTGTTCCAGAGCAACGGTGACCAAGTCTTGTGAAACAATCAAAAGTATTTGCAATAAACGTATGATATGTTTGAAAAATATAGTTCCGCTAAATTATAAGTCACAAATTATATAGATTTTGCTGCAACAGGAACAGATTTATTGTGCAAGCCTTTTCTGTACAGAAAGCTATCTTAACCAGATATATACGTTCGCATTCGTGCAAAGAGAAAACAGCCGATCTCAAAGACAACATCCATGTAGTAGCACGCGATCACTACTCGTATGATACACATTCAACAATATCATACGCCTTGAAAAGCCATCTATACATTCGTTTAAACACTAACTGAACGGCTTGAGTTTATCATACGAGTCGACGTGCCAACGATAGCTCGGTCCTCTTGCAAAGTGCTGGCGTCTTCGTAACCGAACTTTTCTCCTTAGTTAAATTCTTTCAGGATATAAAATTGGCATGCGAATGTATATTACTTTCCTTTATACAACATACCTAGCCTGTAGGCACTTCAAGCGAATCTAACGATAGCCATGTTGGTTCCCACAATCACTGATTTTATCAATTATTTGGGCAACTGCTAGTATGTCAGAATAATGCTTCCGCCGGCACAAAATGTGCCTACTTAACGAGCATTTTAGAGTCCGTAAACTTGTAATTATTCTCTGGTTGAAGTTCATAGAGACGATTCTTGATAACTTAAGCCTATGCGGAAATATAGACCGACAGCTTCTTCCCGATCCATGACTTCTTGGTCGCAAATTATTTGTATTTGGCGGCAGCCACATAATTATACTAATTCGCACCATGTTTGCGTGGCACCAATGGGCCTTTGTGTGTTTCAGTGTTAATGCGTTTAGATGAATCTGCATATAGTCGTTACAATGGGTTGACCACTTTTTAGTTAATATTGATCAACCGAACAGGCGATATCGCTTATCGACCCTTTTAGTATGCTAAAATGCCTCCAATAAAAAGGCGCCTCCCTTGGCCATCTATGAGGTTGTTACAAGTCGTGACATCTCACCCCATCAACGACTAGTCCATTAGGCTGCCGTCCATTAATGAACCGCAATACACAACTAGCTGAAAGATGAATGATATGCGATTACGACTGTTCAATGTTGACACGAAACTTTGTGATGGACTTATTCATAGGGACAAACGTATCTATCATGCGCCTGCAATGCTGTTATATTGGCCAATAAGCATCACCCTTTCATCAGCGAACGCCAAGTAGAAGTTTTATGGTTAGTTGCAAAGTCGGCTAAGCATAATTGGCATAAGTCGAACGGGAGTCTACAACTGTCCACAACGTTTTTCTTATTAATCTGTTATTTGTGGATATTTAAGCATATTTGATGAGAGATTTGGCAAGAGGTAAATGGGGCGACTTTTACGACACATGGTGATAAAATACTGCATTACCAACGCCTCTGAGCGGAAGTTAAATGTGCACTGCTCATATTTGACTGCTAGTAACAGACAGGTGGTATTTCGCGGATACCATCATAAAAATAGTCATTATTCACGAGTCAAATATTTGTCAGCGTATCTATTTGTTTACTTTGTGCCTTAGATTTCGGGAAGTATATTACTGTCATAATTGATTGGGTGCAGTCCAATTCCATAGTTCGCTCATCCTATCAAACCAGGGGAGAAACTGAAGTTCATTTATACTATCATAGTGTTCGTCAAATAATATTCAGGAATGTTTTATGCTACTCCTTGTAGACGGACAGCTGCACATTTGATCAAAAAAGCAATTAAACAATATTATATCGGATGATATAGTAGGTTTAGTAAAAGATGGCAAATTCGGTTATTTGTTTTTATTTAATGAATATTAACTCTTCCTTGAGTACCATCATTATTATGTAAAATATATCTTTCATAGCAACTATTAGTAGGACCACTAGTGGTGATATGATTATTGCATGATATTGATCCATGGCTGAACAGAAGTGATTCTTAAGCTCTGTCGTCGACGCGAGCAACAGGAAATCCAATGGGAATTCTTCACAGACAATGCAAATATAATTCCATATCGAGTTGTCATGCGCTGGCAGTAGGATTGATACATAGCTGATCCCTTTCGCGCAGCGGTGAATCTCTTCCATCTTTGATCCATCGGTTCTATTGTAATGCAAGGGTAACAAAAGAAGTAAATATTTCCCAGGACTGTATGATGTATTACAGCAGGTGCCCGCGACTATCTATCAATACCAACGTCAAAATCATGTAATAGGCACAGTCGAGGTTATAATCCAAGAATCGAAAGCATCCTTGTCATCATCATCGTCAACATCATCATCATCATCATCATCATCATCATCATCATCATCATCATCATCATCATTATTTTCATCATTATCATCTTCATCTTCGTCATGCAGAGGTTAACGTGCTCCCATACATCTTATTGTACAATGCAGCAATTGCACGAGAAAATATCCTTGTTTGAATTGTATTGATTATTTTGAGTGAATATGTATTCGGAATTGTCAATATACATCCGAAGGAATTGACAACGGCAAATACTATGCATCGCAAATAGTGGCTGTAATTATCAGCAACGCCTACACCCGGAAAACCAGCATCCTGAGCGCGAGGCTTGATATATGCGTCCTATCACACATGTTCATTTATAGCCATCAACAGAGGCAGGCGGTGAGTTTATTTTTAGAATATTTGACTGAGACTTAGTCATTTTTTACAGCAATTAAGGCGACTTTGTGCATGACCTTGCATATTCCAGCACAAAAGAAGCCATATGTATAGAAAGCCAATGACGCATAGCAGTTATATTTGGGTGCACCTTTTACCCATTGAAGTAGTTCCAATTGCGACACTCATCTTTTGATTTGTCCTAGACCACATGGCCGCATCTAATACAGCCGGAAACCTGTATTACAACATAGTGTCTATGATTGAATCGGGAAGATTAGAGGCTGCATATGAGACGGTTATTTGGCAGCTCGCAACGTGCAAAAAGTATAAGCAGCGAAAATGGTAATCCCTGTGATCATAAATATTGATTATCTTTCAAACTAACTGGTTCATGGTGGTTTTAATCAATTGTGTAGTAGTTATTCTACACCTAAATAAACATATTTCTTTTACCTTGATACATGTAGCGTTCAGACGAATGTTGAATAGTGCATCCTCGGTTTTAAGCACACCACCATCAATGGTAAAAGCCATGAGTGCTGATAATTAGAAACGGCAATGAATGATAATGCTGAACGAAGCAATACACTATTTTGTTATAGTAGACTCCTTCTGTCACCTTTTTATTCATTCTCATCCATTACCGTGGCGATGTCATCACCTTTATTGAAAGAGACTTCAAACCCAACTTTTGCCATAACCCCAACCTTACCCATAGCGCTGGCTATTAACTTCAACATAGCATATTTGTGTCATGGCAGTTATAAAAGGATCTCCCGAAGAGTATTCCAATAGCTTTTTTTCTGTCAGATGGAACTTTTTTGCGTTGGCATAATAGTTGGTACACCTAATTGAAACGGAAATACCGAAATACCGTCGCCTGATTGCTCATATAAAATGTTCGTGTGATTATAGCTTCTATGATGCTATGTATCGCTTCCTTGAGACACAAAGCAATATATCATGTCTTTTTAAGCATCATTTCTACTGACCTGATTACAGACGCCGTCGTTTTTATTGCTCTGTAAACAAGGCTTTATAGCGGTTCTGCATACAGTAATATATGCCTGTGAATGAGATCATAAAAAGGTGCGAGTTTTTATTCGATGCTGTTGTCAAGTCACTAATGCAACATGCCATGCAAAGAAATCATGCAAGTTATTTTGCGTATGAAATCGTTTTCCAAAACGCCAACTAATTAATCCGGTTGATAACATTATGCGAGTGCATGCTGTTTACATCCATACACAGAGAAAATGTGCAAAGTGTCAGGAACATGATTTTGTAATGTGGTAACCAAATCGATAGTATGACTATTGGAGAATATGGAAGGCAGCCACCAATTAATACACCCCGATTCTGTAGAGCCATGTCTTACGTCGCTGACGGTCACTATTTGTTTAATGGACACTACGCCACATCAAGGAGCTGCAAACGCGTCGCAATTACCCTCATTCGCTATCGTTCAGCTGTCCCGTCTACAGAGAGAGTGACGAAAAACTCAATGATGATCTTGTTTTTTACAAAATGTCAACAACAATTACAAGACAGCAACTTTGGCGGCTTCTTCGTAAACATAAAATTATTGTGTCGTCAGGTCAGGTTTCCCGGACGTAATGATTCCAGGAAAGGTACATTTGTCAACCGCGAGCTTGAAAATGTCCTGGCAGACCAATATTATGTCGACATTAGAGAATTTACATGAAATAGAATCTTTCTTGGAACAGTTGGTACTAAACCGATTGTTTAGGTTAACACTGCTGTGCTTATGTGCTTAAACTTAGGATGAGAGTATGCACGATGATTCGCCCATGTCATGCCAGGTATTATGTTCAAACTAGTCGAACTTGTCGCCCTACGGCACTGTCGCATAAATCATTTATTAGCATGGAATAGCATGCTTTACATATGCTGTTAGAGAAGAATAAGCATTGGCGACAGAGCCCGTATTCTAGCTCCCTGTTGCCAGTAACGGGCGAACTTGATTTGCACAGCCCACAATGGGCTTATAAGTAGATGCATTTATTCGGATATATAAGTTTGCAAGGCACTTCATCCACAGCATTGCAATGGGTGTGTTGTACTGCCAAAGTTGTGCGGGAGTATTATTGAACGACCATATATTCCGCAGATCAGCACTCGACCACAATCCGGTAAGTATAGCAATTCATATCAAAAATAATCCGAGGGATTTAAAAAATGCAGCTGATTTTTCAGCTCATGGCATGAATAACAACTTGCGTCAGCTTATTCCGACATGGAAGCCAACTTCTTGTTTAATAAACTGACTGCGATATTGTCCGATTGCTTGGATTTGCGATGGGTATCTACAATTGTACCAGATATCACGGATGGGCCGCTGTTTTAAAGGAATATTATGGAATACAGGCCAACGTCTAATAGAAAAGGACCAACATAGGATTAATTAACTTGCTCTTAATATCCTTGGCTAATTTCACCTTTCCAGAATTTCACTCCCAGATAGGAAACTTAATTCATATTAAACTTATCCGCCGTCTCTTTTACGACGTTCCTAATACTTTGTTACCAGAGTAAAAGAGGGCATAATCTTACTAAAAAGAGCCACGCCCTGAACAAGCGTTCATTAAGTCTGGAGTTTGGAGTGCACTCTCTGTTAGTCAAACCTGCTCTCCTGTGTGCACTCGCGGCTAACAAAGACGCAAAAAAAGATTTATTATTGGAATTAATAAGTTGTGCATGTAGCAAACATTAGTTAACATATTGATGGACCTCAAATGCACCAGCAGCAAAAGATCATGCGCTTCCCAAAGCCAGTCGCACACAAAGCTTTGCTTTGGTTCATAAATCGGCGGTGTTTTAAACTTTATTCTGGTCTATAGGAAATATGTTTGCCTAATGATTGGCCAAAAAGTGTAATTTTAGTAAAGGAGTGGGAGTTATCTCAAATTCCCCGGCGTACCCTTGATACATGTCCTTTCAGAATCACACTGTTGGTGGAATCTGTAGCAATACAATAATATAAGCGGTAAGTGTTGCATGAATGCATATCCGTCAGCTACTGAAAGACCATTTGAACCACAATATGCGTTCGAGTCTGTATAACTAATACATTAACTTGTAAATCATCAATATCTGCACGTGAACGGATGGCGACAATTATGTTAACTATGATATACTGGCGTAATATTGTCACTCCATGTTAAAACCTTGCTTTTATGCGGCGCATTGTACATGCAACATGATCTATGATAGCCAGATTGCCAATCTGTGATTGTTCTTAAGAGAATTGTCATCACATCTCTTTGATTAGATTCAGATCAGGAAAATTTGATGCCATTTTCGGTGCAGTCTTTAATTATTGTTTACAATAAGACAGTGCCTTAAACATCATACCTTTAATCCCATCAGTGCATGCATTCGTGATGTTGAGCCTTCCTTTCTAAATGATTGCCAGTGCAAGTTCACCCTGCATTGTTGCGTTATTTGAGCCACATGAATATCCACACTGCTACTATGATATTTAAGCTTGCATAATATAATTGATGATTAATGGTGCCGGTGATGGCAAAAGTGTTCATGATGACCTAGTAACATTGTTAGTCAGAGGCATACAGAATATAGACAATTGTAGTTGTCACAAGCTAATTTTTCATCCTCACAAGTCTCCCCTCCCCCCCCCAACGCCTTCATAGCAAGATAAAGCTGGACAATGGTTCTTCATGACCCTGGATTAACTCAACACGCTGGTCTACCTATCGTCGTTTATTTCCCTACCCTTATCATCACTTTTTTTATATATATAGCATCAGACTCCAAGTGCCGAAACGGCAGGTATCAAATATTAATCATTCTAGGTACTTACTATTATTGGTTGAAAGAGTCAAGCTTCATTCAGCCTCCCTGAAGAGCGGTGCATAATAAATTGAATGGCTTGATGGAACGCTATGTAACCATGTTTGTGTAGAATAAATTATATGAAACGTACACACGGAGACATGAGCGGTGTTAAATAATCACCTGCTGTTATCATATAGGCAGTTCATGGGGGTTCTTAATGTATCCCTAGCACTTATGCAATGTTTTCTATGGGTCTGTTAAGGCTCAAATAAATCTGATATAATGATCAGCAAACCTCGTTCTTAATCCCAGGCTGCAGTAATCATCCGATAGCGGCGAAGAAGCGCCACATCAGCAGCAATATGGATGTCAAATAATTGGCACAGGTCTATCACAATGACGACGAACAAGCTGACACATTTAAATAACAGATATTTACTCCAAATATGTTGGAACAATATTTGCGATTTTACTTTAAGTTAAGGGGCCGTAGCGATCTTAATCTTGGTAAAAAGCACAAATGTCTAGCCTTTATTCAGTACGAGAGGTAAAATGTACCAATATATAGCAATTTGGTTGCAATTCCGTAAATACCAAATGTTCTTATTACGAAGGCAATATGATGCTCTCTCGTATAATGATGCCAAGTATGATGTAAAATCAAATGAAGGTGATTATGTTTCCGTTTACTAGCAGTCCTAAGGGCCAGAAAAGGAGTCTTTTCAGCTAGCGGTGGTATGAGGCATACTTTCTTCTTTCGAAGCTTTATTAAACATATATATTTAACATTTCTAGAACAATATCAGTCATTTGTATTGACCCCTTTACATTAAAACCAATGTGTTTGATATGAACACGTTTAAACCACGCAAATAACCATTAGCTATGTACGACCTGCTCAACTAGAAATTTCTTTTCCAACCATTGTTGTATAGAAATCAGAATGCAGGCATGATGAGTGACCAAGAGCAATGTTATCCGACCCAATAATTTGACGCTAATATGGAAAAAAATCCAATATCACTGTACATTCTTTAACGCGGTTGCACACATGCATACATACACACATACATACATACGTACATACATACATGCATCCAAACAGACATACATACATGCATGCATACATTCATATATGCATACAGACATACATAACTACATTCATCGATCGATCCATCCATACATTCATACATACATGCTCACATACTTACGTATATACAAACATATGTATATACATACGTACACTCATAGAAGCTCTTGATGAAACTCAGAAGCTGGCACTACGAAATTAATTTTACTTTGCGTCCTTGTAACACATGATATAAGTAGCTGCGGTACTTTGCAGGCGAACTTATAGATCAAATTGATAGGTCAAGAGCCGATGATGAATGAGTATTGTTAATAATAGTGATAGTGATTGTTTCGACAGAGTGCAATTTACCTGCATAATTGTGTTTCATAAAATAATGAGAATAAAACGTTCCTCAAGTGATAGCCTGAAAGTAAATCACTACCCACAAACTTGCCGGAAGTGCAATAATGGGCTCGAAACATGATGCATAACTAAATATATTGCAGGACAATCTGCCCTTACTTAATTATATATGGCCTCTTGTATGTCATAAAATTAACTGTCTCAGTACAAGTCATGCTCTATAGGTTTGTGGATCTAAACGAAAACCAACTAAAAAGGTACTCAAGATGAAACCGATTCTCTTGCGGCAACAGTAAGAGCAAATCAATTGTTATGGAATGTGACGTCATCGACTTGTGAGAAAATGTGGGATTTAAATCGACCTCTTTTCAGAAGGTATATTCAGCGCGAAATAAGATTTATAGAGCGCAACATACGTAATGTCGTGCAAGATTAGCTGTAGAAGAACACATGCCTGATTCGTATGTTAGGGTCCATGCCTCTTTGTAACCAATTCGTTTTCGCAAAGATTAGTATCGAAATCCAGGTGGGAATACGGATGCCTTATCGGCTAGAGAAACTATTGATACAATATTTGATGCGCGATGTATCGAAAAACGTTGTCGTGCGGAATAACCTAAAAGATGTGCTGTGTCGGTAACGGGTACACCGTCGGTATCCTAAATCGTCGGTTTTCTGTCTCCTAACCTTCAACGCAGTGTAAGAGGGTTTAGTTTCTTTCATTAAGTCGATGGCAAATCGATTCAAACGGCGCTTTAGCGGACGGGGGTAGTTATTCCAGTCGGTATGTACATCATTTCGGGACAAGCACATCCCACATGTCCCATATAACGCACCTTCATATCCGATGATGAATGTCGATATTTGATGATTTGTCGACCGTGTGAGACACCCATGCGTGAACCCATTTAGGTCTGCCTTTTAGTTGCATTGTTGTGATTTTAATATGCGCCCTTGGATACGATGCACGCATCAGCGAAGACTGAGCCGCTAACGAACATAGTGCATTGTTTATTATGGTTCTGGCACCATTTTCACACCGCTCGCCAGATAATCACGTCGCATGGAACATTCTCTATGATATGCAGACGTCGGGTTTCGTTTCACATTGCCAAAATAAATAGACGCCAATTGCGACATAATTTATTTTGTTGCTATATATATAATCTTTAACGTGATGCATTTATTCCGAGATATGAACAAAGAATTTGTTTGAATGATTACCTCGTAAGTGCAGCATGAGCAAATGACCAAACCATATCCACCAAATTATTCCTACATCTACATACAATTAAACTTGACATTAATACGAACGCGTTAGACATATATGTCCTATAATACAGTCTGCAGATGCATTCCCCGCGTATATCCACACCAATTGGTCACATATATAACAAGAGCGATACTGATCACAACGTTGAAGTCTCTTCGAGTGGTTGTGCTCAGAAACCAACTCAACCAAGCTACCATTATATATAGTGATATATATTCACAAAGTTCTTTTGAAGCTTTCCATGAGTAAAAGCTTATACTCTTTATGAGGCTTTTTGGTACAAGGCGTATTCTTGACACAAACGACGATTACAGCCACACCATTGGTGCTCACCTATATTTGTTTATATGTTTCTGAATGACCAAATTTGGGCGAATGAGCCAAGCTTGTGTTATTGAGATTGGTGGATGGGCTGTACGTTACAGTGGTCATCGCTCGTTGTCCCGGATGACTGAGAATGCAAGTCATGTCTGATGGTCTATCGACACAGTGCTTATAGTTCTGGAGCGTGTCCATGTGTATCGTATTGGGACGTGGTCGACGGGAAGGGAATAGGGCCACAAGTTGTTGGCGGAATTTCGCACCCGTGGCACAGTAGAGGAAGAAGTTCATCGAGTGGTTGAGGTACATGAGTAGTTCTGTAATGGAACGAATCATCTTCAGCAAAGCAATTCTTTTCCCCTGTCGAAGTTTACCTAAAAGAGCATTCGCAATTAGCATACTGTTCATAGGTAAGGTAGTGATGAGAAAGGCGAAGGAAATCGTGAGGAGCATGATGGTCACTTTCATGCTACCTTCCGATGTTGAGCTACTCTGACTTCGCTGAGTGGATGTCCCAGCACGGCGAGAACCGTTGGTCGCCCTGCGCACATCCGCTCTCTCTCCATATAAAAGCTTACGATTGCGCTTTGACAAAATCACCTGCTGAATGATGAGACAATTGAATATAGATATAATTACCACGGGAATGTACGAGTATATCAACGCGTCCACCCATGGCCAAATATCCATCACCACCTTTTCAAAGCCAGGGCCTGCTTCGCATTTCGTGATTGTTATCCCCGATAAATGGTAACTTTTAACTTCCGTCGTCCAGAGGAAGTGCATATTAATGCAGAGGAGGATGAAAAGTATTCCAAGCATGACCCGTAAGGCTTTGCGATTGTTACACATCGCCGGTGCCCGTAACGGCCAGCAAACAGCGATATATCGCTCCACTGTGACAGCAATGATCAGCCAAACTGAATAGTCACTGACCGTAAACGCCAGTACAGTTATGAGGCCACAGCTCCATCCGTACTTTTGCTGAGGATCGTAACCAGTGAGCTCCCTCACCCAAATTCTCAATAATCCAATGTACAAAACAAACGTATCTGTAATAGACAGGGCGGCCAAGTACCTGTAAGTTGACTGCTTATTCATTGGCTTACGTGTGAGTATGACAAAAGAGAGTATGTTACCCACAGTACCGAAGATAAGTATAATGGGTGGGATATAGAGAAGCATGTTCTTGTGTATGCGGTACTCCGAATACTCCCAGAGGGACTCCTCGTAAATCGGAATATGCATTATGTTACTGCGATTACATTGGCCAAGTTAGTAAAGAAAACAGTGGAATTGTTCTTTGCTTGAAGTCTGCCACGTCTCTGTCAATTCTTGTAATAGAGTAGCTTTCTTTTCTGGACTGAGTGCCCGAACGTACTGCAGAATTTTCGCCGCTGTAAAATTAATCAGATGGCCAGTCCCCTCTGCGAGTAGAAGCTGAGGTAACCTATCACGCACACAGAAGTAAAACAGGAGTGTCAATCAGCAAGCCAAAACAAAATACAGGGTAAAATATTGACGGCTTCTCTGAGGCATAAACATAAATTTCGGCACTTATTGACAATTCATACAAGTCACGAACGTGATATATTCCCATCCAATATTTCACAATCATCCGTCAAAAAGACCGACGGAGGTATGATCGCGGTGCAAAACAGGCTCAATAATGTTATTCGCAAAATCGCGTATGACATTCCGATTGCCTTCCAGTCTGTGTGTGATGGAAAAGTGAAACATTGACAATGTAGGTAAAGCAAAACATTGACAAAGTAGGTTAAGTCTGAATAAGTAAACCTTGCCTCTCATCAAATATGTTTACAAATATATGAATACAATAGTTACTTGTATTTGAAATAATAGCAGCAACGATGGAAATTGCTTAAGTTATCCTGACATTAAACGCAACAGGCTACAAAGCCAGTCATCGGAATGTAATTTGCAAAATCCCGTATGCCATTCCGATTGCCTTCCTGTCTGTGTGTGATGGGGAAGTATACCAGCGACACTGTAGGTTAGGTCTGAATAAGTAAACCTTGCTTTTCAACTTGTATGCATTGAAATATGTATTTACATTATCAATTTGTATTTGATGAAATAACAGCAACGATGGAAATGGCTTAATCTATCCTGACACTAAACGCAACAGGCTATAAATCACATCTGTGCTTGATGTTGTGGTGCGTTTAGGGCAAGGAGGCAAGTGTGGTCCATCGCCGATGTTTAATCTCTAACGGACAGCAATTTAAAGGATTTTACAGGGATTATATTGGGCAAAACCATTTCACAAAATACTCCAAACGGATAGAAACATCTCACATTAGCTCTTTTGAACCAAGTGCATCGCATTAGAGACTCAGGTATCGTAACAACTTGTAAATATGCATAATCCCCTTAAATGTGCTAGGCGATTAACTTTTCCGACTTAATTCCATTGTGGCGGTGAGATTGCCTAACGTAAGTCAGATGGAAACGGACTTGTTATGATGATGAATAAAGGAGAGGAGAAGGCAACTAGGTCGAAAAGTTATAAGGTATAAATCTAGTATAAACTGACTTACCTGTGAAATGTATTATCAAGCAGATGATGGTATGATAAAAACTTAGCAAATTCCACGCGGTCGTTTACGACAACGTCATGCAAGAGACCGTTTGTTGACAACCACCAGAATTCGGTGTGGAATTTCGCCGAAAAGTTAAAAATTAATCGAATATCAAGTGCTCTCCTGGATATTGCTAAAAAAAACCATACCAATTAAATTCAGTCAATACTCTCACTGTTGGTGGCTTTAAATTCTTCTCGATACGTATTTTTAACGTGATAGATTAAGCTTGTTAGTCAATCTACCGATAAACGGAGGGTTTTCCTGTTAGACCAACAAGGGAGTACCCGATCGACTGTAGGTCTGTTGGGATGTAATAAGACATACATAAATAGACTGTCATGCGGGTATCCAGCTCGACGCTGGTTTCGCTAGTCTGCGGTTGACAATTACTGAAACGGCCAGTTTATTCGACCAAGATGCGTTATGTCTTCCGAGGTTCCACGTTGGAGCGAGTTGCCAATCTGAGCTACATCAGGTAGATTTTCTGTTCAACACCCTTTCAATAGCATATTGTTTGGTCTGCGACAAAGCGTTGCTTGATTGCACGCCACCATCGATACATTAAATAGACCAGCAATTGTTTAAGAATTATCATCAAGAATTGGTTGACTGTTTGACAATCGATGTATAAGCAGAAAATTGGTTTATGCATCCCACTACACTTGTATATGATCATCGTGATGTCACTAAAGCTAACTCAATGTTGCCTCATTCTGCTGAAATCGCATATTTGATTAGGTTTTCTGGCTTAAGCAGTGGGTTGTGTTTATATAAACTGTACATATGCTACACTTATGCCCCGACGATAAGTCCGCAATAACTGTTTGCAATGCCCATATGGTGTGAGGCACGGTTATCTGCTCTCAGTGCGATTCCCCCTACCGTCTCACTCTCTCTTATTCTCCCGGACCGATCGTCTTTTGCTTTATTTACCTCGTACATCGCGATAGCTCTCTGACAGTATTTTAGTTTATCTTTAATATCCGTTTTTCTACATTCCCTTCACCGTATTATCACACGAAACGATAACACAATATACGTCAGTAAATATTCTTACCTGTAAGGGTAGTCCTTGCTGCTTGAGGTACCAATTGAGTTCTTGTTACATACGCAAAATAATCAAATATCCTCTCATATTACTCATGACTCAATTCGTTTTCAGCGCTTGTGATTACATGAAAACTCCAATAACGAATTGTCCGCAAATACAAGAATTCTCTCTCATAAATAGGCTTCCACGAGAAAGTTTGCCCTCTACACACGTTAGTTAACTTCTGTGTGGATGCCCAATGAATGACTGCAACTAGCTGGCGAATTGAAAGCGCGCTGCCTCGCTGCAGCAGATTGCCTGCGCAACTGTGGCTGCGCCTCTCACCAGCCTTACCGCTATCGATCTCGCGGCATAGTTGTTGTTGATGAATGAATCCTCATAGACTAGCGCACATGTCAGATTCCCACATATGATTGGGGAATTTTAGCAATGGATATTTTCTTAACAATCAAGCAATATACCTCTAGATTAGTCGGAAAACGAGGTAGGGATGGGAAGATAGCAGTGACGCTGTAATTGCAGATAATACAGTTACTAAACGTCAGCACGGCATATTGTCTTGGCGGTTAATAAATTTAATTAGGCCAGGAAGCCGTGATACTCCATCACCATGGACCACAGTGTGGCTTTCGTCGTATTCATCGCACGCAGCAACTTCAAACGCCGCTCCTAATCACCCTAGCATCTTATACACTCAGCCACAGAGCATTTATCTGGAATTTGATCAAAATGCAGGTGGTAATGGATTAAGGCAACCACTTAGAGGGGTGAGGTCTTCAAAGTCAGCACTTCAAACTGACCAAAAACCAATTCTGAGGCAATCTAAGCGAGACAATCCCATCAGGCTTTGCAAATCGATGACCAAAAGGTCATCGACTTCCGTCCATCTAAATTTATTGATCTGTCGCAGGTTGGCAGGAATGGTCGTCGTTTATACTAAAATCTTGACCGTCACAGACTTATTCAACTAATCAGGGCTTAGCAGATGTCAGTGTGCGTCCTCTAATGACTGCACATGGTAGCAGACAGGCGGCGAATTCAGAGGTTTCGACGGTAAGTGCGCTCAACTATGGCTTTATTTGCTGACGTTGTTTTAATGATCTACGTTGTTGAAGTAACTTCCCTTGACGTATTTAATAAGACATACAAACTGATGTGAGCGCTTGTATCAAACTGCATCAATCATGGGAATAGTTATCAATGAGGCAAATAATTTGCCTTTTTTTTAATGCAACGTTGTCACTTACATATAAAACCGCCATAATTTGGCATCATAAGTTCCAAAAGCTAATCGATTAGCCGTGCTGATCGGTATATATCTCTATGTGGATTGGTATTTATATTGATAACCGAATATTGGATGGCCATGAAAATGCCGAGAAAATGACTCCGGTTTCGATTTGGAATGCTTTGATTGCCATTGCACATCGAGCTCTATTTTATAACCCTGCAAATGCCGTTATATGCATCCCCCCACACTTGTGTGCATTAGTGCTAGATAACGGATGACTTCTCACCTTCCTTAGCACTTCCCTCTTAGTTACCAGTCCAACAATTAACATCCATCATCACCACGACATGGCAGTTTAGATCGCGTCTCCGTGGTACACATTATTCCCTCATTGCTCTCAGTTACTTGACCGATAGTTTTCGTCGTATTAGCGCTATGGATATTCCTAGAAAACAATTGCACTCTGGTAATCTATGTATATGTGTTTGTTATCGCATGGTCACGTGGGTGAAATGGGGAAAGAACACGAGGACGCGGATCGTCCGAGTGTCTTTCCCCATATTATTCTCGTGACCATGCGATAACATACTTATTGCGATGGCACCTACACGCGATAATCAAGCACGTCGCTGTGTCTTAATAATGATTATTAGCGTGAACCTATGTTATGTAAGGTATCTGCCTGGGACCTGTAAATATGAGAGGTAGTCCCTTAATCCAACGTTCGGCCTCAGCTGCCTGCCATGATGGTTTCAACCATAGGAGATCTCGGAGATTTATCTTTTTTCGACGCCATTGATTTTGAGACGGATTTTAGTGTTCCTGATGGTGAGTTTGTTGCTCCCTTGGATCGGGGAAGGACTCCTTCACGCTTCATCGAAAGAGCGTTCAAACTCCACTTCAACTGTTTCAAATGAATTGTCCATTCAAGTACCTTACGGAGTGGATAGCGTGGGGTCGGAGCGTGGCTACAAACGAATCAAGGTTAATTTTGACTTTTAGATAGCGGGGCTTTTCTGTATTGTTGCTATCTTTGGATTAGCTAGTATCGACTAGTGACTGTAGTGTTTTAGTGATGATTAGATAAATATTTTTGTTTCTATATTTGCTTGTTTATTTGATTAGAATATGCTTCGATAAATTGTTGTGTGAGATTTGCAGAAATTTCTTAACTCCGGTAATCAGAGCTCCGCCGACTTCGCCGTTGCTGTTGTTATTAACGCTGTAGCGCAGTAGACACGGCTGGCAGGTGTTACAATTTCGCGCCTCAGCCTGATTCGGGGAAGATGGGATAATACCGTGACTTCCAGATGAGCGCTACGCAACCACATTAGCGGCTGGCAACCAATTACTCTTGAGAAAACCTTCGTTATTAGACTTGTAATGTGTGCATGATATTAAGAACCTCCGTAGCGTTGCCATGCTAGAGCAGCGGTGCTCTATGAGGGACTATCTCAAGTAAAGTTGTTTCTCGGTGATATATTGACACGGTTGCAGTTATCGCATGGCAAACTGTGCATTTGCGGTGATATTCAATGAGCACCTGACTAACTTCAGGCCCCCACATCAGTACATATCTGCTACCATGTCCTTGAAATGCTTTATCAGTTGTTCCACTACCTTTATCATTTCAGTCTGATCCATGCACAATCATTATCTCACAAATTCAAAGGTTTGAATGTGTTTTTGATCATGATAGACATGTCAATACGTTACGTTTTAGTTGGTATTATAATGGTAGTTTCATTTAGATATCCACCTAATGACAAGTTTCGGTCGAATTAAGGCAATGTGGTGGAGACATATCATAGTGTTGACGGTTATAGCTAAATAATATCAGTGTATTGCCAGGTACCATATCATTATAAATTAATCACAAGGTACCGTTGAAGACCAACAGTATATCCATTGATAAGGGTAGGAGGGGGGCTGGTAGGGGTTATGTTGCGTAAAGTACCAAAACGTTATTATGACCTATCCTCTCTCTCACTCTCTTTCTCTCTTCACTTATGACCTTGAAGAAGGCATATAAAGTAAAGTCTCCACAAATATACATATAGGTACATTCAATTGGCACACATCCTGAGCACTTTTCCAAATTACCTGAACAATTACATTCACAAGATAAAAGCGTCAATGCTAATTTCAGATGCGATAAGGCAGCTCAATGGTCCCAAACTCTGAATCGATCAATCTAAATCCACCGCGTTCTATAGTGATAAGACATTTTTGCCACAGCTCTTTATAAGATGATGCACTTACCGGCGATGCTAGTTGTAGATTCCAGGCGTCCTTTGTTTTCCAAAACATGTAGGTTTTCGTTGTTATTCGTATTTATGGTGACATATTCGAATGATCTAAATTTTATTTGTTCACATCGTTTATCCAAATGCTTGTGAGGCTCAAAATAATCTGCTTGGCACGGTTACTAATTATCAAAATATTCTTTCGAGTTCCTGGATTAATCATAAGAACCCAGCAACGGTTAGTTGTCTCACGAGCGTAATCATTGTATGAATCAAGAATCGAGAGGATCACACATCGTTTGGAAAACGCCGTAAATTTCATTACACTCAAAAGCGACCGGCTTGCTGTTAATCGTCAAAAAGCCACCGTGATTGCACCAGATGACTGATATCCATTCATATAAGTCTGCTGTTAAAAACTATTAGACCGAATAAACGCTTAGCACAGGTGACATACATGCAAGTGCATATACGACTACTTATATGTTCTGCGTCTCATAACTATGGACGAGATCATTATGGAATTACTATCACTCGTATAGAACATTACTTTGAAACAACTCAGATATATGGCACTATAATATGAGTACATCACCGATCGATTTATGCTGGTAACCTTACCCTGGAGAAAATAAGATCAATGTTGTAATGCTTATGCGGGCTAATTTGTCCATTAATGCTTATCTCAGATAAAGTTAAGATTATAAGACTGTGACATTATAATGGCGTAAGGTTGATCTAAACAAACTTAAGGTGTCTTGGAATCAGCAAGGGACACCTCTGCGTAGACGATTCCGTGCGGTTGGACCGCAGATCAGCTGAGCTTTTCCTGACAGTCATATTATAGCTTACCAGGACACTTAAGGCAGCTGTGTGTGTTTTGTACCATCTCATCTCGGGCTTTTGCTTCACAATATTTGCCAAAGCATGTTGAGTGAAGCGTGTAGGCTGTAAGTCATCCAGCAAAAGTATATAAAAATAACTGCAGGTACACCCCGCCGACCTCTCTTGACCTGTAATATAACCCAACAATGCGGCAATGTGATAGTACACATTGGAATATGCATGTCGCTGCCCAACGACTGCTTGCATCATTTCATACAGCAGTTAGTACACAAACCCGCTTGATTGTATATCATTGAGTAGGTTATCATGGTCGCATGGCTATATTCTAACATACACATACCGGCCACACAGAGCCAACGTTATCTGCGACAGTTATCTTGGCTGACAGCAACTGTTTGCTGGTTTCAAAAGGAAAGCATTGTCAAAATAGGGTATTAATTATCTCCATTAATAATAGCATTCGTGCTTGTAATGTTTTATGGGTCAATGTATGGAAACAACTGCAAGAAATAAACAAACCGATAGCCCCGGAATCTGATATGTAGGCAAATAAAGGCTTTGATATCGCACCCATAGCATAACGTTGCAGTACAATTCGCACGCAGCTCAAAGCCTGATCGCCTATTTGATAGCGGCGACACTTGATGTACACCCCCGGTCGGAGCCCGTTTGTGCTAGTGCGGTGCGTGAATGATCTAGTTACGCGTGGGATGGGTTAGTTTTATGTACGATATTAAGACTGATTGCACATCTCTGTGGCCATCCCGAGAAGACTATGGTCATTTATGTTATCTGGTAGACGCCATTGTAACGATGTTGTGAACAAGAGGTTTTCATTTCGTAAACGCAGCGAATGCGTTTTAGGGCACATGTGCATCAGTGAGGGGCGTGAGGGAGGCGTAGGGAGGAAATTGTTTGGCGATGTATTGTGTTTGTTGGTCGAGTGAGTGTAGTAGGAAAAAGTTGGTGTTGCGGTCTCCTATTGACTTGATATAGATTCACACACGACAAGCACGATAACAACATGCCCCTTCACGTCGGCGAAGTCCAGTAATATTGCCGGCTTTTGGTGAGCTGTAATCAGCCGCCCATCTGTGCTTTATGGGCAGCTTGGGTATTCTCAAATGGCAACAAACCATCAGCACACACCTGACTCCGGTAAGGACGGCATCACACGTCATATTCCACAGTGTTTTATGGTCATTCAGACGCCGGTTTACGACCGGCGGTGTTAGTTTGGGGGTGGATAGGTGCAGGTTTCCTTCACTGATGCCTCGTCCATGCCTTGTTCAGTTTGTTCCTCATTTGCGCCCAAAACTATTCTGTTTGCTCTTTAATACGCATCGCTACATACTAAATATGCATCCTATTATGGTCCAGGATTTTTCAGAATGTACTGCCTTTGTTTTCCTAATGTTTAATTCTCAATTCTTTGACCTCTATCCAACCAGATATTAAGGCATCTGGAATTGCTAATAAAAGACCATTGGTTTCAGATGGTGTTTACGGAATTAGGGGACATGCACAACAGTGGGGACCCTGTTTATGTCGGTGTCAACTAGATTGTTACTAGCGAATATGACACTGGGTGTTATGGAGCCAAATAACCTAGTCAAGGTGAAGGCAATGAATGCACAGAATGAAATCAGGGTGGAAATACAGTCATGATAGACCTACATAGTTCCTTCAAATGGTGATGTTTACGACCAGAGTCTCGTTAGCAGGTAGTGACTCAAGGTACGCCTATTAGTTGTGATGCCATTCAACATGTCTCAATAGATATAGAAAATGGGAGGCTGTGTGGATCATATCTCGTAGTTACCAGGATGTACATCGAGAGCAGTATATTAGTGCACGCCAACGATAGCTAATTAGTGTTTAGATATGGCGTTTCAAGACCATTCATGCCAATACCTCATGCGGGGATCGTAAACAACCATTTCAGTTTCACCTCTTTACAGAGTTTACTCAAAGATCGTGCAGTGTGCCACGTCAAGTAAATGCTGCTGTAATTGCTCAGCATTTGGTGCCAGAAACTCGTCACGCCGACATTAACCACATGGCAGCTGCCTCACATTGTAACCAAACACGCTGACAATATATAACTAACAACTATTTTATTATTTCGGGGCTATGGTGTCGAGCTTTGAGAGACATTGTTCCCTATCAAGCGTGCGTATGAGCACATCTTGAGTCGGTTCGCAGCATTAACTCACAAGATGGCTGTGTGCTTAATAAGCTGTGGGTCGTGGCTCTTGGAGGATTCGTATGCGAGATCTCGGACCACGAGGAAAGAATGAAGTTCAGGTAACAAAACAGTCCATATCGGTAAAACATTTCGGCTGATCACGTTAAGGTCGCGTTCGTGCTAATATATATATATATATATATATATATATCTATATATATATATATATATATATATATATATATATATATATATATATATATATATATATATATATATATATATATATATATATATATATATATATATATATATATATATATATATATATATATATATATATATTGCAGAAGACTCAAGCATACCATTGTCGTCAGGTGGTTTTTACACATAAAAAAGGATACTTTTGCTAGTACGTTTGCTCGAGACCATCTGAAAGTTTAAAGTAGTAACTTTCCGCTGATATAATCTTTCCCACCATCATATTTATTTTACAGACTGAGTCTAAAACACAGAACACTTCTTGTAATTTTCATGTTCTTGGGGACCGACCGAGGAATGAATCAAACTACGATCACTTCAAGCTATTTGCTTTCGAATATCGCGTTCAGTGACAAGGGTTTCCCGGAGCAAAGGGATCTTCAGACCATGGACGTCATGGTGCTATTAGTTTCAAGACAAACGAGTAAGCGGTCCCTCGATACAATGGGTAGCGTGCATTTGTTTTTGAGACATTGCAGTGCCAATCAGCACGTAAAACGCCCCCTTCGTCATGCATTTCATAGTTTCAGTCAATTACAAAGGACTAGGAACAGCTTCTGACAAGTTGAAAGCATATTCTGTAGATACTGATTTCATATCCTCCATTATCCATGCGTACAAATAAATATTCGTAAATGCCAGCTGAGTACATCTGAAACCACGAAAGTTGTATGAATTAGAACGACAGCATCTATGATAATGATTTACAGCTATCATTGTCGTGGTTCATGGTATTAGGGAGGCATCGTTATCGATGGAACGACACAACCATATATTAACAGATTTGCATAGTACATCATGAATATTTCTAGTCAAATAATAACGTTGAAAATTTATCAACATGATTTTCGATCAAGTAAACTTTGTGGCACAAATTAAAATATTATTTATGTTTGCGTTAAACGTAGTTATGTATTAACAAAATGATCCCTGAGTGTCCGATATAGGGTTGAACGGCCTCTTCAAGGGCTGGAATTGTAAATTACAAGGGTGAGCACACAAGCTGATAGTTGAATTATATCAGAAATGTTCGTAAATGCATCATTCAGCATATAAAAGATTTGCTGATTCAAAGGACATATATTTACTAACTTTCGTTCTCATGGACGTATTGAAAATTTTAGAAGATGTGAACAGTAGACAACGCCTCGTAGTAGAGATTGTTTGGCACACTCAAGCAATCCCAGTTCATATGCTTCCAGCTGCAACTCTGAAAACTTCGAAATACGAAAGCTAAACTAGATTTACTAGTGTAAGCGTATGTGTGTTCTTTCCTGTGTAACGTGGACTAGGGGCTTGAAGCATCGACCAAGGATTTGGAATTAATATCCTGCATCGGCAAGCGTAAACCTGATTATCACCCACACTGATCCCACTGGCGAGGTGTGCAGTATAGTAGGGAATAAAATGCATGGCTGTACTATACGCAACAATATACAATATATAAAGTTAGAATTAGAGAAATGGCCAGGGGCGGGGCTATATATGATATATATAGAGATAGAGAGAGAGAGATAGATATATAGAGATATATATATAGAGATAGAGAGAGAGATAGAGAGAGATATAGAGAGAGAGAGAGAGAGAGAGAGAGAGAGAGATAGAGATATAGACAGAGAGAGATAGAGAGAGAGATATATATATATAAGTACAGATACAGAGGGAGAGATATATAGATAGAGATAGAGATATATTTAGGGAGAACGATATAGATATATATATATATATCTATCTATAAATAGATATAGAGACAGATTTATATATGTATATTTAGACAGATATAGGCACATTCATATACATATATATGGATATATAGCTATATATAAATTTATATATATATATAAGATAGAGAGATATATAGGGAGCAAGAAAGATATAGAGATAGAGAAATATATAGAGATAGAGATATATATATAGAGATAAGATATATATAGATATATATATATAGATAGATATATATCTCTATCTCTATATATATATATATATATATATATATATATTCTCTATATATATATATATATATATATATATATATATATATATATATATAGATATCCAATATATATTCATACATATTTGTGTGTCGATGTCTGGGTGTGTGTTTGTGTGTGTGCTTGTGTGTGTGTGTGTGTGTGTGTGGGTGTGTGTGTGTGTGCGTGTTGGTGTTGGTAGGGACATTGTTTGCAGCTCTCTGGCGTTGACATGATGAATGTTTTCCTGTGTTTGCTATGATACCTGCTTAGAAGTATTGTAGTAACAACATCTTCAATACAGATATGAGCCTCGCAATTTGCGCGGGGATCAGTTGCATTCATGTCGCCTGTCATCGAGCACTAAACCATTAGACTACTCGTTTACCTACATCGGTTATTGTTCGGTATTGCATGTCCAGGTTAAATAAAGTCGCTGCAGGTGGTTATTGTGATAATGTCAATGTATGCGTTCAGCAGCTTTCATCTTGGAACATCAAAGAAAGAAAGCATCAGAATCTACACGTCAATTTGCCTATCTGCAGTTTACACGCAGAATCGTTAGAGTGTAAGGGCTCACTTCCAGGCTCAGAGCGGAAGACTGAATATGTTAAAACAAGTGTTGCAAGTGCTGTTAACTTAACTAATAGTGCAGCATGAATATCGTGCGAAGTCTGCTCAGTATCTTGATAGTCCTTTTGCAGTTTATTTCAACTGCTTATTAATTACCGACATTACCGGGGGCAATAGAGGATGAAAATCACAGTGGAGGCCGTGGAAATGGTTCTTTTGATTCATCGTCCCAAGAAAAGATTTGCAATGTATGCTTACCTTGACATTTATATCTTAACTAACCAATAGCACAAAAGGTAATCAAACAAAGGCATTTTGAATCGAGGTAGAAAGTGCATAGCACTGATATGGATTAATTAAAGCTCATATTTCTCAAATCATATATAAAATTACCAGAACCGATATGAATAATCTTACTTGGAAATATAGAACCGGACAGGATGCGCAATTGAGATGTTGCATTCCGTTCTACAAACAGCGCTATCCTTGAAATCCCATAGTTCTTCGGTGATCGACTGGAAACAAAGCATACAAATATTAGATGCTATATATAGCATAAAAATATAAAGATAGATAGAGATAAAATATTCGATAAATATATATATATAGATATATATAAGAGAGATATAGAGATATACAGATAATAGATAGAGATAATATATAGATAGATATATATATATATATATATCTATATAGATATATATATATATAGATATATATATATATATATATAGATATATATATATATATATATATATATATATATCTCTATATATATATATATATATATATATATATATCTCTATATCTATATATATATATATATCTATATATATATATATATATATATATATATATATATATCATATATATAAAAGGGATTTATTTATTCAATCTTATCCCGCAAAGCTGTATATTTATGATGCGGAATACACTTACCAAATAAACAGATAATACAGTTCACAGGATAATTGTACGTTGAGCTGCACGAAAACTAACTTCTTTTGCTACATTTGATTTGCTACGGCTTATCCTACTCCTGGCCGCCGCTGTGTAGTACGAAGCTCGTCTATATATGTATTAGCTCTGAAGCCCTATTGAGCCTTATATCAAATAATTATTCATGCAATCAGAACGGAAAGCTTGTCAACATTTATAACATGATGTATCCGGAAATTTCATATGCCACACGTGTTGGAGCATACTTACGTTTTATCGCAATTGCCAAGACACAGCATGAAGGTCATATGCTGCATTTTAATGAGATGCCAGCTGTTTCGAATATTCCACCGCATTTTAGTTAATTCGATTTATTCATTTGCATCTGATGCATTAGCATTTGCCTGTAATGATAAGCGTGTTGATAATGTGTGATACAGTGAGGTGTTTATTTCTTAATCTGTGCGAATTTATTTATTTCATGTTTAAGTAAAACACAAAAACAACCGTCCAGATTCATTATGTACATGGGGGGAAACATTTTGGGAGATAAATGACGTGTTGTTAAATGCATTGCTTCAGTCGTTGTCCTCTGCTGGGAATTCACGGGTTTTTGCGCAAACTCTTCGTGCTTTGTGGACACCTTAAGTAATTTACTGCCTTTGCCTAATTCGTTCGCGGTCTTTAAGGCCGGTAAACAACCACATTCCCTTGATTACTGAACCGTTAACTAACAACATCGGTGTCTTTCAAATCAGCCCGGTTGAGTGGCACTCTCGTTATTACCGGAGTAACTTTAAGTTCCCCGCCTTTGTTAATCCAATCGTAGACATCGCCCTGAAAACATATCAATTACTGCGGCCGAATTCGTGTCATAGGATTCAGCACTCCAGGTGAATATAATTCTAATTTAGACACAGAACTTATGCATATTCTGCAGCTAAACAACATTTGTTATAAACATCATCGCGACATTGCATATATTATTGCATCAGTGCGTTGTGACATTTGATTTTGCACCATTGTGTTATGGCATTTGCTACTGCATCATTTCGTCATATCCTTCACCAACATAAAGGCTTGTTGATGGGAACATCGTTAATCTGTGGGATTTCAAATTCAATCATATCAATTTCTCTACCCGTTTATACATAACTCGCCATGTGACGTGCTTATTCATTGGACGAAGCCGATTTATATTAATGACTGCCTCCAATTGAAACAACTCCCGGCAATGATATAAACATCAGCTATTGTACATGCCCTACCCGCTTCCGTGCTCTCAAGGGTCATTGACGCATTAACATCACCAAACGGCTAACATCACTCAACGAACTTGAACAGGTCTTTGCGGAACTCAACTCGAAAATTCGACAACCACGTATTGCTATACCTCTCGGGGATATGAAGTCATCTTTGTATACTAAACTCGAGCATACAATCTCAACTGCTCAACCATATCAATGGTGTTGATCCTGACGATAACTCTCAGGAAGAAAAAAACGTATATACCAGGAACCAATCGGGAATGTGAATACTATACAGAGGAACAAAAGTGTGAGTGCATAAATAGCATAGATAAAAATGCAATGGGTAAACATACCATCATCTATTTTAATGCCAGGAGTCTACGAAAAAAAATTGACGAAATTATCGGTACGATAGTTAATTACAAATACGGGATACGCAGAACACACCAGTAAATTTTATCAGTGTCAAATTCTGAAGCGACATAATTTGATTGAACTTAAGCCAAAGCAATTAATGTATAAAGCCGCTTTAAACCGCGATACCATCTCATCTGCAGTCCACCTTTGTGCTAACACATACGACACATAGCTATTCCAGAATTCTGGATAACGTGGATACAAGACAAAATCACTCATTGGTAATCCCACGATCAAAAAGCACTGCTAGGGGCCAATCCACGCTTGCCAGTAGGTAAATAATGTATGAAATCACAACAAAGAATTAACATGCCATTTTACTTATCAAGCATTTACAAAACACCTTAGAAAATCATTTGCTTTCAGTAGATCAATAATTACCTTATTTCAACGTCTGCAGGTTTATGCTAACTGTACACTACATTCGTAGTTATTAAGAATCGATGTTGAATAATTTCACTTTTGAACTTGCTGTTACGATAACAGGTATATTCATATTAACATTTCGTTGCACATTATTGTATATATTGTGTATGATGGTTGTGCACATTGAACGGGGTAAAGACTTGTAAAAGTCGTCAGACTTGTGCTTTGTCCCTTAAGCTTCTCTGAATAAAACATTTCTTATCTTATCTTATCTCTCTGCCCAGATACACACGCTTCTGGTACGGTCATTGCAGGTTGATGTAATAGGCAATGGCATTTAGACAAACTAGCAACCACACATTATTTTATCAACTTTAACCCCTTGACCATATGTTTGCTCTAATCAAGTAGCAGCATAATTGGACCTCCCACATCTGGAATCTGGATGCTAGCTTTTGTACCCAAACAAACCTATGTTATTGCGCTCAAACGATAAAAGGAGGTCCAGCCAACAGCATATCAAGGCCAGCTGTTTTGACTCTACTGAATAAATCATCACTGCTTACCCTCAGCGCTACGCAGTTCGGTTAAGGTCAGAAAGAAGTTACCGATGAGATCAACATTGAAGCAGCGCTTCTGATGGGTAACTTCTTAACATTTCAAAAGTAAAATATTACTTAGTTTACTGGGCAAGTACGAATTATGCGCAAACTGTCCAGTGCCGCTGGGTAAATCTATTTTAACATCAAAAGAACAATAAACCATTTGTTCCTTGACGTATGATAAGTTAAACAACAATCGCAGTTCGTGCATCTCTAAAATACTTAGTGAATCATGGAGACAAGCCTGCATCATGTTATAGAGACCACTGGCCTCACTCATGTTATAGACTTTATGATATCTTGCTCAACTGATAACATGGGCCGATGCTAACATACCTTTTGGTTCTATGTTTAGCGCCTTTTACCCCAGCACAATTAGCATAAGATTAACGTTGCCTGCCGCTACAACGTATATGTACGACTTATGTGATGTGCACCTAGAATAATTTTTGGAAGTTCACCGTGCCCCTGGATCAAACAAATACACACAATGCGCACCCAATTCCATATTTGACCATGTTTTGTAGCAGCTCTAACGCCTCACTACACTAACTATTAGTTTAGTTAGGAAGCATTTAGTAAGGCTGTCCCACGCATCTTGCACATCCGACATATATCTCCCTGGTGGCAGAGGCTGGCCGATGATTAGGTCGTGGTATGCGATAAATCAACTATGCTTGCGTTGACATTGTAGTATGGTTAGCACTCTGTAATGAAAAACCAATATTTCACATTGTTTTGCGGAGAATACTACGTCATGTACAAGCGTCGGTGCCATTGAAGTGTATGTACATATGCAAAATAGGACGCTACAGCATGACTTGTTAAAGATAAATATGCCAAACTACCATGGTGCAGACAGAATAGTAATAACAGCGTGTCTTAACTCAATTGTCTTTATCACTTGCACAGTTTAAAAACCTGCAGTGAACGGAAGCACGTGATAGGGAGTTATGAGTTCATGTAGTAAAATAACGTCCAAGCAAGACTCGAAAGGGCCTTTTGTTTATGCTGTGAATACATTTAAATTCTACTTCAAATTTACTTGTGGTTTATCACATGTTGGCGCTTCATTCATAACATCTATGATATACCCTAAAAGGGTTCATGTCGACTTTGTAGTATTCTTAACTAACAGCCTTTAAAACATGCATGCATCGATCACAATAGCATTATTGATTGATGAAGAAGGATACCATGTGAATAACCAGAAGTATCACGTTGTATAGAATCTGTCACTCAACCAATGTCATACAGGCCCTTGCTTGGACATAAACACAGTCCAATACCAACAAATGCTATGTCTTTCTCCTTTCTTTGAGTGAGTGTTTTGACCAGAACCATTTGCCCCGCGGGTCGCAAGGTGCAACCCGCACACAGTCGATACGTTCTCACACTCTAGACTGTGTAGTTACTCTTGTGGCTTTAACAAGAAACAGATCATTTGACAACCATGTGAACTACGCTACCGAGATAACGTGGATGCTGTCATTCAAGGTAAAATACACGCTGTGCGGTACATGTAACAATCCGACGGCCTATCTAGCTGTCAACATATGTGTGAGGATTGAATAAGCTAATCAAATTATGATCGCTGAATAGCATCATGTCTTGGTTCATTAGATGAGTCAGAAGGCTTATTCATCTAGAAGTGATTATACTTGCTATTTACATATCCGTACTGACATCAAGGTAAATATCCATCCACATGTAATAAACGATATATAGATGAGCCAGATTGTTATACTTTATGGCATGCAAGCATTTGGTACGTTTTGCAATTTGACGTAGCACATTATATTTTATACATATTACGTCATGGCTACAAAGTTGACATAAATGGCATGTTGTGCGTTATAACTTCGCCAGTTTGACAGTGATTGGTATGCGTTTGTTCTTGGTATAATCTAGGCGCTGTGCGACCCGAATAAAGATAATTGAAGCATCTGCAACGCCGGGATCAATGCAAATATCGCCTGAAGCGATGTTTCCATCAGTGTAAGTTGTGAACACAACAGCTGTCAGGTGGTGACAGCCGACGGACAAAACACAAATTTAAAAAAAATTCCGATCCGCTGCTATTGGGATCCGACCTCCGTTGTAACCAATGAATGCTCGTCACAGTGATCTTCAACTCCAATTAAGCGATTCAAATTCAGTTAAACAATCCACCGATACTTTTATTTGATGGGTTGTGAATAGGTCGGAACCCTAGATCAGACATGTGATGTATGATGACCTTCGTCTGTTGATGCGAATGTCTGCAGCTGGAGTTGAATGACACTGGTGACACCTGGACAAACAAGACTCTTCACACTTGTTGATGCTATATCCACAAGCCTTAAATCATGACTGCTGAATTTCTAAATTTGGAACAGGTGCGAAAACATTTGATTTGGAAGCATATAATACTGCGCCAAATCTCACAATAGCCCGTACAAGGATGTGTTATTACTTGTCCCCGGCTGAGCCGCTTCATTCAATTAAACAACGAGCTTTTCATTGACAAATTACCACAACATCTATTTCCATATTGCGGACGATTGTGGTGGCAAAAATAAATATTGTCATTTGTCTTTAGGGTGTTCACATACGCCGTTAGTTGTTAACTCACCCATGGGATAATACGGAAATGACAACATCAGTTTGTGATTTGATTATTGTCTCAAAGTAAGTACACATTCCGTTGGTATATTAGCTATTCGGTGCTAGCTATGCATTACACTGCTGCTTCATAACTCATAAGATGACCATTGTCCCGGGTTATCCGCAAGTCTTATTTACAGCTGAGCTGCTATCGATTTAGCTACTGCACCGCTGGCATTTATATTCCATAGATTAATTGACGTTTGACTATCCGACTGACGGAGGAAATTATATGTAATCAGCAATGCAAAAACACCAGATTCGTTCGGGAGACATTACAGTATGTTCTTACACTTACCCTTTGCTATGTGTAAGACAATATATGTTCTGAATATAATGGGTAATCATCAGGGAACAGAACATAGAAATGAAGTCAACGAAAGATCACACTAAGCCTCAGAACTTGGTGTCATTGAAGTATTGGTAAATTGTCAAACATTTCATATTAAAAGTATTGTTATAAGTGCTTATAACAGTAACTGTAGATAATATTTACGGATCTGTTGTTTCATGCGCTGCAGGGGAAACAAATTACCTTCATTTCAGCCTTTCACCCATAACGCATTGCGCGATCAGGCATCCGATGCAACAGAAGTTATCCACAACCTTGAGTTGATCGTCTACAATCGTGATAACAGGGCTCCGGTGGGGTTGGGGGGGGGGGGGGGTGGTGTTCCAAGTCGTGGCTAAAAGAGCACCTCACCTGCGTCTTCTCTTTAAGGATCCCCACATGACAACAGCATGACAACACACCCTCCCCATATCATAACGTGGGCCCCTGAGTCTAGATCCACGAGTGATGTACGTGCCACCTGCCAACTTCACCACCCCCAATGCACACCCCATAACCCATCGTCCACATACTGGTTAATAACACGACACTGTCGTCTCGCTCACTAGTTCAATATCGGCTCAAATCAATACCGGACTGGTACACAAGTCAATGTACTTGGTTATCGTTCACAACGAAGTTGATTTCCATTGGAGGTTTACTACAGCTTTAATATTAAGACTGTGATCAATTATAAAGAATTGGCATAATCTCGTCATTCATAACAAGCGACGCAACTCTAATATTACGATTCCCAATGATTGTGACTCAGTCCGTCATAGAGTTAGCAACTTACTTACATTATTATAATGCATATCTTATGTGATATTACCAAAAGGGAATCACTTGTATTAATGACTCATATGTATATGCTCTTAATACGATTTGGACGTTTTGCAATTCGAGGAAATCTGTAAGTCAACAATTTTGACGCTTTGATCCAGGCAAATATCCTCCGAGCAGCAGACTGATATGCATTATGTGTCAGCAAATTCCTTATTGACGTGACGATTAACATTCACGCTAGCCGTATTAAAAGAGAGAAAATGCATGAAGTCCAAATGATTCATAGGTCGTATCCGCTATGAGCGATGGCTGTCACATTGTGACGGTTGGCGAACCGAAATGAATTAGAAAACAATTTAGCAGAGTTCTGACAGCAAAGGTACGAAAAAAAATGTTTTAGCGTTGTCACTTGCCAAACTTTGAGGCATAAAGCGTGCGGTCAATAAACACAATGTAAATGAGTTACATTCAGTAATTTGCCATCTAGCTAATTAAAATGACCCTTCGGTTGACTCTTATATGGAAGCCATATATGGTCCAAACCCGACTATTAACAATGCACTGACACATTCAATTTGGAGATTACTAGCATCTGAGTCGAATGACGCTTGTGACACCTGGATGAATAGGATATCTGTCCATGCTATAAACATAAAATCTAGGTGACATTCAATACTGGAACAGGTGTGCAATCATTTGATCTGGAATTGTATAATGCTGTTACAAATTTCTAATATTTAAACCGATCTATTCTTATCATCGTAATATAAAGCCATAAATAGCTGACCGTAGTAGTTACAGTATTTATTTCGTTTTTCGGAGATAGGGTGTTCAAAAATGTAGTGCACTACTAGTAAATGTAGTGCACTGCTACGGTACAAGCTTTTCGAATACAATCGGTACAATCTTGGCCAACAGAAGCCTGTCGTTTAATTAGCTTTCTATGTCAATTGGAACCACAGTCAGTTGGTAAATTAACTATACGGTGACTAGTAGGATGAGCCTTCTCTCGTGTTCTCCGAATGAGGCCAGACATTATTGCAGCTAAGCGACTGTCAATTCATCAATAGGGTGGCTGTCTTTCAGATGCATTGTGTCTATTTTCTGGTTGAATTGGCAGCACGCATTCTCAATAAGGTGACGGTAAAACAAACTGAGGCAATAATAAGGAATCAGCGGCATACCAATCTGACTGGCCATTTGTTGCATGCAAATTCGGCAATAATTTTGGATATGATATGGAATATTTATCTTCATAAAATTCAGAGAAACCACCTGGCAACAGAAAAAAAACATTGGCTTCTCTGCCCTAGTTGTATGTCGTGACGTTATCACATTTGAACATCAAAACCTCATTTTGTATATGTATATGCTCTTAATACGATCTGGACGTTTTGCAATTCGAGGAAATCTGTAAGTCAACAATTTTGACGCTTTGATCCAGGCAAATATCCTCCGAGCAGCAGACTGATATGCATTATGTGTCAGCAAATTCCTTATTGACGTGACGATTAACATTCACGCTAGCCGTATTAAAAGAGAGAAAATGCATGAAGTCCAAATGATTCATAGGTCGTATCCGCTATGAGCGATGGCTGTCACATTGTGACGGTTGGCGAACCGAAATGAATTAGAAAACAATTTAGCAGAGTTCTGACAGCAAAGGTACGAAAAAAATGTTTTAGCGTTGTCACTTGCCAAACTTTGAGGCATAAAGCGTGCGGTCAATAAAAACACAATGTAAATGAGTTACATTCAGTAATTTGCCATCTAGCTAATTAAAATGACCCTTCGGTTGACTCTTATATGGAAGCCATATACGGTCCAAACCCGACTATTAACAATGCACTGACACATTCAATTTGGATATTACTAGCATCTGAGTCGAATGACGCTGGTGACACCAGGATGAATAGGATATCTGTCCATGCTATAAACATAAAATCTAGGTGACATTCAATACTGGAACAGGTGTGCAATCATTTGATCTGGAATTGTATAATGCTGTTACAAATTTCTAATATTTAAACCGATCTATTCTTATCATCGTAATATAAAGCCATAAATAGCTGACCGTAGTAGTTACAGTATTTATTTCGTTTTTCGGAGATAGGGTGTTCAAAAATGTAGTGCACTACTAGTAAATGTAGTGCACTGCTACGGTACAAGCTTTTCGAATACAATCGGTACAATCTTGGCCAACAGAAGCCTGTCGTTTAATTAGCTTTCTATGTCAATTGGAACCACAGTCAGTTGGTAAATTAACTATACGGTGACTAGTAGGATGAGCCTTCTCTCGTGTTCTCCGAATGAGGCCAGACATTATTGCAGCTAAGCGACTGTCAATTCATCAATAGGGTGGCTGTCTTTCAGATGCATTGTGTCTATTTTCTGGTTGAATTGGCAGCACGCATTCTCAATAAGGTGACGGTAAAACAAACTGAGGCAATAATAAGGAATCAGCGGCATACCAATCTGACTGGCCATTTGTTGCATGCAAATTCGGCAATAATTTTGGATATGATATGGAATATTTATCTTCATAAAATTCAGAGAAACCACCTGGCAACAGAAAAAAAACATTGGCTTCTCTGCCCTAGTTGTATGTCGTGACGTTATCACATTTGAACATCAAAACCTCATTTTGTATCAAAAGCATCGCTCGCAGTGCTTTCAACGGTAATTGAATATTTCACTGACAAGTCCATCGATTACCGCGCATTGCGTGAATACAGTTTGAATTGAGCGTTTCAAACAGTCCCTGGATGTTAAGGGAATCAACCGACCATGACGGCCAGACTAGTAGTAACAGCAATTATATACAGCTGTCTCGGTGACTGGAGGGTATCTGATCCATATCGGATCGAATCAACCCGCAACATTTATACTAGTTGCAGCATATTGCACCAAATGCTAACGCTCTCTGAATTGTAAGATATGAGGAATATAAGCAAACGTCACTGGAGGTGGTTAGTCGTTTATATGGCATTTATCTTATGTCATTTTGCCCATTCCCTTCCTCTCTACATCTAGTGACGCATGCGCAATCGATACTCCCCTGAGTGCTGGCTTCTAATGTTGCTGTCACTGACACCTTAAGTGACGTTGTTCTATGCATCAAGCAGCCACAACTATTGTGTTAGCTGCATGCATCAAATTAATACAGCTTTAATCTATAACTCTGTAGACACAAAAATATGCGCAATATGAATCACCAACATCTTGTGTTGTTTTGCATAGACGCTATTTTACTATCAGGTGCCATTGTCAGTGACGTTTATATGTATATGTCTGACATAAGGTAATGACGCGTTTTAAGGAAGAGGTGATACTACGTTTTAACTGCTTTCCGTAACAGCGCGTCATTCCGCTAATGTCTTCTTGATTTGGGCAGTGAAAGCAGACTGACGGCGCGTTGTTAATGCATGTAGTAAACTAACGTCCGTGTTAGATTGGAATCGACCGTACATTAACGTTATGTCTTAACTCACTGGGGTTTACCACAAATGGACGTGAGAATCATGTCTTGCTTATCACAAAATGAAGTTACATTCATGTTGGGTTTACTAAAAATGGACGAATTATTCTTGGCATGAATCACATTTTCTCCAAAATTGCAACCCGACATAACGATCGGCATCTTAGGCGAATTGGTAGTATGCTTATCTTGCCGCTCATAGGTAACATTTGCCTGCATATATGTGCACAGCAATCAACATAGCAATAATAACTGACCAATCCCCGAATCGTCAGGTCCATTACGGTCAGCCATTCCAACGATGTCACATATGCCTGTGTATGAAAGCCAAAACAGCTCATTATAGAGCAATACAACGAAAGCGAGTCTGTAGAATTATAAAGCCAGACGTATCGCAGCCATGCAATATTATGCGGTGTTATTTTGATTGCTGATGATTTTCACAAAAGCTTAGGTAGCGATTTCGAGTTTTATATTTGTTGGTGTCGGTTAAGGTTTTGTAATGGGACTGTTTGAAGACATGTTGAATTAGCACAGAATTTTAGAACGCAAATACCATCACCTACATATGACGTCATACGCTCACTATCGCAACACTAATATTGCCTTTCAGCACTTACAGAACATCTTAACCACCTGCTTATGTGTGTTATCTTCGACTAGGTTGGTGATACAGAGGGGATCTTTTGAGGCGATACCCACAGGGTTCAATACAAACTGCGTGTTTGATCATGTTAATTGATGGATAGCAAATAGATTTGATTGCAAGAGGACAAGATTGCATGCTACATAATAAAAGCCGAGGTAGTATTTAACTTTGAGAAACCATCAATCCATGTCTGAGGACTGTGAACACTAAACAAGTAAGTATTTTGTGCCTTGGTTTTTTAATTTGTTCTTGTTATACGCATATCCCTGTTGAAATCATGAAAATATCCTTTCATAATTAATCAGCGCTCAATATAAAACTCAAAGTTGATGTAATGAACAAGTATTGAAGCACATTATGACATGAGAGCGGCTTCTTGTTCTGTTTATGGAGTACACTTTTCCACGTGATCATTACACGGTACGTTACGTATTGTATAATGATCATCATTATACTACCACATGTTTTGAGTTATAACTAGCACATGACATTTTGCATTTAATGACTCACGCCCATTTGATATTGATTAGTATATATATATGGTTTAGATATGATTCCGTGATAATCCCATTCAAGAAATGCTGTGTTGTATCACATCAAGCAGAAAACCGATCATCATTCACTGTCTGCGAATTCCCGACGCCCCCATTCGTGCCCTCTGAGGCCTGATATATGTGGGTTTGGAGGTGGAGTGGGAGGGGGGTGGGGGTGGTTTAGCCAGGCGAAAATTCAATAAGGATCATGTGCGTTATCCGCCATGAATAATACTTGTCATGCCGTGACGGACCAGCATGACTAGTTAATCTCATCCCCCGCTGTCGGGATTAGGTTCTCGATGTTATCAGCGTGTTGAGCATTTTAGTATTGGCAACATTAGGCAGTTCAAAGTAACCTTCAACAGCAATCACCTGTCATTGAATTTTCAATGAAGTTGAATAATCGAACTACGCTATTTATCGGGGTTGTGTTAATTTCATAACGCGTGGACATTTATTGAAATTTGAAAAACTGCAAGATGTGTGGAGTTTCAAATGCCTGAACAGGTACTGGTGTAAAGACATGATTAAAGCGATGAGGAGACAAAAAATGATTGGCGAACAATAAACTCATTTGTTCGTATTTGGCGGAACATATAACATGGAATTCCCTACCCAATGACAGATCACTTTAGACAAATAATGAATTTAGCCAGTACAATGTGATTGTTTATGAAATGAGTTGCAATTGCATTGCCAGTCTAGACGATGGCAATCCTTGATATATATTGCCTTAACCATTGTGATTAGCATACACAACGACTAATAAGCGGCTATAGTATGAGTTCATCTAGTTACGTCGATTATATATTTCAACTTGGGAATGCGCAAAACAAACTTTTTTGATGATTTACCTTCGTCGTGACTTGAGTCCAACGGATATTCTGACTCTCAACGCTATACCAGAGCGTGCGAAACTTATGCCTGAGCCTTGTCGGTTTCTACTCCCCACGCTTCTAGTAAAGATGTGTGACCATATTTGAGCCACACGTTAGAACCAACAGGCGGATACGCATACACCTACTCAACCTACGGATATGTAGGTTCAAAAACATGACTTAATTTGCTCTCGGAATGAAAACATGTGTTCTTAGAAAAAGAGTTATCCAGAATAAGATATAATCTCCTTTTCAACTAATGCATAAATAACACCATAGTTACACCACTATGGTGTATAATTTGTTAGAAATTGTTTAAGCCATTTGTTTGTAATGCACCTGATTACACTCCATGTTGTTTTCTCAATCACCGAATGAATATATATGTAGCTTGGATACCGCCAAAATAAGCGTCAGTGTTTTTTACAGTTTTTGTGATTGTCTTGAAACTGCGTTGCCATTTTCCAACAGATATGAATCAATTCGACACGGGGGTTCACGTGGTACCCGAGAAACCCGGTACCTGGCTCCAACTTGATTATTGCGTGCTTATATCTGTAGCATACAACAACGAGCCCTGCCCAAAATGTCCAACAACGTCAACACGCATGTACGCAACGCACTGTTCAGTGATGTACGGCAAACCAAAACGAGCCATACGAGGCACATTTTGTACCTGGGTACGCCGGAATGCTTCAAAACCAGGGTCCGTGCTTCTGGATCACAACGGCGATACAGTCGGTTAAGATACATGGTAGTAGGACGCGGCGCTGCTGTCCCGTATTTTTGTCATTTGGCTGTGTCACAAACCAACTGTTGTTATTTAAGCAGGGGAGCTAGAGTGGGAATCGGTTGTGAGTATTTTCATATGTTGAACTAGATCAACAGATCAAAACAATACAACGCATGTATAAATTGTGATAGGTGAGAAAATGTCAGGTTAGTCGCGACCCAAATGACTCTGTGAGGACAGAACCTTCCTCCTTCATTCCAGGGCAAATCATATCAAGAGATAGCCCTACAAGATGTCTGAGTGGACGTATTATTCTGTTTGAAAATGAACCAATTTTGAGATCGATTCAGACACCTACCAAACACCAAACATACCCAAGTGATGGAGTTCGAGAATGCAATGATGTTAACGGACAATTATATCCCTTTTTGGCGGAGGATTTCATCCATGGTAATTAGTTATGGTTTGATAAATTTGGAAGCGGTAGAAAGTCCGAAACACAGCAACATGGTTTTTTTCAAGTTCAAGCCCACGTACATCGCGCATGATCAGAATGACGTGACCGATCGACGACTATTACTTCCTGTGTCTGAACTGGATAAGATAAAACTGATTGTATTCAAAGTGCGTCCAAGTGCTTCGCAAGCTTACCAGGGAGGGAATGCGGATGAGGCGGCGGGAAAACACGGGAAATCACGCGACCCATTATTTTCCATAATGGCGGTCATCAAGTGGCAGAGCGCCGAGTCGCTAAATTTATATAGATGGTTTGATATATCGGCGTCGGGAACCTAGCTCCTGTGCTCACTGCTGCATGCGAAACACATCCCAAATCTCGATGAGCAGATCACCCGGTCGCATTACTCTTTCTGATCTCAACATTGGAAACATTACCCAACGGACCCACGTGGGTATTATCTGAGCTCCCAAAAGCTATCAAGAGTTCTTGAGTGCCCTGATACGATTAACTGCAAATTGCATCAAGGGTCAACGCTCTAAGACTTTAACGAAAAATATATTAAAAACAAAACCGGAGATAGGGTAGGCATTAGAATGCATTTATAATGCCTCACATTGCTCTTGCACTCATCTCAACAATGAAGTAAGCGAAGTGCTCTGCTACAAGACAATCTTTTCGCGGGACCGACAAATGCTAATAGAAGCCTTTCTTTCAATTAATTTGCTATGTGAAGTAGATCTACAGTCCTCTGGTATATTAACTATCCCGATGTCGATTGAGAACACCCTGCGGAGTGATGACTAATAGGATGAACCTTCTATCGTGTTCTCCGAATGAGGCCAGTCATTATTGCAGCTTAGTGACTGCCAATTCAGCAATAGTGTGACTGTCATTCGTTATGGTTGAATTGGCAGTACGCATTCTCAATGAGGTTACGTAATACTCACTGAGGCAGTAATAAGGAATCAGCGGCACACCAATCTGGCTGCCCATTTGTTTTATGCCTAATCTGGAATAATTTAGGAGATGTTATGGAAAATGTATCTTCTTAAAATACAGTGAAATCGCCTGGCAACAGAAAAAAGTTGGCATCACTGACCTAGTTTTATTTCGTGACGTTATCACGTTTGAACATCAAAACCGCAATTAATAACAAAAGCATCGTTCGCAGTGCTTTAAAAAGCAAATGCATATTACACTGACTGGTTTATCGATTCCCGCGCACTGCGTTAAAACAGATTAAGCTGAGCATTTTGGATTTCTAAGAGAAACAACCGACTATGATGGCCAGACTAGTAGTATCGGCAATTATATACGGCTGTCTCGACGACTGGTGGATATCTGATCCTAATTTAATTAACCCGAAATGTTACAGCATATTGCAAACGCTCTCTTAATTGAATTAGGCAAACGTCCAAGGAGGTGGTTATTCTTTACACGGTACTTATCTTGCGTCACATTGCCCATTCTCTTCCTCTCTACATCTAGTGACGCACGAGCAATTGATACTACTCTGTGTGCCGGCTTCTAATGTTGCTGTCGCTGACACGTTCAGTGACGTTGTTCTATGCATCATGCAAATACAGCTATTGTATTAGCTGTATGCATCAAACTAATTGAGCGGAACTTAAAACTCAGTGGATACCACAATATGCACTATATGGATTGCCAAGACTTTGTGTTGTTTAGCACAGACGCCATTCAACTATCACGTGCCACTGCAGTGACGTTTATATGTATATGCCTGGCATAAGGTAAATGACACGTAAAACAAACGTATTACTACGTTTTAACTGCTCTCCTTAATAGCGCGTCATTCCGTTAAATGTCATCTTTTTGCGGGCAGTGAAAGCAAACTGCCAGCGTGTTGTTAATGCTTATAGTAAACTGGCGTCCTTGTGAGATTGGAATCGATCGTACATTAACGCTATGTATTTACTCACTCGGGCTTACCACAAATTGACGAGCGAATCATGTCGTGCTCATCACAAGCTGAAGTAACATTCGGGTTTATCATAAATAGACGAATTATTCATGGCACGTATCAAATACTCTCCAAAAAAGTAATCTGACATTATGATCGGCATATAATGCGAATTGGTAGTACGCCTATCTTGCCGCTTAAAGGTTACGTTTGACTACATATGTGCGTACAGCAATCAAAATAACATTACTGTTAGACATTCAATCGATGTCACTTATGCCTGTGTATGATCGATTACACAGCTTATTAGAAAACAAATACAACGAAAGCGAGTTTGTATGATGAACAAAACCAGCCATGCAATATATGCGGCGACATTATTTTACTGCTGACGATTTTCATAAATGCTTGGGTAGCAATTTCGAGGTTAATATCCATTGGTGTCGGTTCAGGATTTGTAATGAGGCAGTTGGAAAACATGCTGAATTAGCATAAAATCTTAGAACGACCCACGCAAATGCCATCACCTGCATATGACATCATACGCTCATTATTGCAAAACTTATATTGCCTTTCAGCACTTACAAAACATATTAACCACCTGCTTCGACTAGGTTGGTGATAGAGAGGGGATCATTTGAGGCGATGCCGACAGGGTGCAACACAAACTGCGCGTTTGATCATGTTAATTGATGGATAGCAAAGACATTTGATTGCAAGAGGACAAGATTTCATGCCACATATTAAAAGCCGATGTAGTATCTAACTTTCACAAGCCATTAGCCCCTGTCTGAGGACTGTGAACACTTAACAAGTAAGTATGTAGTGCCTTGGTTTTCCATTTCGTTATTGTTATACACATATCCCTGTTGAAATTATGAAAATATCCATTCATAAATAATCAGCGCTCAATAGTAAACGCAAAGTTGTAATGAAGTACACTTCTCCATGTGATCATTAACTAATTATTAACAAAATATTGACAGTAAAAATGTATTAAAAACATTTGTCCACGAAAGGGTGGTCTATGAATTGTTGTAATCGTCAGCATATATATATATATATATATATATATATATATTTAGAGATATATATATATATATATATAGATATATATATATATATATAGATATATATATAGAAAGAAATAAATATCTACAGATAGATATATATACAGATATAGATATATATATATAAACAGACATATATATATATATATATCCATATATGTCTATATCTATTTATATATATCTCTCTATATATATATATATATATATATATATATATATATATATATATATATATCTTATATATATATATATATATATATATATATATATATATATATATATCTATATATATGTATTGAGTTCGGCGTCATGCCTCTACTGTCACGTCTCTTTTCCGCTGTAAATAATGACCAAATGCCAGAAAGACGGTAATATAAACAAACAATTTACAAGAGAGGCAAATAACTCGTCGATATATATATATATATATATATATATATATATATATATATATATATATATATATATATATATATATATATATATATATATATATATATATATATATATATATACATTTTTACTGTCAATATTTTGTTAATAATTAGTTAATGATCACATGGAGAAGTGTACTTCATATATGTATATATATATATATATATATATATATATATATATATATATATATATATATATATATATATATATATATATATATATATATATATATATATATATATACTATATATATATATATATACTGTTGGCGTCTATAACTCTTTGTGTCGGAAGCCCTCAAACTGTACCGTGCAGAAGATTTAACAATTGCTGCGATGAATGTTCACAGTCAGACCAACGGCAGCGTTTGTGGAGTATTTCCCATCGCGTTTGCCAAGACCCTAGAACAACACACGATCCCTTCATCCAAAGCTATATCTTCCCCAGATAACACCTTGCGAATTCACTGCCAGCTGGTGAATCGCCTCCATTTCCATCTAGCATAGTGATGCGGAAACCTGACATTCTTATGCCACTTTAAGATGGCCTTTGCTTTCACTGTTTCAATGATGATATCTGTTGGATTTGATATTGATGTAGATTTCGATTACTTTTGATAATGATTTTCTTTTCACATACTATGTTGTTTTTATTTGTCGCAATTGCTTTTTTCTCTGGATGTGGTTTGCACAGAATTTTTGTTGGTTTTGTGGCACAAACCATCTGCAGATTATTTTGTTCTATATCATGTTTTCTCTGCGTTGCTAAGAATATGGTACAACGGCACAAATTTGCGTACATTAGGTTGCACGTAATAGAAATAAATAAATATCTGTACGTTACGCATGGGATTTGGCATAATGACTTTGCCACTGAGTTTTTTGTTTGTTCATATTTTAGTACAAAGCAGGAATAACTTAAAATACATTAGTATAATGACGATGCAACCCTGATACGCAATTGGGTCAGAACTATCTGCAAATGGGTCGCTCTCATTCCGTCAAGTGATCCGCAGATGGATCTGTAAACGGGTCAGACCCATCTGCAGATGGGTCAGATCGGCAGATGGGTTGTAACATATATATTCTTATTAGCAAATTACATTAGCCTGGATTGCACAGTATCTTGGGGAATGGACCTTGGTGATCAAGATGCCACCAAGCCGAGCATATGTTTTGATTATATCACAGCAATTGACCTGGGTCATTACATTATTCGGTACCACCGTCAGCGATTAGGGGGATGCAGACGTTGGTTTATATATAGGGTCATATGTTTCCAAACGAGGGACCATAGCTCCCTGCATATGCGAGCATTTTCGTAGACCAACTCGGAGGTTACACGCTACCTGGCATCCAGTCCTCGCTGACTATGATATATGATGTATTTTTATGAACAGAAGAGTAAACGTAAGTTGTTGCGTTGTTCGATAACTGGCAGTTTTATCGTTTAATGATATTTACATCAATATTGCTATCAATAAAATCGGTCAATCAACGGGAGCTTTAGGTGCTGGGACAATCCGTTAAGACGATACACAAGTGGCTTATCTACCATAAGAGCGTTTGCCGTTACAAACGGGACAACAAAGACAACTTTATATAACTTGGCTCAATTCATACAGCCAACTATTCTATACCAATTACGGACAACAAAACATACAGCGTTTTCGCCGCCCTTTAAGCTATCAGCACCCACTAAAGGCCGCTGGGTTTGAAAAATATAGTAAAACCACAACATACAAAGCATGCGATATGTGGAGTTGCAACAGTCATCTTCTACGTACAATGTGGCGCATGTGTTCAGCCGATTGCATCAAACTATAGAGGTTTAAATTTCAGAGACATGTACATGAGTAGTTTAAAAACTTTACGGAGGCCCTCAGAGGCAGTTTACTTTAAGTTTATTTCACCAATATAGCTTTCAAAGCTGTTGAACCATGAGGAAAGCAACCGAACTATCCTAGGATTGGCTCCCAACTTGTAGATGAAAGTTCAAGGCGGAGACTATTGACTTCCATATGAAACCCTGCAGTACACCATTCTATTTCCCATTATATTAAATTTTTTAAGCATTTTAAAATAAAATGATATGCTTAGCTTAGCGTAGTGAAATATTTTGACTGTAATACAAAGAAGCCCTATAAAGCATCCTAACGTTCATTAATTGTTTTTGGATAGATTTATAAATGATATATAGGTCGAACAGCACGTCAAATATAAGGTATACTATATAGATACTATATTTAATGAATGAAAACTAAACAGACCAACACGTCAAATATAAGGAATGATACATTGATAAAACTTCACGTCAAGTATAAGGTACGATACATTGATAGACAAACACTTTAAATATAAGGTAAGATTAATTGATAGACCAGCAAGTCAAATAAAAGGTGAGAAATATTGGTAGAAAAACACTTCAAATATAAGGTAAGATTCAGTGATAGACCAACATGTCAAATATAATGTAAGACATATATTGGTAGAACGGCCCGTCAAGTAAAAGGTATTATACATACATAAAACAACACGTCAAATGTGAGATACGATACACACGTAAAACAACACGTCAAATATAAGGTATACTATATAGATACTATATTTAATGAATGAAAACTAAACAAACCAACACGTCAAATATAAGGAATGATACATTGATAAAACTTCACGTCAAATATAAGGTACGATACATTAATAGACAAAAACATCAAATATAAGGTAAGATTCATTGATAGACCAGCACGGAAAATAAAATGTGATAAATATTGGTAGAAAAACACTTCAAATATAAGGTAAGACACATTGATAGAACGGCCCGTCAAGTAAAAGGTAATATACCTACATAAAACGACACGTCTAATGTGAGATAAGATACACATGTAAAAAACACGTCAAATATAAGGTATACTATATAGATACTATATTTAATGAATGACAACTAGACAGACCAACACGTCAAATATAAGGAATGATGCATTGATAAAACGGCACGTCACATATAAGGTATGATCCATTGATAGATAAACACTTCAAATATAAGGTAAGATTCATTGATATACCAACACGTCAAATGTAAGGTATACTGGTAGAAAAACACTTCAAATATAAGGTAACATTCATTGATATACCAACACGTCAAATATAAGGTATATTGGTAAAAAAAAACCGTCAAATATAAGGTAAGATTCATTGATAGACCAACACGTCAAATATAACGTACGACAAATTGGTTAAACGGCAAGTCAAGTAAAAGTTAAGATAGATACATAAAACAACACGTCAAATGTAAGGTAAGATACATATGTAAAACAACACGTCAATTGTAAGGTATGCTGCATAGATGGAACAACGGGTCCAATATAAGGAGTTAAATATTGATCGGAATCGTTTATATTCGAATGCACACAAAGCTTATCGTTAACCTGAGTATGCATTAAAGCTGGGCTTACGTATCCGAATGCACGCGTGTGTTCCTGCCTTGGTTTATGCTGTTATATATAGCTTGTAGCAGTACACGAGCAAATTGGCATAAATGGCTGTATTCGCGTATGTATTCTTATATCATAGTTAGGCGTTTGTGCATGAGAGTGTTAATCTTTGATACACAATCATGGGGTATATTGTCTATATTCTAACAGGCCAATATATAAATACAACGAATCAATTCCCTGCAAATAAATATAAGCGACAATTGGGTGTTATGAGATTAATGTGAATTTCTTAACGGCGCATATATGAACGGAAGTAGTAATCAACAGATTGCATGGAATACTTGAATAGTGTGCACTTTTATACCGCGGTTGAAAGAGGGGATTACCCGGCTAATGCTCTTGATAAACCGATTACTAGACCATACGCATCCTTTTTGGCACTCATTAGCAGGTGTCAGCCCCTAATAGTATCAGCAGACTGCCCGATATGTTTCATCTATGTCCTATCATCGGGGCTTTATTGCGAATGTATGCTGTTAAGTGGAAAGATTCTGTTCAAGGGCGGATTGATAATTTGATATGTTATTTACCCGAGAACGGAACCCTTGTAAGTGTCTGCAGCAATTACTCAACCAGACCGCAGATAATTTGCAGACAAGCAGCAAGAAGCGGGACACGATACCAACGAAGTCTCGTTTGCTGTGTTAAAGCCATACGTTACACCCTTGATAATGTTTTTAAATAGACTTTCGTTTAATACAATTGACACTAATTAATGTATTATTTAACCTGGGTCCAGCTTGACTACGTGTTAACTCATGATGGGATTATTGAGCTAAAAAGAGCATATTACGGATTTGTAAAAAAAAAATGCAAACACGTAACATGCAGGAGCTTGTGTTGTTTATACTGCGCTTATATACCAGCAATCAATTTATACATGTGTAATATGCATGCAACCTGCCACGTCACAACTAACAGATCTTTCGAAGTCAGCAGATAACTCAAAAATAACGGTACAATTCTACAAACTGCCAATGAATGGCTGTGAAAACAGAGTTATAGAATTATAACCTTTTTCCAAAATTAATCCGCAAATATTCACATACCGCAACCATATCATTTAACTTGGCATATGGTTCTACAATACAAAATTAATCTGTATGTCATTTAGTTGGCACCTTCATGGATATTAATTTTACTTTATCAGTATTACTGTTATGTCAAAAGAAAAGAGAGGAGCTAGAGACATTAGGACAGTCGTCACAGACAGTTATATGGTTTTCAAGCTACAACAGAACTGTTGTGCAAAGATGGACTATAAACATGATACAACTTGAATAATGTTTGTGACCGTTCTGCAGTAAATTAATTGCACCGTGTGATCCTCTCCATAGCCAACCCATACTAAGCCCTAGTAAGGAATAGAAAGCTAGCAACATACGTACGTTTCATAACAGAAAATGGTCATCGTGTTTCGAATATTATATTTACGGTCCTAGATTATCAGTCAGCACGAGTTACCACGGCAGAAGGCTGTGCAGGTGATGAATATATTAGTTATATCACAGATAGTATATTCGCAAATGGGTTATAATGATGCTCAGTGTGCTTGATTTGTTTGACACTTAAATTGCGAGGAACGGCAAAAGTTAATAGTTGTTGCATGTGCTAAGTGACAGAGGATATAGACTGCTGAAATACAGGCTATGAGAACCCAAAACAAATATGAGGGAATGAAGCATTTGGTAGCCCCTTCAATGAATGCCTCTTTGCGTTCGTACATAAATTGATCATTCACACCTTCCTGTCTTTTAAAGTTTCCGGATCATTTGCATCATAATTTCCCTGAATGTCATTGCATTTAGCTTAGGCGCAGGAAAATAACACAGTCAAAGTAGACTCGGTAGCTATTGGCTCATTCAACAATTTAATAGATAGCTTCAGCTGTTTGCTATCAACATTGGAACATACATGAATATAAAACATATATAATGTCCTTAGGTCAGCCAGCGTGTGTTTGCCGGTAAATTCATATTTGCTTCACTAGCTTCATGCATTGTCAATATGTGATAGGTTAAGCTTCAGGTTTCATTAGCCCCCAAGTGCCTTTGTGAATAAATTAAAAGGATACCCTGCAGTGAGACCACCGCCAAAAGTAGCGATGCCCTGAATTAAACAGTAGTCATGCTGTTAATATGGGGTGGGGAATGTAAATAACACTATTGTCAAGTATGATGTCACCGGTGTACGTTATTAGCACAAATGACGAAAAGGCCCATAGCCAGATACTTTCTATCTAAGTCAAAGCGATTGGAGGTTAATAGATTAAATTATTCATTGGCACATATTAAAACTTGAAAATAATGAGTAGCATTATACTTATTAAACAGTAGAATTTATTTTAATGTACTATATTTTGCGGAGCGCCAATCCTATTTCAACTGAATATGCAATGAAGTCAAATTAATGGCATTTGTTCACGAATTAATTGATATTGTTCCTGTGACTATTCAAGCGGACATTGCTCTTATATAGTACCTGGTACAAACCGACAAACTCACAATTCTATGCATGCAACTTTTCATCGTTCATGGCCCACAGTATTCCAAACCGACCAATTATGCAGACAAATGCTGTGAGACAATTTATTTTAGAGGTTTATATGCGTCAAAGACACAATATACGTTCAGTAATCTATACCTACCGCCAGGCATATTTCGGGAAACGCAATGTCTTTAGAAAGCTTTGTAATAATATACCGACCCGATATGAAATGATGGCGGGACGCAATTTTAGCTGTATAAAATCTCCATACGTCCTATACTATGCGATCTCATCATTCCGTCTTCAAGGCTGTAGAGTTCATTTCTACGGAAACCCATTGGTGCCACGAGAAAATGTTGTGAATTTGTTTAATTATTTGGCGGCCTCCATATAACTATCTGGCTTATCCAACTGTAGAGGTCGTTCAGTTTGGACCGCTGCCACATGTTAATGGTGATGATGATGACGGCGCAATTATTGACACAATGCCATTCGTTCGTGAAATAACGCTGCATCAAGAACTTGCTTGTCGCGACTTGATACAAGTCTTCTCACACCAGGGGAATTCTCAAACCTATTATGCCAATTTTGTAACAAACATGCTGAAGAAAGAGGTAGAAAAAGTTAGTGGAGATGTGACGCATGCAAAACATTTGTCCCGCAGCTTCAGCTCAATTTATATGATCGATTGCGGACGATTATTACATGAAACTAACTCGTTAAAGAAAAGCATCACAGAAGGTTCGACCAGCGTTGCAACCGGTCACTGTCAATCAACATAAACTTGATATTAATCAGATACTAACCGCTAAGCCTTAAACCTCACATATGCTATGAACTGCAACATATTGTATGACCAATGGTAATTTCAGAGTTATTGCAGGATTCAGACCCGGATGTAAACCAAAATAAAATAATTTCTTATATGCTTTATAACCACAATGTTATATTCAGTTAATAACTTTGTGAAACTCCTTTATAAACTAACTCCGAGACGGATGATAACAGTGGATGGAAAAATAATATCCTTGACGGAGATGAGTTTCAGTTTGGCTCAACAGCGATCATGTTACCAATGGCTAACCCAGTAAATCATTCCGAGCCGAAAGTCTCAAGACGAAATACAAATCTAATCCCTCTTGCGCATTTTGTGGAGGTTCAAGGTCATTTTCCGCCATGTAAACTAGGATAGTTCAAACATTTCCCGGTCACGTGTACATCCATGCCGGAAGAGGCATTCCGCCCTACATATATCAGTAGTCCTCTGTTCCACTGATTTCGCGTAGTCTCTGGTTGAATATGCCACTGGAACTGTGTACAATAATGCGGCACATTTTCGTTCTCAATGCGGGGAATTTGGTGGCTGTTCCAGTGCAACGGTGACCAAGTCTTGTGAAACAATCAGTATTTGCAATAAACGTATGATATGTTTGGAAAATATAGTTCCGTTAAATTATAAGTCACAAATTATATAGATTTTGCTGCAACAGGAACAGATTTATTGTGCAAGCCTTTTCTGTACAGAAAGCTATCTTAACCAGATATATACGTTTGCATTCGTGCAAAGAGAAAACAGCCGATCTCAAAGACAACATCCATGTAGTAGCACGCGATCACTACTCGTATGATACACGTTCAACAATATCATACGCCTTGAAAAGCCATCTATACATTCGTTTATACACTAACCGAACGGCTTGAGTTTATCATACGAGTCACGTGCCAACGATAGCTCGGTCCTCTTGCAAAGTGCTGGCGTCTTCGTAACCGAAATTTTCTCCTTAGTTAAATTCCTTCAGGATATAAAATTGGCATGCCAATGTATATCACTTTCCTTTATACAACATACCTTGCCTGTAGGCACTTCAAGCGAATCTAACGATAGCCATGTTGGTTCCCGCAATCACTGATTTTATCAATGATTTGGGCAACTGCTAGTATGTCAGAATAATGCTTCCGCCGGCACAAAATGTGCCTACTTAACGAGCATTTTAGAGTCCGTAAACTTTTATTCTCTGGTTGAAGTTCATAGAGATGATTCTTGATAACTTAAGCCTATGCGGAAATATAGACCGACAGATTCTTCCAAATCTATGACTTCTTGATCGCAAATTATTTGTATTTGGCGCAGCCAGATAATTATACTAATTTGCACCATGTTTGCGTGGCACCAAGGGGCTTTTGTGTGTTTCAGTGTTAATGCGTTTAAATGAATCTGCATATAGTCGTTACAATGGGTTGACCACTTTTTAGTTAATATTGATCAACCGAACAGGCGATATCGCTGATCGAGACTTTTAGTATGCAAAAATGCCTCCAATAAAAAGGCGTCTCTCTTAACCATCTATGAGGTTGTTACAAGTCGTGACATCTCACCCCATCAACGAATAGTCCATTAGGATACCGTCCATTAATAAACCGAAATACACGACTAGCTGAAAGAAAAAAGATAAGCGATTACGACTGTTCAAGGTTGACACGAAACTTTGTGATGGACTTATTCATAGGGACAAAAGTATCTATCATGCGCCTGCAATGCTGTTATATTGGCCAATAAGCATCACCCTTTCATCAGCGAACGCCAAGTAGAAGTTTTATTGTTAGTTGCAAAGTCGGCTAATCATAATTGGCATAAGTCAAATGGGAATCTACAACTTTCCACAACGTTTGTCTTATTAATCTGTTATTTGTGGATATTTAAGCATATTTGATTAGAGATTTGGCAAGAGGTAAATGGCGCGACTTTTACGACATATGGTGATAAAATACTGCATTACCAACGCCTCTGAGCGGAAGTTAAATGTGCACTGCTCATATTTGACTGCTAGTAAAAGACAGGTGGTATTTCGCGGAAACCATCATAAAAATAGTCATTATTCACGAGTCAAATATTTGGAATGTCAGCGTATCTATTTTTTTACTTTGTGCCTTAGATTTCGGGAAGTATATCACTGTCATAATTGATTGGGTGCAGTCCAATTCCATAGTTCGATCATCCTATCAAACCAGGGGAGAAACTGAAGTTCATTTATACTATCATAGTGTTCGTCAAATAATATTCAGGAATGTTTTATGCTACTTCTTGTAGAAGGACAGCTGCACATTTGATCAACAAAGCAATTAAACAATATTATATCGGATAATATAGTAGGTTGAGTAAAAGATGGCAAATTCGATAATTTGTTTTTATTTAATGAATATTAACTCTTCCTTGAGTAACATCATTATTATGTGAAATATATCTTTCATAGCAACTATTAGCAGGATCACTAGTGGTGATATGATTATTGCATGATATTGATCCATGGCGGAACAGAAGTGACTCTTAAGCTCTTCGTCGACGCGAGCAACAAGTAATCCAACGGGAAATCTTCACAGACAATGCAAATTTAATTCCATATCGAGTTGTCATGCGCTGGCAGTAGGATTGATGCATAATTGATCCCTTTCCCGCAGCGGTGAATCTCTTCCATCTTTGATCCATCGGTTCTATTGCCATGTAAGGGTAACAAAAGAAGTAAATATTTCCCAGGACAGTATGATGTATTACAGCAATACCAACGTCAAAAATCATGTAATAGGCACAGTCGAGGTTATAATCTAAGAATCGAAAGCATCCTTGTCATCATCATCATCATCATCATCATCATCATCATCATCATCATCATCATCATCATCATCATCATCATCATCATCATCATCATTATTTTCATCATTATCATCATCATCTTCGTCATGCAGAGGTTAACGTGCTCCTATACATCTTATTATACAATACAGCAATTGCACGAGAACATATGATGATAAGACTCGGAGTGTAAAAAGATGATTCCAGTATTGTTTCAATTAGTGTTTGCTGATAAGCGTTTATAATATAGCATTGCCATTAATGCAAACGGGTTAAGCATCACTGCAAAAGTGTTGCATGTAGTACGTAAGCTACATTTGAAATGCCTGTTCGATAGGGCATATTATTCATACCTCTCTCCTGATGGTGTGTGGATGTGCTCAATAAAATTCCTCCACTAGATGCATAACATCAACTATTTTACCGTTCATAAGGTGTCAAATGTGTAATTTGGTATATCAAGCTTTCACATGAGAGAGTTGGCATTTATGACAAGTACGTGCGTTGTCGCGATAGAAGAAGTTATCCATGTTTGAATTGTATTGATTATTTTGGGTGAATACGTACTCAGAATTGTCAACAAGATCCGAAGGAATTGACAACGGCAAATTGTTAATAGTTACTGATGCACATTTGTGCGTTTACATATTGGGCCAATCAACTGTTGTCAGAGAAATGTAAATATGAAGCGATATGTTTGCCATGGATATATCGTGATTTTGCTTTAAAAACTCATTTCTTTATTCAGCACGCAACATTACGCGTTTGTGATGATCTCACATTCTATGCATCGCAAATAGTGGTTGTAATTATCTGCAACGCCTACACACAAGGCTTAAGATCGGTTCTGCATACAGTAATATACCTGTGATTGAGATCGTAAAATGGTGCGAATTTTATTATTAATAATAATAATAATTTATTGCTTGCAACATCAACAAGTACATACATATAAATTGTGTCATATATAAGGCAAGCAAGCAAAGGATGCAGATATCAAATGATGTATGAATCCTTACAATTAATACAGCGTGTAAGTGCACAGAAAAACATATTGACATAGTGATATGTGTAAACACTCCATATCTAACAATGGTAATGACAAAGATTGATACTGCGTGTGCCAAATATCATTTTACATTTGGTGTGTTTAATTCAACAGCGAAATAATAGAATCTTGGGAATACTATTACAGTTTTTCAACAATGTGTTTTCTTAAAATCATTTTGAAAGCATAATACGACATAAATGGTTTAATTATATAGCTGATACCATTGCACAATTTCACGCCTTGATACATAATAATGTTAATAACTATTTGCGATTTACATTTGGGTACATATAGTAGGAATTGTTGCCTAGTTATAACAGTGTAGGTATCAAGTCTACTTTTAAACATTATGTACAATAGTTTTGGCAAAATACCTGAATTGTACTTGAACATAAATAAGAGTACACAATATTCATACACATTAGATAGTGGCATAATATTTAGCATTTAAAAAATTGGGCTAGAACTGGTACGTCTAAGAGACCCTGTCATTATTCTGCAGCATAATGTTTGCAACTTTTAAACTGAGTCAGTATATTTCTTGGCAGCATTTCCCCATACTTCAATACAATAAGAAATGTACGGATAGATAAATGAATAATGCATCGTTTTTAACGTTGACAACTTAAACACTTTTCTTGCTTTACATAAGATTCCTACATTTTTAGCAATTTTCAATTTTACATGGTTCATATGTTGTGACCAATTTAATTGTCTATCAAGACGTACTCCAAGGAGAGTAGCACAGTTTTCATTCGTTAATATCTGGTTGTGTACATACAGCGTTTTACTTGGGGTGACCAGGTTTACAAATAACATAATGTAATTTTTGTACATTCAAAGATAGTTTGCTCGTGTTGAGCCACGTTATAAGTTTATCAAGCTCTTGATTCATTATTCGAATCATGTTATCAATATCGTTACCTACAATAAACAAATTAGTATCATCAGCAAACAGAATCGGAACTAAAACAGCTGAGATATGCACAATGTCATTAATATATAGTAAAAACAGTATGGGCCCTAAAATGGATCCTTGAGGGAAACAACATTTAATACTGCTACATTCCGATTGAGTTTCCTATCTGTCAGATAACTTTTAAACCATTCAAGTTCAATACCTAGAACACCATAACAGTCGAGTTTTGTCAACAAAATATCGTGATTAATGGTATCGAGCGCTTTGCTGAAATCTAAAAATATCATCTTCATATGCATCAATAATCTTATTCACTAAATATGTTAAAGCCATGTTTGCACCATGATTTTCTCTAAACCCAAACTGACAGTCATACAACATATTCTGCTTATTAACAAAATCAATAAGTCTATTATACATTAATCGTTCCATAATCATCGATATGACTGGCAATACAGACACATGTCGATAGTTATTAATACATGAAACATCCCCACTCTTGACAATTGGCACGACTCTAGCTAACTTAAGTTCCTTGGGAACAACTCCATAATTAAACGAAAGGTTTAAAATATGGACTAATTGGGACAAAAAAGCACCAAATGTCGATTTAATAACCTTTGTGGGTAAGTGGCTGGTGTTTTTTAACGACAGAATAATACTACTGACTTCATTTTCATTTTTATCATTGAGCACAATTGAATTAATACATGATTTCTTCACAAATGACAAAGGGTCGATATTTGTAGCTGGAATATTTTTAGACAAGCTTGGTCCAATGTTAACAAAAAAGTTATTAAAATTGTTTGAAATTGTTTTCTTATTTGATATTAGGTCTCCATTAATATTAAATTGTTCGGGACACCTAGTGACCTTCTTCTTGTTTATAACTTCCTTAATCAATGTCCATGTTTTACTCAAGTTGTTCTTGTTTATAGATAACATGCTATCATAATGATCTTTTTCATACTTTTTAATCATACTTTAAAGTTTGCTTTTATATGCTTTATAATACATTTCATTGCTTAAAGTGGGACACTTTAAACTTTTAATATACAGTTTATTTTGTACTCGTATAGATGTTTTTTACCCTGCCGTTAGCCACGGCTTTCGGTTTTTTATAAACAGAGATTGCATTTTTTAAAGGAAAATGGGTATTAAAGTGATCTATTACGATTTTATAGAAGTCAGTATATGCTTTCTGTGTGTTATCGTTATGCAAGATATTACTCCAATCTACCTGCAGGAGTGATGTTTTGAACTGCTGAATATTACTTTCATTGTAAAACCTCTGCTTTTTGTTGATGGTCTCAGTCTGACAGGATACCTCTGGATCAATATAGAAAATAGGAAAATGGTCGCTTATGTCAGTACAAATTATACCCGATACGCCATTCTTTTCTGGGTGAAAATTACAAAATATGTTATCGATTAAAGTAGCAGAGGATGAAGTAATTCTTGTTGGTTTTGTTATTAACGGAGCAAATGAAAATGAATACAATACAACACAGCTGTTGGAGTATGCACATCGATATTTAATAAGTTGATATTTGTGTCACCCATGAGATAACAAAGACTATTTTCTTGTTTAACTCTTGCTAGTATGTCATCAATATAATCGGTGAAATCGGCACATTAGTATTTGGAGGTCTGTAAACCACACCAACGACAACATTTTTTTGTTTCGTACCAGAGCATTGGGGTATTTCTACAAACAAACTTTCAATACATTCATTATCTTAACTTAAATCACTTCTTACTTTATACTGAATCGATTCATTAATATACAGCGATACCCCGCCACCAATTTTACCTTGTCTACAGACATGTTCCACATTGAAATTACATAAGCCATACAATTGAGCATTAGTTTCAGAAAAACCAAGTATATCAAACGGATGATTCGGGGAATTCAGGAAACACTCGAATCGCCCCACACGGTAGGTCAACCTTCAATTCGTCCTTAATTAATCTGTCCACGATTTCTGGGACGTGTTCATTCTCTTTTTCGACAAATATTCTAAGAGAATTTCGCCGCGAATACTGTTCTTGGTTGTCGGCAGTTTGTTCAAGCGACTTCACTTTCTTTTCCAATTGAAGAATTCGCTGTTCTTTCTGTTCAAAGGCTTCTTTGCGACGTTTAATTTCAGCCATTATGTCATCACAAATTGTGGATTTCAGAATGCGGGCGACGGAGTCTTCTTTAAGAGCCTTAATAACGGCTTTTGTGAACTTGTCCTGATCCATACCGGTTTTCGCACTTTTTCTCGGCATATGCGTTGTTATGTAATAGCTAGGCTTGGCCACAAAAATATAAGTTTTCTTATCAGTTAGTGATGTTTTGTGATTTCTCCACCCAGCTCCTTACGCTTTTTGATACAGTGCTTTTTACGCTCTTAATAGTTCAGTTTACATGGCTACAGCGTTATCCAAACAATGTGAAAACTGTTATTTACTGTCTGTGCACCGAGATTAACAACAAACGAGCCGTCATGTTGTTAAAGACCTGTTGCTGTTGTCAAATCACTAATGCAACATGCCATGAAAAGAAATCAAGCAAGTTATATTGCGTATGAAATCGCTTCCAAACACGCTAATTAACCCGTTGATAACATTATGCGAGTGCATGCTTTTAACATCCATACACAGAGCAAAATGTGCTTTTGTAATATCGATAGTATTTCTATTGGAGTAGGAAGCCACCAATCAATACACCCCGATTCTGTAGAGCCATGTCTTACGTCGCTGACGGTCACTATTTGTATAATGGACACTACGCCACATCAAGGAGCTGCAAACGCGTCGCAATTACCCTCATTCGCTATCGTTCAGCTGGCCCATCTAGAGAGAGAGTGCTATGTGAAAGAATGTAGGTATATGTAAGGACAATTCGTCGAACAATATGTAATTGGCTTGCTTGCGACTGCTTGGTGCTTTGGAAACAGCAACAAAGAAAATGTTATTGAATACAAGCCATAGGAAAGGACCAATATAGGATTCATGATCTTGCTCTCGATATCCTTGTCAGAATTTCACTCCCAGAAACTCCCCTACGACGCTAGTGATAATTTATTACCAGAGTAAAAGAGGGCGTAATTTTACGAAAACGACAACGCCCTGAACAAGCGTTCTTGAAGCCTGGAGTTTGGAGTACGCTCTGTTTTTGTCAAACCCACTCTCCTGTGTGCACTCGCGGCTAACAAGGACGCAAACAATAGATTCATTTGTGGAATTAATTAGTTGTGCATAGAGCAAACATTAGTTGACTAATTGATGGACCTTACATGCACTTGACTGTAACTGTAACTATGATATACTGACTTCATATTGTTACCTCATGTTAAAACATTGCGTTAATGCGGCGCAAGTGCATGCACCATGATCTATGATTGCCAGGTAGCCGAACCCGTTCCCGACTTATTATTGAACGAATTTTCATCAGATCTCTTTTGTCGAATTCAGATCAGGAACATCTGATGCTAGTTTCTGTGTAGTCATTAATTATTGTTTACATTAAGATGGTGCCTTAAATATCACACCCATAATCCAATCAGGGCATGCATTCGTGACGTTGAGGCTTCCGTTCTAAATGATTGCGAGTGCAAGTTCACCCTGCATTGTAGCGTTATGTGAGCCACATGAATATCCAAACTGCTACCACAACATTAAACCTAACATAATATTACTGATGATTATTGGTGCTGGTGATGGCAACTGCGTCAATGATGACCGAGTAACATTGTTAGTCAGAGGAATACACAATATCGACAATTGTAGATGTCACAAGCTAATGGTTCAACCTCGCAAGCCCCCCCCCCCCACCCCAACCCCTAATGCCTTCATAGCAAGATAAAGCTGGACAATAGTTCCTTATGACCCTGGATGAACACAACACGCTGGTCTACATATCGTTGTTTATTTCCATACCATCACAATTATGTATTTGCTGATATATAGCATCAGTCCCTAAGTGGCGCAACGACAGGTATCAAATATTAATCATTCTAGGTACTTACTATTATTGGTTGAAAGAGTCAAGCTTCATTCAGCCTCCCTGAAAAGCGGTGCATAATAAATTGAATGGCTTGATAGAACGCTATGTAACCACATTGGTGCAGAATATATTTTATGAGACGTACAAACACAGACTTTAATGGTGGTTTAATGATCTCCTGCTTTTATCATATATGCAGCTCATGGTGTTTCTTAATGTATCCCTAGCACTTATGAAATGTTTTCTATGGGTCTGTTAAAGCTCTGATAAATCTGATATAATGATCAGTAAACCTCGTTCTTAATCCCAAGCCTCAGTAAGCATCCGATAGCAGCGAAAAAGTGCCACATCAACAGCAACATGGATGTTAGATAATTGCCACAGGTCTATCACAATAACGACGAATTAGCTGATAAGTGACTAATATACGGATACTAATTACGGTGTCGCGACCAGAGGGGCGAGGATTAGCGCATTGCTTAGCGTTTTATCATTTGGGAAATTCTTAGTGAGA
>CM067346.1:14635284-14665284 GCA_034190875.2 Urechis unicinctus
GAGAAAAGAGAGTGGATATTGTAACAGTCTACCTTTACATTACGTTCGTAAAACTTGAAAGCAAACTAATACTCACAAACAAGCCGGAAGTGCAATGATAGGCTCGAAACATGATACATAATTAAATATTTTGCAGGATATTCTGTCCTTATTTAATTGTATATGGCCTCTTGCATGTCATAAAATTAACTCAGTACATGTCATGCTCTAAAGGTTTGAGGATCCAAACAATACCAAATTAAAAGTATGTGTGCGCCTGCTACTCAAGTGAAATTGGATTCATTTGCCGCAAAAGTAAGAGCAAATCAGTTGTTATGAATGTGACGTTATCGACTTGGCGCCAAAATGTTGGATCTAAATGGACATGTTTTCGGAAGGTATATTTAGCGGGAAATAAGATTTATAAGCGCTACATACGCAAAGTCGAGCAAGATTCACAGTAGAGGAACAGATGCCTGGTACAAACGAGCAAAGAGGTGGTCAGATGGTAGATTCGTCTGTTAGGGTCCATGCCTCATCGGCTAGAAAAACTATTGATACAATAATTCATGTGCAATGCAACAAAAAAAACGTGGTAATGCGAAATACCCTAAAATATGCTGTGTCTGTAACGGGTACACAGACGGTTTCCTAAATCGATAGTTTTCTGCCTACTACCCTTCAACGCAGTAAAAGAGGCTTATGTTTCATTCATCGATGACGAATCGATACGAAAGGCTCTTTAGCAGACGGGTATGTACATCATTTCGAGACAACCATATCCTACAGGCCCCGTATAACACACCTCCATATCCGATGATAAATGTCGACATTTGATGACTTGTGGACCGTGTCAGACACCCAGACGTGAACCCATTTAGGTCTGCTTTTTTGTTGCATTGCTGTTATTCCAATATGCGCCCGTGGTTACGTTGCACGAATCAGCGGAGGCTGAGTCGCTAACAAACATGGTGCATTGTTAATGTTCCGGCTGCAATGAGTCTTTTCTGTACTCAATAGTACTAGTTGGACACCATTTGCATACCGCTCGCCAGATAGTGACGTTGCATGGAACATTCTCTATGATGTGCTGACGTCAGGTTTTGGTGCACATTGCCAAGTTATATAGACGCCAATTACGACATATTTTCATTTGGTTGTTAAATTAATAGGAGGATGAAAAGTATGCCAAACATGACACGAAAGGCTTTGCGATTGTTGCACATGGCCGGTGTGCTTAACGGCCAGCAAACAGCAATATCTCGCTCCACTGTGACAGCAATGATCAGCCAAACTGAATAGTCACTGACCGTGAGCGCCAGTACAGTTATGAGGCCACAGCTCCATCCGTAATCAGTGAGCTCCCTAACCCGAATTCTCAGTAATCCGATATACAAAACCAACGTATCTGTAATAGACAGGGCGGCCAAGTACCTGTAGGTTGACTGCCTATTCATTGGCTTACGTGTCAGTATAACAAAAGAGAGTATGTTGCCCACAGTACCGAAGAAAAGTATAATGGGTGGGATATAGAGTAATAAGTTCTTGTGTATGCGGTACTCCGAATACTCCCAGAGGGACTCCTCGTAAATCGGAATATGCATTGTTTTAGTACGATTACATAAACCAACTTCATAAAGACAACAGTGGAATTGCTCGTCGCTTGAAGTCTGCCACGTCTCTGTCAATACTTGCAATAGAGTAGCTTTCTTTTCTGTACTGAGTGCCCGGACGTACGTCAGAAATTCCGCCGCTGTAAAATTAATCAGAAGGCCAGTAGAAGCTGAGGTAACCTATCAAGCACACAGAAGTAAAATCAAGAGTGTCAATCAGCAAGCCAAAACAAAATACAGGGTAAGATATCGACGGCTTCTCTGAGGCATAAACATAAATTTCGGCACTCATTGAGACTTTCTACAAGTCACAAACGTGATATATTTCCATCCAATATTTCACATTTATCCGTTAAAAGGACCACAGAGTGCAAAACAGTCGCAAGAATGTAATTCGCAAAATCGCGTATGACATTCCGATTGCCTTCCAGTCTGCGTGTGATGGGAACGTGAAACATTGACAATGTAGGTTAAGTCTGAATAGGTAATCTTTGCCTCTTTACAAATATGTTCAGAAATATATATATATGAATGCATTAATTACTTGTATTTGAAGTAATAACAGCAACGATGGAAATGGCTTAATTTATCCTGACATTAAACGCAACAGTGACAATGTAGGTTAGGTACGAATAAGTAAGCCTTGCTTAAAGGACAGCAATTTAAAGGATTTTACAGAGATCATATTGTGCGAAAACGTTACACAAAATGCTCCAAATGGAAAAAGACAGTCATATGTCGCTGTTTTCTCCGTACTGTCTCACATGAAGGGAATTCGTGTATCAAGCTTCACATTGGTTTCGCTAGTCTGTTGTTGACAATTACTGAAAAGGACAGATGTTATTCTACCAAGACGCGTTATGTCTTCACGCAACAATCGATACATTAAATAGACCAGCAGGAGTTATCTTCATTAATCGGTTAAATGTTTGACAATCAAACAGCAAATATTGGTTAATGCATCCAACTATACTTGTATATGACCATCGTGATGTCACTAATGCTAATTCATTGTTGCCTCATTCTGCTGAATTCGCTTTTTGACTAGGTTGTCTTGCTAAAGCAGTAGGTTGTGTTTATATTAACTGTATAAAGTGTACACATATGCACCGACGGTAAGTCCGCAATAACGGTATGCAGTGTCTGTATGATCCGTGGCACTCTTATCCGCTCTAACGGCGATTCCCCCCTTCCGTGTCACTCTCTCGTATTCTTCCCAACCAATTGTCTCTTTCCTTACTTAACTCGTACGTCGCAATAGCTATTTAACAGTATTTTAGTTTATCTTTACTCTCCCTTTTTCTACATTCCCTTCACCGTATTATCCCACGAAACGATAACAAAATATACGTTAGTAACTATTCTTATCTGTAAGGATAGTGCTCAGCTGCTGGAGGTACCAATTGAATTCATGTTACATACGCAAAATAATCAAACATCCTCTCATATTACTCAAGATTCAAGTTGTTTCAGCGCATGTGATAACATGAAAACTCCAATAACATATTGTCCGCAAATACAAGAATTCCCTCTCATAAATAGGCTTCCACGAGAAAGTCGTAAGAATTTGCCGTTTACGCACGTTAGTTACCTTCTGTGTGGATGCCCAGTGAGTGACTGCAACTATCTGGCAAATCGAAAGCGCGCCGCCTTGCTGCAGCAGATTGCCTGCGCAACTGTGGCTGCGCCACCCACCAGCCTAACCGCTATCGATCTCTGGGCATAGTTGGTGTTGATGAATGGATCATCACAGACTAGCACACATGTCAAATTCCCATATATGATTGGGGAATTTTAGCAATGAATATTTTCTATTCCATAAAGTAATATTCCTCTAGATTAGTCGGCAAACGAGGTACTAATTGGCAAATAGCAGTGAAGGCGGAATTGGAGATAATACAGTTACTAAACGTCAGCATGGAATATTGTCGTGAGGGTTCATAAATCTAATTATGCCAGAAAGCCGTGACACTCCATCACCATGAACCACAAAGTGGCTTCCGTCGTATTCATTGCACGCAGCAACGTCAAATGCCGCTGCTAGTCACCCTGGCATCTTATTCAAGCAGTCACAGAGCATTTATCCGGAATTTGATCAAAGTTCAGGTGGTAATGGATTAAGGCAGCCACTTACAGGGGTGAGGTCTTTAGAGTCAATACTTCAAACCGACCAAAAACCAATTCTAAGGCAATCTAAGCGAGACAATCCCATCAGGCTTTGCAAACCGGTCGCTTTTAGGTGATCAATGTTGATCGACTTCCGTCCATCAAAATTTATTGATCTGTCGCAGGTTTGAACGAATGGTCGTCGTTTATACTAAAATCGTGACCGTCACAGACTTATTCAACCGATCAGGGCTTAGCACATGTCAGCGTGCGTCCTCTAATGACTGAACACGGTAGCAGACAAACGACGAATTCAGAGGTTTCAAAGGTAATTGCGCTCCACTATGGCTTTATTTGCTGACGTTGTTTTAATGAACTACGTTGTTGAAGTAACTTCCCTTGACGTATGTAATACGACATACAAACATATTACACATTGGGAACCGAATATTGGATGAACAGGAAAATGCCGTGAAATGACTGAGGTTTCGATGTAGAATGCCTTGATTACCATTCCACTTCGGGCTCTACTTTATAACACTGCAAATGCCGTTCTGTGCATCCCCCCACACAGTGTGTATTAGTGCTAGATACGAATGACTTCTCATCTTCCTTAGCACTTTACCTCTTCGTTACCAGTCCATCACTTAACATCCATCATAACCACGACATGGCGGTTTAGATTGCGTCTCCGTGGTACTCTTTATTCGCCCATTGCTCTTAGTTACTTTACCGATAGTATTCGTCGTATTAGTGCTATAGGCATTTTAAGAAAACAATTGCATTCTGGTAAGCCATATTGCGTAGTATAACGTGTTAATTCGGCATACAATGGTGTTTGTTGAATGTGTTCCCCTACTTATTGACATAGCACAACATTATTGAGCGAAAACGTGGTACATGCAGGTACGCGGTACGCGGTCTTGAAGACACAGATCAACGTTGTCTGTGACATATAAAGCCCAGTAAAGCGATTGTATTAACTTCAGCTATATGACGAATCCTGTGTATACCTAAGCGACAAAATAAGAATATGAGGCGTTTTCGGAATTATCATAACCTGGGCCAACACGATTGTGTTCTGTTGAGCTCTGTAGTATGCGTCCATTGGCAGTGCCTTAGTTTGTTTCATGAGGTGCCAACTCTCAGTAGCACCCACGTGACGCCACTAATATGCATGAATTCGAGCACAACAATACCTATTTGTTCGTGATAGTAAAGCCATGTGTGGCAGATACATCACTTGGTACTTCCATTTTGCCGATACGTGATGATATAATAATTGATTCTTTGGTACATTCAGGGAAACTATGATTCATTCACTGACTGTTTTGATTGCGTATTGTGAGGCCATGTATAGTCTGGATATAGTTCAAGCATCCACTTCAAAACAGGCTCTCACATCAAGATGTTAAGGCTTTCATGCGGCGAGCCTATAACGACTCGGAACAGCTCTTCACAGCGGCTGCTCAGAGTATAACAGGCATGCATTCGATTTTAATATCACGGCAAATAAGCGGAGCTCATTCTAAGCACTTCATTAAAGAGGACAGTAAACATTATGACGCCAGTTGTGATGTATGGTTTTTAAACTCGCAGTACACACAATGATATTCTCGAATGATTCGAAAGAATCTCGTGATTAAAATGAGCAAGTCAGCCTCCTGCTAGTCACTTCCTTACAATCATCCCATGGTCATTTGACTGAGTTGGCGTGCTACAAACACTGCAATCTAGACAAACGTACGCTGTGAAAGCACCCAGGCGGGTCACCAAGTCGGTTTCGAGCGAGGCATTGAATGTCCTGCAAAATGCACTTGGGATTGGAGCGTGTGCCTGTCGTTGCTGGTGAGGTGGATCTTATCATCTCAATCAATCTTTCATGTCACCTGTTGTTGTAAGCACACCTGGTGGTTATCATTACGTCACATCACAAGCACCACGTTCAACTATGCCATCAGTTCAGAATTAGACGACTGCACTATGCACTGCGTGGTACAAAACACGACAAGCCATAGCATGCCATATGATTAGCCTGACATTCAATATTGGATCATAATAGATTACATTCGTGTAGCTGATTATCTAAGCAGCAACGGCACAGTCGGATGTGAATCGCGTCATTTGGCGCTAAGATGCAATGACATTCCTCGGAAACAGATAATATGGACCACTTCATAGGTCTGGTGGACCAGTTACTATTGTACAGACAATATATTTCATCTCAATTTGGATTACTTGTCAGTCCCGATTTGTACAACAGAGTAATGGCGGATCCTTTTAAACAGCACAGGAACTTATCACACATCAATGTCGCCACTCTTACAGTAAATTAGGATTATTATAGAACTGAACTTACAGGGTACCCATAATAGGGCGTTGACATAGATGATCAGATAGCAAAATAAACCTAGGAAAGCCCCGAAACTCCATTTCCTTGAGTCATAAAAATTGGTTCCTTTTCGAGTAATAAGGCGCCTCGCAAATCATAAAAATCAGCGGATTATATTTTCCATGTACCTCATATGGACGGAGTAAACGATTAGCTACTGATTTATTGCAACACAATAACGCTATGTAAAAATAAACGAAATCCAAATTAATCCCAGAGTTTCTGTCTAATCGCCTTACTTGAATGATGCGGATATTTTCAGAACTGAATAATTCATATTTATTATTTGCGTATCTAATATGAGCCCTCCAAGACGATAAACGTTATTTAGTAGTAGTGTATCATTGAGCAATTCATATAGGAACATGAGGGCAGCGCTCCGTCGTAAATGTGAGCTCCGGATTACAAAGGTAATAAGCCATCGCATGCAGTAATACAATATCGAAATGCTATACTGTCCCACCCATCTACCAACAACAATGACAATCGTTCTTTTGGGTGAGACCATGTCAAATGCTGACAGACTTTGGTCGCACTGCTTACAGCATAGTGGGCGCGAAGTGGACAATAATGGACTATGAACTGGACAGTGCAGGTCAGATCATTATACGCTCATGATCAGATATCCTAGGTTACACACACAGTCAGCCCCCCTGCCAGTGGTCATTGTTGGGCCACGTCAGATGGCTAGGCATCCTAACCACGTGAGGCATGGGTATTGTGCTGTTGCGGCCAGAGAATCTACGCAGATAGAACATGCCTGATTGGTTTTTCGACGTTATCACATATATCTGTAAGGTTTTGATTAATCATTTCTGAGAAAACTAATTACGGCCGACATACAGTTCAAGGCGGAGATAAAGTCTATACATTTCCGTGGCTTCGAATGCATTAACAATAGAAAGTCACGAGAGACTTGGTGCTGTATTGTATTACTTGCCCGCAATAATCTCGAGGGAAGATTAAACAGTCACGGGATCTGTCGGTGTGAAATTTCCTTCCTATGGCAGAACCTTGTCTTTGGAATTGTCGATGAAGACTCTATTCACTGGTAGTTTATACCACTTTACCTCACAAAAACCTCTAAATGTGCTTGCTCACACCATTAAAAAAAGCAATCCATATTTATGTTGCACAGTGACTTACCACACAAGGTGAGTTTGATTGCATATCATCATGTAAAAACAAGCAGTCCGTCGAAACTCGCCTGGTACTAAAACTTTTAATCCCTTGAAGGACCTGTAAAATACTCCGTGTTAAGTCTATGTAACTTTGTTTATATCAACGCCAAATAACCACCTTAAAAGATCCGCCAGACAGCCGCATGGAGTCATTCTGGTTTACAGTTACTGGGCAGTCAAGATGATAGGCTGAGTAGGACGTCATCACCACTGTGCACGAAAGCCATTTGCTTAGATATCTTCCAAGCATTATCATCCTATAAACCTATGATAATACCTCTTAGTCTAAGCTTTTCTTATCACAGAGTCAATCAGTTTGGTTGAGGTTTATCTGTTCAAATTGATGCATACAATATATTACATAGAATTACAATGGGGTATGTAACCACAACTCTTCAAACGTTCCTTTGTTCTTTAAACCAGGTGAACATATTTGTGGGCCTATTTAAGCGGAGTTAGCCTCTTTGCATGAAGCTGTACCTGGTGTCATAGCAAGGTCGATTCCCCCTGTTATATTTCCCAAAATTACATTTAATGAATAACTGCTGCTAATATACTATGAAACAGATAAGTCGCAGATATGAACCATGCGCTTCATAGCATGCACTTCGCGAGGGACAAGTCGCTTAAATCGCATGTGCGTTACTATCGCACATTCATTGAAGCACCCTATTAACTTCCGGGCCCCACCTCAGTACTGATCTGCTACCATGTCCTTGAAATGCTTTATCAATTATTCCACTACCTTTATCATTTTAATCTGATCAATGCACAAGAATTTTCTCACAAATTCAAAGGTTTGAATGTGTTTCTGGTCATGATAGAACTGTCAATACGTAACGTTTTAGTTGGTATTATAATGGTAGTTCCATTAAGATATCCACCTACTATTTTCGATCAAATTAAGGCAATGAGCCGGAGACATATCTTACTGTTGGCGGTTATAGCAGAATAATATCCGTGTATTTTCAGGTACAAGATCATTCAAAACTAATCACAAGGTGCCCTTGAGGACCAAGAGGATATCCAGTGATGGGGGTAGGAGGGGGACTGGTGGGGGTAATGCGGCGTAAAGTGCAAAAAAAATTTATTATGACCTATCCTCTGATCCTCTTTCTCGCTTTACTTATGACCTTGAATTGAACGTACTGCAACCAGGCACGATGTTGTCGCTGCCCAAGGACTGCATGCATCGTTTCAAACCGCAGTTATTGCACAAACCCGCTTGATTGTATATCATTGAGTAGGTAATCATGTTCGCATGGCTATATTCTAACAAACATACCGGCCACACAGAGCCAACGTTATCTGCGAAAGTTATCTTGGCTGACAGTAACTGTTTGCTGGTTTCAAAAGGTTAGCATTGCCAAAATAGGGCATGAATTATTTCCATTAATAATAGCATTCTTGCTTGTAATGCTTTATGGGTCAATGTATAGAAGCAACTGCAAGAAATAAACAAACCGATAGCCCCGGAAACAGATATGTAGGCAAATAAAGGCTTTGATGTTGCCACATAGAATAACATTGCAGTACAATTTGGACGCAGCTCCAAGCCGGATCACCTATTTGATAGCGCCGACACTTGATGTACACCCCCGGTCGGAACCCCATTGCGATGAGTGAATAATCTAGTTACGTGTGGGATGGGTTAGTTTATTGTCCAATATTACGACTGATTGCACATCTCTGTGGCCATCCTGAAAATACTATGGTCATTAATGTTATCTGGTAGACGCCATTGTAACGATGTTGTGAAAAAGAGGTTTTCATTTCGTAAAAGCAGCGAATGCGTTTTAGGGCACATGTGCATCAGTGAGGGGCGTGGGGGGAGGCGTAGTGAGTCCAGTAATATTGCCGGCTTTTGGTGAGCTGTAATCAGCGCCCGTCTGTGCTTTATTGGCAGCGTAGGCATTCTCAAATGGCAACAAACCATAAGCACACACCTGATTCCGGTAAAGACGGCATCACACGTCATATTCCCCAGTGTTTGATGGTCATTCAGACGCCGGTTTACGATCGGCGGTGTTAGCTGGGGTGTGGATGGGTGCAAGTTTCCTTCACTTATGCCTCGTCCGTGCCTTGTTCAGTTTGTTCCTCATCTGCGCCTATAACTGTTCTGTTTGCTCCTTAATATGCATCGCTACATACAAAATATGCATCCTTACATGGTCCAGGATTTTTCAGAATGTACCACCTTTGTTTTCCTAATGTATAATTCTCAATTCTTTGACCTCTATCCAACCAGATATTAAGGCATCTGGAACTTTTAATAAATGACCATTGGTTTTAGATGGTGATTAAGGAATGAGGGGACATGCACAACAGCGGGGAAGCTGTTTATATCGGTGTCAACTAGATAAATCCATAAATGCCAATCGTTAGTAATAGCAAATATGATATTGGGTGTTATAGAGCCAAATGACCTAGTCAAGGTGAAGGCAATGAATGCAAAGAATGAAATCAGGGTGGAAATACAGTCATGATAGACCTACATAGTTCCTTCAAATGGTGATGTTTACGTCCAGAGTCTCGTTAGCAGGTAGTGTCTGAAGGTACGCCTATTAGTTGTGATGCTATTCAACAGGTCTCAATAGATATAGAAAATGGGAGGCTGTGTGGATCATATCTCGTAGTTACCAGGATGTACATCCAGAGCTGTATAATAGTGCACGCCAACGATAGCCAATTAGTGTTTAAATATGGCGTTTCAAGACCATTCATGCCAATACCTCATGCGGGGATCGTAAACAACCATTTCAGTTTCACCTCTTTACAGAGTTTACTCAAAGATCGTGCAGTGTGCCACGTCGAGTAAATGCTGCTGTAATTGCTAAGCATTTGGTGCCAGAAACTCGTCACGCCGACATTAACCACATGGCAGCTGCCTCACATTATAATCAAACACGCTGACAATATATAACTAACAACTATTTTATTATTTCGGGGCTATGGTGTCGAGCTTTGAGAGACATTGTTCCCTATCAAGCGTGCGTATGAGCACATCTTGAGTCGGTTCAGCAGCATTAACTCACAAGATGGCTGTGTGCTTAATAAGCTGTGGGTCGTGGCTCTTGGAGGATTCGTATGCGACATCTCGGACCACGAGGAAAGAATTGAGTTCAGGTAGCAAAACAGTCCACATCGGTATAACATTTTGGCTGATCACGTTAAGGCGTTTAATCAAAAGAAAGGTGCATATGCGCAGAGGGAAGGATATAGCCAGAAGAGCAGTCAAGCGTGCGCAGGTGATTGACGGCCCTGGTAGGGGTGGGGGGTCGATGTCCCGCAAAGCACTCCCTCGTGCCAAGTACCCTCTATCTCTATGCGGTGACCCTGACAATTGCTTGATTGTATTGAGATCGTAGTATTTCGTGAGGCTTCCCCCCCTTACATTAACAACGTTGTAACGTGTTGTGAGACTGTTCCCTGAACTTGATAGTCATGTAAACAAGATATTCAAGAAATGTATGTGGGTGTGTTGGAGGGAGTTGATGAAAAGTGGCCAAATCCAAGAAATGCCCGCCAGGTTCCTTGATTAATTACGTCTCAGTGCCCTTTCCAGACAATGCAAGCGTCCCAGTTTACGAGCAAGGATGACGTAAGCGAAATTAATTCGTCCTGTTTGCTAGTTGATTAGTTATGCCCGTAAAATTCAATATTTCGTCACGGGTGACATCTTTTCAGCTGGCGTCTGTGCTGCGAAAACACAATGAACGAGTTGACCATTTCATTGACATCCTTGCAGCCATATTTTAAAATACAAGCTTCACAGCCAATGTTCGGTAAATCGCAAACAACCCATGTTGCAACAATACGTAACTGACCAACAGTTTGAGTATCGCATGTTCGATCAAGCGTTCGATGGGAGAAAAAAAAATTCGTCCTAAATTAAGATGTAGCCCTTCTCGCCAAAGTGAAGGAATGGGAGGTGTCTCGCCCTCGGGGAACACCAATCATTATCATTTCATCCTATTGTAGCCGCCATGAACAGCCCATAGAACGCCCACAGACTGACCGTAAAGCTTGTGATCACAACATCGTTATGAGGCCAATGATAACTTCAAGAGCAAGATTGGAACCCTATCAGTAAACGACATTTGTACGTTAACATTTCGCCGCATGTGTTAAAGCGTTTTCGAAAATCCATTGCAAATCTGTTTTGAGCCGACACCAAACAGTTGAAATATATTTAATTAGATGTTATTGTTATGAGATTAAAAACAGTCATGAAACGGGAGCTGTTTATGTTTTAAAAGCTAAATGTAACATTCGAAGTGATAGGTCATGAAGATATATTTGGAACAAGGGAGAGAAAATACAGTAAAATGCAATAATGATTGCGAAGTGGGGCGTGATATGTGTAATTTCACATTGATAGCAATTGAACCTCCTTCCATCGTGACCGCGAAAACTGCTGGTGACGTATGGTGATAAAATCTGTAATAAAATCCTTTTTAACAGTATTATGTTATCCTGAAAAGGTAATAATATATATATATATATGTTTAAATATACATACATATATATATATATATATATATATATATATATATATATATATATATATATATATATATATATAAATATATATATATATATATAAATTCCCCTCTATATATATATATAAATCAAATATATAAATATATATATATATATTTTATATATATTCATATACATATGCATGTATATATATTTATTTATATATATATATATATATATATATATATATATCTCTATCTATATATATATATATATATATATATATATATATATATATTGCAGAAGACTGAAGCATACAATTGTCGTCAAGTTGTTTTTTACACATAAAAAAGGATACTTTTGATAGTGCGTTTGCAAGTGACCATCAGAAAGTTTAAAGTAGTAACTTTCCGCTGATATGATCTTGCCTACCATTGGCTAACGCTATTCAAATATCGTCAAATTTGTTTTACATCATAGTCTAAAACACAGAACACTTCTTGTAATTTTCATGTTCTTGGGACCGACTGGGGAATGAATCAAAGTACGCTCACTTCAAGCGATTTGCTTTCGAATATCGTGTTCAGTGACAAGGGTTTCCTGGAGCAATGGGATCTTCAGACCATGGGCGTCATGATGCTATTAGTTTCAAGACAAACGAGTATGCGGTCCCTCATAATCTAAGGCGCTCGATACAATGGGTAGCATGCATTTGTTTTTGAGACATTGCAGTGCCAATCAGCAAGTGTAAAAAGCCCCCTTCGTCATGCATTTCATAGTTTCAGTCAATTTCAAAGGACTAGGAACAGCTTCTGACAAGTTGAAAGCTTATTCTGTAGGTATTGATTTTACATCCACCATTATCCATGTGTGCAAATAAATATTCGTCAATGCCAGCTGAGTACAGCTATCATTGGTGTGGTTCATGGTATTAGGGAGGCACCGTTATCGATGGAACGACACAACCATATAAAACAGATTTGCACGGTACATCATGAATATTTCTAGTCAAATAATAGCGTTGAAAATTTATCAACATGATTTTCGATCAAGTAAACTTTGTGGCACAAATTAACAGATCATTTATGTCTGCGTTAAACGTAGTTATGTATTAACAAAATGATCCCTGATTGTCAGATATAGGGCTGAACGGCCTCTTCAAGTGCAACATTATCGCTGGAATTGTAAATTACAAGGGCGGGCTGATAGTTGAATTATATCAGAAATGTTCGTCAATGCTTCATTCAGCATATAAAAGATTTGCTGATTCAAATGACATATGTTCACTAGTAGGCGAGTCAAAGTAAGGTTTGACCCCCAAAAAATTGCAAGAAAAGCTTTTTTTGTCTTTTTGTGTTCAATTAGCTGTACTTAAGCGCATCCTAAAAGTTTACCAAATTTGAGCCACCGGAAAGTGGTGAAAATACATAATAATCAATATGGCCGCCATTGAATTATGAATGTACAGCAAACTTTTTAATTGTTGGTTTTAGACCCCATAAATGTATTACAAACATATATAAATGTGATACCTTAGGTTCAAATAAGGTCATGATGAATTCACCTGGATGTCCCTATGACGTAGTATTGCATCATCATGACGTAGTGGGTTGCTGAATAGATCAAGACCGCTAGAACTGGTTGAAAACCAACATTTCGGCTCTTGATAATCAATCAGATGTACATACACAAGGAACCACAACTTGGAAGGGCTATTGAACCATCTACGTCATGGTCATACGCCATACGTCACACATCATAAATTACCAAAATGTCCCAAATAATTCACATAGTACACACCTGAATTTTCTTATCAAGTTCAAGTGTCATTCACACAATATAATTGTTCAAAACACAGCATGGTTATTATCATCACAATCTTCGTCCACGGAACCGTCTATGGTAGAATCACTATTATGCGGATTGTAACATGACTCAGCTTGGCAGGGTCCACAAGCAGAAGTACATGGAAGACCGTACTTCCTGCAACTACATCGAGTATTACTACAACTTGTTGTACAGTTACAATGGATAACCTTGAGAAGCCTTTCTGGAGCCGCTTTGTTGTCTTCACACTTCCAACCCCAGTCCTTTGGGCCCATGTTTTCATCCTTTCCCATCCACACCATGATCGGATAAAATGAACGTTGAGAGTGGAACTTTGCCGAAGATTCCGTTGGGGGCAATTTCTCGGGCTTCACAAATGATTTAGCAGATGAAACCTTTTTAGCAACAATGTATTTCTAAGGTTTACCAGAGATGTGCCAGCTTTTCCTCTAAAGAAAGAAACAAAGACTTTGCATCCTGAATCAACTATTGTTGCCACATCCTGACCAGCTGTAGTAAAGGTCTTTGCACAAGCTTTAATCTGAGAATCATTTTTCATCACTTTTTGGAAAAGGGATTTCTTGCCAATACCATAAATCCTGGAAGTGCAATCACAACCTGTAAAAGCATGTACAAACAGCAGCTGTGAAGATATGTCATTTCCCAAGAGTTCCTTCAGACGGACAATATCATATACATGTTTTGCTTTCTTTTTGTCCGAACGAAAGTAGAGTTTCCTGCTGTCCCTCTCAGTGTAATGTAGAAGCAGAATCAGAAGGTCCGTGTCTTCCCCAATCAAAGTTGTGTCTCGAACTTTTGCAGATGTTGTTGCTGCCTTCACAATATGAACATCTGCATCTCCATGCGCATTGATGACTTCGCAACCCCTCTGTTTCAGTTTGTCACTGATGAGGAGGATTAGTCCCTTGATAAGATATCCTCCATTCTGCCAGAGGAAAAGACGGTATTCATTTCAAAAGACATAAGCGGGTGCGATTTCGTTTGTCGTCTTTGATGTTCATTGTCCTTGATGCCAGGCTCTTCACTGTATCCGTCAAAAACTACTGTGGCTTGTCCATACTTGGAAAGGGTGAGATTGGCATACTCCTCGGCAATTTCCCCGTAGGTCATCCCTTTTTTCCAAGACAGACGGTGAAGTAAGGAGCCTTCGTCAAGCACAAAATGTTCGGAATCTGGCGTCGAATCTGTTAGAACGGCCTTGCTGGAGCTGGAGGATTCATTTGCGTAATTCCGTAGAGCATCAGCCAACTGTGGCTTGTCAGCCTTCTGGAACACATGTTTTGCCGCGAATAGGGGAGGAGGATATGGACTAAGTTCGTAGTCCATGATATCTTGCAGTGTCAAGTCGCCAGCTTGGGAAACTACAAGAAATCTCTGGAACAGGAGTTCAGAATTTATCATTTGTTCGGTATTCACTTTCACTGACACCAAGAGTCTTGGCTTTGTCCTTTCGTTTAAAGGAATAAGTGAATATTGGCTGCCCAACCATTGTTTGTACTATGGCCTTGCCGACAGCTCCATATTCATGTACATTTACACCTGCGTTGGCCACCACACCAGTCACAACATTTCTTAATGAAGAATCCTCAGCAAATGGATTGCAGTCAACTAATTTTTGCATCAGTTTAGTACTGTCTACATGATCACGTTGCATCCTTGGCACTGTGGCGTCTTTGTGCTGTTCACTTGAGGTAAATGATTGTTTAGAGAACTCTTGCATCGCAAGGTTGTACGCAGATGACACGGATGATGACAGTGTCCAGATGGTCCTTAGTTCCTCTGTCATGCCACTTCCCCTGGTTAAACCACCGCTACTTTTGAGGGAACGCATGAGAGTCTGTTCAATAGTTAGATCCGATCCCAATCCTGCCCAGAACTGGTCTGTCTTCCTAATAACATGTAGGCCGTTTTCAAATTTTGTAACAATGTCTGGATGCTTGTGACCTAGTTCATTCATGCACTGTAGGTAGAGGTATGCAGACTTAACATAATTGAAATGTCCAGCAGCTGCGAATATCGGAATGCAAACAGACACTGCACTGAATTGCATTCTCCAGTCGCCTGAGCGATCAGCTCTGATCAGTGCACGTGCTATTTCCAACATCTCCTGATATCCGATCCAAAGTTGACTGGTTTTGGATGAAGCTGCCATGCTAACCTTTGCTGACTGGATTTTCTGTTCAATGTGCTTGATTCCTTCTAATGATTTTAACGACTCGTAGGACATTTCACCAGACACAATGGAAGAATAAACAGTCTCTATCCTTTCAATCGTAGAGCGAAATTCTGGGTTATCCTGGATGAGCCCACCTAGAATGATCTGATTGAGACACCTGTCAACCAGGAGATGGGGGTCAGCCAGGATTTCCCCTAACGAACAGGGCACCTTCATCAGAACTCTGTCTCAATGACACTGAGCTGAAATGAAAAAAACTCCAAAAGCATGCTTACAACAGCGTTTTCGTGTGAGAAATAACAAATCATGAACCAAGGAGTCATTTCAAACAAATACCAAACAGGGGTAAAAATCCTGAAATTGACCAAGAATTACCCTCCAATTTTAGGGAACCTTTGCTATCTTAATGTTCAGACATTAAAGAACAATGAAAAACCAAGAAAATATAGCTCTTGCTTAATTAATTGGGAAACATAAGGTTTCCCTAATATGTACCCAAAATACCAGTTTTGGGGTAGGGGTGCTCCTATTTCCCCCCTATCGGGATGTCACACATGAAAGAAACCAGGTTCAGGTGAAAGGTTGACCTCAAAAACATTAGAAAACATACTTACATAATCAGTTTTGGGTGAAAAAAATGGCTGAGTTATGGACAGCCAAAAATATTCAAGCATTTCAACAATTTTGGCGGCCATCTTGGAAATTGCCTAATTAACCCACTTTCCGGTCATCCGAGTTTGGTAAACTTTTAGTATGTTAATCTACAGAAGTTCAGGAACCAAAAACAACCAAGAAACGTTTTCTTGCAATTTTTTGGGGGTTGACCCCTTTTTTTCCATATATTGACCCGACTATAGCTTTCGTTCTCATGGACGTATTGAACATTATAAAAGTCCTGAACGGTTGACTACGCCTCGTGGTAGAAATTGTTTGGCACACTCAAGCAATCCCAGTACATATGCTTCGAGCTGCAACTCTGATGACATCGAAATACGAAAGCTTAACTAGATGCGTATGTGTGCTCTTTCCTGTGTAACGTGGACAAGGGGCTTGAACCATCGACCAAGGATTTGGAATTAATATGCTGCATCGGCAAGCAAGAACCTGATTATCACCCACACTGATTCCACTGGCGAGGTGTGCAGTAAAGTAGGGAATAAATGCATGGCTGTACTTTACGCAACAATAAACAATATATAAGGTTAGAAGAATATAGAAATGACCAAGTCCTTGCTTTGTAATATACATATATATATATATATATATATATATATATATATATATATATATATATATATATATATATTATATATATATATATATATATATATATATATATATATATATATATATATATATATATATATATATTTATGTATATATATATAAGTATGTATATATATATGTCTATATATATCTATATGTATATATATATTTGTTTATATATATACATATTCATAAATATATATATACATATACATATATAATTGTATATATATACATATATATATATAAATAATATGTTTTATATACATATATACATATATATATGTGTCTTTATATAAACATTTATATATATATATATATACATCTATATATGTATATATTTATATATATACATTTATATATATATACATATATATATATATATTTATATATATATATATTTATATATGTATATATGTATATTTATACAATATATTCACATACATATGCATATATATGTATATATATATATCTATATAAATGTGTGTGTGTGTGTGTGTGTGTTTGTGTGTGTGTGTGTGTGTGTGTTTGTGTGTGTTTGTGTGGATATGTATCTGTGTGTGTCTGTATGTTGGTGTGTGTGTGTGTGTTGGTGTTGGTAGGGACATTGTTTGCAGCTCTCTGGCGTTGACATGATGAATGTTTTCCTGTGTTTTGCTATGATACCTGCTTAGAAGTATTGTAGTAACAACATATTCAATATAGATATGAGCCTCGCAATTTGCGCGGGGATCAGTTGCATTCATGTCGCCTGTCATCGAGCACTAAACCATTGGACTACTCGTTTACCTAGATCGGTTATTGTTCGGTATTGCATGTCCAGGTTAAATGAAGTCGCTGCAGGTGGTTATTGTGATAATGTCAATGTATGCGTTCAGCAGCTTTGATCTTGGAACATCAAAGAAAGAAAGCAACAAAATCTACACGTCAATTTGCCTATCTGCAGTTTACACGCATCATCGTTACAGTGTAAGGGCTCACTTCCCGGCTCAGAGTGGAAGACTGAATATGTTAAAACTAGTGTTGCTAGAGCTGTTAACTTAGCAATCTCTGTTACTAGAATATCAACGACAGCAAATTATATATAGAACCATAGGGTAGTATCTGATCGGTACGTTAACAGGCTAGTTTATCAGAAGCCATACATAACGTCAGCCCCAGGATTTCACTGAGCTAGCAAAACGTACAAAATGTAAGCATGCTTACTATTGAAATGGAATAGTTTGCCAAACACAACGGAGAGGCTCATGGGGAATGTCCAATAGTGCAGCTCGATTATCCTGCGAAGTCTGCTCCGTATCTTGATAGTCCTTTTGCAGGTTATATAAACTGCTTATTAATTACCGACATTGACGGGGGCAATAGAGGATGACAATCACAGTGGAGGCCGTGGAAATGGTTCTTTTGATTCATCGTCCCAAGAAAAGATTTTCACCTGTGTGGGAGATAAATGACGTGTCGTTAAATGCATTGCTGCAGACGTTGTCCTCAGCTGGGAATTCACGGGTTTGTGCGCAATTTACTGCCTTTGCCTAAACAACCACATTCCTTTGATTACTGAACCGTTTACTAACAACATCGATGTCTTTCAAATCACCCAGGTTGAGTGGCACTTACGTTATTACTGTGGCCGAATTCGTGTCATAGGGTTCAGAACTCCAGGTGAATATAATTCTAATTTAGACACAGCGACATTGCATATATTATATCATCAGTGCGTTGTGACATTTGATTTTGCACCATTGTGTTATGGCATTTGCTACTGCATCATTCCGTCATATCTTTCACCAACATAAAGGCTTGTTGATGGGAACATTGTTAATCTAAGGGATTTCAAATTCAATCATATCCATTTCTCTACCCGTTTATACCTAACTTGCCCTGTGATGTGCTCATTCATTGGACGAAGCCGATTTTTATTAATGACTGCCTTCAATTCAAACAACTCCCGGCAATGATATAAATATCAGCTATTGACAAACCCTACCCGCTCCCGTGCTCTCAAGGGTCATTGACACATTAACATCCCCAAACGGCTAACATCACTCAACGAACTTGAACAAGTCTTTGCGGAACTCAACTAGAAAATTCGACAACCACGTATTCCTATACTTCTCGGGGATATGAAGTCATCTTGGTATATTAAACTCGAGCATAAAATCTCAACTGCTGAACCATGTCAATGGTGTTGATCCTGACGATAACTCTGAGGAAGAAAGGAACGTATATACCAGGAACCAATCGGGAATATAAATACTATACAGAGGAACAAAAGTGTAAGTACATAAATAGCATAGATAAAAATGCAATGGGTAAACATAACATCATCTATTTTAATGCCAGGAGTCTTCGAAAAAATATTGACGAAAATATCAGTACCCTTTATAGACTGGAACCTAATTGTAACATTGTTGTTGTAACAGAAACTTGGTTAAATAATTATAATGTAAACGATGTTAACATCGATGGATATATTATGTTTGCAAATTGTATGCAGTATAAGATTGGTGGTAGTGGGGCCCTGTCTGTCAATAATGCAATGATGAATGCGTGAAATGGCAATATTTGTACAGTGGGAGGCAATTAGCTCTTCAAAAGAAAACCGTTTTGAAGGTATTTCGATTAAGCTTGGAAATAAGAAAGTTATTGCTGATTGCACTGATAAAGCTCCACCATCTAGTGTCAATACATTCAACGAACACCTTTCCTATATATTTGGGAACTAAAACTGCAACATTGTATATATCTGTGGAGATTTTAAAGTCGATTTGTTGAACGCCGATGTTGATACAGACAACTTGGTTCAGAGCCAATAAGCTGTCGCTTAATGCAAATGAATCAAAATATATGGTATTTAATAAAAAGGAATCCCCAGATAATCTTCTGATAACATTGGAGGGTAATACACTGTAAAGGGTTGACCAAATAACATTCTTTGGCACCGTGATTGATAACAAACTCAGCTGAAAGGCTTCAGCTTCAAGCTAAAATATTCAAAAACGTTTTGTATAGAACAAAAGAAATACTCTAAGCACATACGCTATGTGCACTATATAGAGCTCTAATCGAGCCACATTTGTTGTGCTGCTGTGGAATATTGGGCAATAGGTACAAAACAAGACTTAATAGCTAATATTGTTTACAACAGAAAGGCATTAGATTGATTACAAATACGGGATACTCAGAACACACCAGTCAATAATTTTATCAGTGTCAAATTCTGAAGCGACATAATTTGATTGACCTTAGGCCAATGCAATTAATGTATAAAGCCGCTTGAAACAATGACATTTAGACAAACTAGCACCCACACATTATTTTATCACCTTTACCCCTTGGACGATATGTTTGCGCCAATCAAGTAGCGGCATAATTGGACCTCCCACATCTGGAATCTGGATGCTACCTTTTGTACCCAAACAAACCTATGTTATTGCGCTCAAAAGATAAAAGGAGGTCCAACCAACTGCATATCAAGGCCAGCTGTTTTGACTTTACTGAACGAATCCTCTCTGCTCACCCTCAGCGCTATGCAGTGCGGTAAAGGTCAGAGAGAAGTTACGCTATAGACTTTGTGATATCTTGCTCAACTGATAAAATGGGCCAGTGCTAACATACCATTTGCTTCTGTGTTTAGCGCCTTTTACCCCAGAACAATTAGCTTAAGAATAACATTGCCTGCCGCTACAACGTATGTGTGCGACTTCATCGTGACCCTGTATCAAACATATACACACATAGCTCACCCAGTTCTTTTGTGGATATATGACCATGTTTTGGAGCAGCTCAAACACCTCAATACACATCAACCTATTAGTTTATGAGTTAGGAGGCATTAACTAAGGCTGTCCTACGCATCCTACACATCCGACATATAACTCCCTGGTGGCAGAGGCTAGTCGATGATTAGGTCGTGGTTGGCGATAATTCAACTACGCTTGCGTTAGCATTGTAGTATGGGTAGCACTGTGTAATGAATAACCAAGATTTCCCATTATTTTGCGGAGAATACTGCGTCGTATACAAGTGTCGGTGTCATTGAAGTGTATGTACATACACATTATAGAACGCTAGAGAATGACATGTTAAAGGTAAATATGCAAAACTATCGTGGTGTAGACAGAGCAGTGAACAGCGTGTCTAAAATTTTCTTCATCACTTGGCCAGTTTAAAAACCTGCAGTTAACAGAAACAAATGACGGGGCGTCATGAGTTCATGTAGTAAATACATTTATATTCTACTCAAATTTACTTGTGGTTTATCACAAGTTGGCGCTTTATTCATAACATCTATGATATACCCTAAAAAGGGTTTATGCCAACTTGGTAGTATTCTTAACTTACACCCTACAAAACCACTATGTATGCATCGATCACAATAGTATTATTAATAGATGAAGAAGGATACCATGTGAATAACCAGAAGTATCATGTTGCTTAGGATTTGTCACTCAATCAATGTCATATAGGCCATTGCGTGGACATAAACACAGTCCAATACCAACCAATGCTATGTCCATCTCCAAAGTCATGTGAATGGTTATAATTGACACTAGTACGTCTCCCATTTACGCGGAGGAGCATTGCAGCTGATGCTTTATATTTTATTGTTGTTCCTAATCATTAATCACGCGAGCTATGGCGGTGCTTTCGCGAGACGTTATTTATACTGACGTTTATTCAACTTGTGATCGTGGCAAAATATGTAACTTTGCATGGTACAGTGATACAGTGAGACTGCATGCAACAATTAAAAACGAGGGATCAAATAGATCAATATTGTTTCCACACGTTCGCTACAATATACATGTTAATGATTGTAACACTGATGTTTCCTTTCAACATTTGCACAACACCTTTTATCAGCTTTCTTTGAGTGAGTTAGTGTTTTGACAAGAACCATTTGCCCCGCGGGCCGCAAGGTGCAACCCGCACACTGTCGATACATTCCCACACTCAAGACTGAATATTCACGCTTGTTGCTTTAACAAGAAACAGATCATTTGACAGCCATGTGAACTACGCTACCGGGATAACATGGATGCTGTCATTCAAGGTAACATACTAGCTGTGCGGTACATGTACGAATCCGATGGCCCATCTAGCTGTCAACATATGTGTGAGAATTGATAATCAACTTAAGATGGGCGTGTAGCATTATGTCTTGGTTCATTGGATGAGTCAAAAGGCGTAATTATCTAAAAGTAATATTTACATATGCGTGTTGAATCTGGTAAATATCCATCCATATGTAATACACGATATATAGATGAGCCAGATAATTATACCTAATGGCATGCAAGCATTTGGTACTTTTGAGATGCGCGTTAGTTATGTTGCACTTTGATGTAGCACATAAGATTTGTTAAAAATCAACCCTTAAAAGGGTTGATTTTACCAGTGAACAAAAAAATATGTGTGCGGACCCTGAACCACAATGTAGCTCAGGTGCGATACAGTAAGTGACCCTCTCGCTAATTGAAATTACCCATCTTCTCAAGCTCACAGGGCAGTCAAATGACGATTAATAATGCACTAGCATATTTAATTTGGTAATGACCCTCAAATTACCCTATAAAACATTGCAATTTCATTATTGCCATTTAATTTCACTGCAGCTGAGTTGAATGACACTGGAGACACCTGGACAAGCAAGACTCTTCACACTTGTTGATGCTATATCCACAAGCTTTAATTCATGACTGCTGAACTTCTAAATTTGGAACGGATGCGAAAATATTTGATTTGGAAGCATATAATACTGGACCAAATTTCACAAAAGCCCGTACAAGGATTTGTTATTACATGTCCCCGGCTGAGTCGCTTCATTCCATTAAACAATAGGCTTTTCATTGACAAATTACCACAACACGATTGTGGTAGCAAAAATGAATATTGTCATTTGTCTTTAGGGTGTTAACAAACGCGTAAATTTGTTAACTCACCCATGGGACAATTTCTCGTCAATACGGAAATGCCACCAGCACTTTGCGATTTGACAATTGCCTCCAAGTAAGTACACATTCCGTTGGTGTATTAGCTATTTGGTGCTAGCTTGACATAACCTTACAGCTTTATAACTCATAAGTTGACCATTCTCCCGGGTTGTCCAAAAGTCTTATTTCCAGCTTAGCTTCTTTCAATTATGCTACAACACTGCTGGCATTTATATTCCATAGACTAATTGACACAAGTGTGACGCTTGACTATCCGACTGACGGAGGCAATTATATGTAATCAGCAATGTAAAACCCCAGATTAGCTCAGTAGATATTACAGTATGTTCTTACGCTTACCCTTTGCTATGTGTAAGACAATTGATGGTCTAAATTCATTGGCTATTCATCAGGGAACACAACAAAGAATGAAGTCAACGGAAGATCACACTAAGTCTCAGAACTAGGTGTCATTAAAGTATTGGTAAATTGTGAACATTTGATATTAAAAGTATTGTTATAAGTGCTTATAACAGTAATTGTACATAACATTTACGGATCTTTTTTTTCGTGCGCTCCATGCGAATTTACCTTCGTTGCATCCTTTCATCCACAGCGCATTGCCGTCACAGCAATGTGCTTCTGCTGGTACTAGAATTGCCTCCACGGTCGACTGTTCTCATTTAAAATCCAAAACCAGGAGGAAAAGGTTAATTTAAATCCAGCAGTCAGGGCAGAAGAAGTCATCTTCTTGTGTAGTTGGGTTCACTGCGTGCATAGCTCGCCTCCGCTCTTTCTTTCGGTCAATGCCGTGTTGTTCGATGTACCTCATGTACTGGCCGTCCTGGAGGCGGCGGAAATGGCTGTCACATGGTGACGGTTGACGAACCGAAATGATATGTTATCTCCTCCGCAAGCTGTCAGGATCAGACAGTCGATGTTATCTGCGATATGAAACATTTTATTGCTTACAGCATATTAGGCGGAGATGTGACTTATAGAAAATGGGTTTCAATTGATAATAAGAAATTCTGATAATTCAAAAATAATCTGTGATTTGATCTTAGATTGTTTATCTGGACACATCGAAGTTCATTGATGAGGGACACATCGAAGTTCATTGATGAGGGGCCTCTCTTATCAAACCCTGGAATAATCTTGATTAAGTTGAACGAGGAGCGAATTCATGAGAGAACTAAAAGGTAAATTAACGATTTATTGTTTGCAACTCGCGCAACTTCAATGTGATATTTAACCTCAAATACTTGTCATTGCATTTTCTAGTTAAATTTAAACAAGCTAAACAGTCTGTTGACGATCTTTATAGGGTATTGTCATTTAATTACGCATGATTTCGGATGTTTGATGTCCTGTTTTGGCACTTCTAATCATCCCTTTCTTGTTCATGCCCCTGATATTCTTCTGTGTGACCTGCGAAAAATATTCCAAAAATGCTGATCAAAGTATGCCTAACAATTCTTGAAAACAGAACCATCATAGGCATTTAATAAGAGTAAATTGATTATATTTACCATATTGATTTAGGATAACCGCCAACAATCTATCACGTTGGTCGTTCCAAGTAACCCCATGCATTGATTAGCAAAAGCGAAATTAGACAATGTTTATACCTATGACTTAACCTAACAATGTTGTTCCTACACGAAGACCCAATCTCTTTGTGATGGATCAGTGTACTTTATTTACGCAGTTGCGTCATCCAAGACCAAATGCACATAGCAGCTATATTCATTTACCTACCGTTAACAAGCATAATGATGAGCGCACATTCGGCCGCATACATCCGATTAAACTGGTCATACCTTTGATTATGAGATATCGCCAGCAGGCTAATTTTATATAAATCAGGCTGGATTATTCAATATCGCCCCAAACAACACAACCCAATGCACTCTATTCAAATAAACAACTTAGTGAAAGATAGCGTAATGGCGAAAGCTTATATGAACGCACTCTGCCACAGCATTGAACGTTAGGCATTGTATTCTATGCATACACATTTACACACATACATACATACATACATACATACATACATACATACATACATACATACATACACATACATACACATACATACATACATACATACATACATACACATACATACATACATACATACATACATACATACATACACATACATACATACATACATACATACATACATACATACATACATACATACATACATACATACATACAGACATACATACATACATACATACATACATACATACATACGTACACACAGACATACATACATACATACATACATACACATACATACATACATACATACATACATACACATACATACATACATACATACATACATACATACATACATACATACATACATACATACATACATACATACATACATACATACATACATACATACATACATACATACATACATACATACATACATACATACATACATACATACATACATACATACATACATACATACATACATACATACATACATACATACATACATACATACATATATACGTATATAGAAAGCATTTGCATAGCGCCTATTTTCAAGACATAATCCTGCTCAAAGGCGTTGAAACTGGGAGCTAACTGTAAAAGCACTGACTGTAAAGAAATATCTTGATATTGGATTTCAATACATAAGCCTATTTATCAGTCATACGGCGGTAGGAAGTGCGCTCCAACAACTTGGTGTGGCATTCCTATGCGCTCTGGCACGTATGAAGTGATACTTGGAGATTTTCGTAACAGGCACTTGTTCATAGATCGAACACCCCTGGTATTCTATTCAGCAATATGTTCTAGAACGTAACAAGGCGCGGTTCTATTAGTAGCCTTAAAGGTGAGTAGAATATTTATGTATTTAATGCGTTTTGCCACAGAAAGCCAATGAAGGCTGCGCATGATGTGTTTGATGTTTTCCCCGTGCTATCCTTTTGCATCAAGGCGGGCGCCTGTATTTTGTGCGTGTAGCAGTTTAGCTGTAATGTACGAATGGGCTCCATACAGCAGCAAATTGCAATAATCAAGACGAAATGCGTATGCAAGGAATTCAGTTGTGGATTGGTTCAATTACTTTCTTATGCTACCTAATATTCGAATCTGTTGAAAGACTAGACTTGAACGGGATATCAAAGTGAGCATCAGGGTCAAAGGAACTTCAGCCGATGTGATTTGTATGAATCGATCCATTAAGTGTTATATAACTGTTGAAAATTTGGGTAAACTCGGAAAAAGCGCGTCGTAGAAGACAAGTTTAGCATGATTCTGACAGCAAAGTTGCAATGTTTTGCGTCGTTAATTGCCAAACATTGAAGCATAAGCGCCGTAGTTGTATGTCGTGACGTTATCACGTTTGAACATTTAAACCTCATTTGGTATCAGACGCATCGTTTGGAATGCTTCAAACGGTATTTGAATATTACACGGATCGGTCCATCGATTACCGCGCATTGCATGAAAACAGTTCTAATTGAGCGTTTCAAGCAGCCATTGGATTTCTAAGGGAAACAGCCCCATATGAAGGCTATACAAGTAGTAATGGATATTATATCTCAATGACTGGAGGGTATCTGATCCTAATCGGATCGAATTATACCGCAACATTTATACAAGATACAGCACATTGCACCAAATGCTAACGCTCTCTTAATTGAAATATATGAGGAATATAAGCGAACGTCACTCGAGGTGGTTAGTCGTTTATATGGCATTTATCCTTTGTCACATTGCCCTTTCCCTTTCTCACTTCATCTAGTGACGCACGAGCAATTGACCACTATTGAATTAGCTGTATGATTCAAACTAATACAGATGAAAATAGAACTCCGATGAAACCACAATATGCGCAATACGGATCACAAACATATTGTGTTGTTTAGCAAAGACGCCATTTAACTATCAAGTGCAATTGTCAGTGACGTTTATATGTATATTCCGGACATAAGGTAAAGATACGTTTTAAGGTGGAGGCCCTATAATGCAAAACTACCATGGTACAACCAAAGTGATACTACGTTTAAACTGCTCTCCTCAATAGCGCGTCATTCCGTTTAATGTCTTCTTGATGTGGGCAGTGAAAGCAAACTGACGGCGCGTTGTAAATGCGTGTAGTAAATTGACGTCCTTGTTAGATTGGAATCGACCGAACATTAACAAGTCTTAACTCACGCGTGTATACTACAAATTGACGTGCGAGTCATGTCGTGCTTATCACAAACTGAAGTAACATTCATGTCAAGTATATCATAAATGGAAGAATTATTCATGAAATGATTCCACAACTCTCCAAAATGGGAATCGGACATTACGATCGGTATATAAAGCCAATTGGTAGTAAGCGTATCCTGCCGCTTAAAGGTTACGCTTGCCTACATATGTGTGTACAACAATCACAATAGCATTAATAACTGACAAATCCCTGAATCGTCAGGTCCATAGGCCACTCAATCGATGTCACATTTGTCTGCTTATATGTGTTATCTTCGACAAGGTTGGGGACACAGAGGGGATCATTTGAAGCTGTGCAACGCAAATTGCGTGTGATCATGCTAATTGAGTGGAGGCCAAGACATTTGAGTGCAAGAGGACAAGATTGTATGCCACATAATAAAAGCCGAGGGCGTATCTAACTTTCAGAAGCCATCAACCCCTGTCTGAGAATTGTGAACACTAAACAAGTAGGTATTTTGTGCCTTGGTTTTCCTAATTTGTTCTTGTTATACACATATCCCTGTTGAAATCATAAACATGATCATTCATAATTAACCAGTGCTCAATTGTAAACGCAAAATTGATGTAATGAACATGAATTGAGCACATTATGACGTGAGAGCGTCTTCTTGTTGTGTTTATGGAGTACACTATTCCACGTGATCATTACACGGTACGTTGTGTATTGTATAATGATCATCATTATACTACTGCATGTGTTGAGTTATAACTAGCATACGACATTTTGCACTTAATGACTCCCACCCATTTAACACTGCTCAGTATATATATATATATGGTTTTGATATGATCCAGGTATAATCCCATTCAAGAAAGGCTGTGTTGAATCACCGCGAGCAGCAAACCAACCACCATTCACTGTCTGCGAATTCCCGACGCCCCGATTCGGGCCCTCTGAGGCCTTATAAATGTGGGTTGGGAGGGAGGGGGGTGTAGCAAGGAGGAAATTCAATACGGATCATGTGCGTTATCCGCCATGAATAATACTTGTCATGCCGGGACGGACAGAAGGAATAGTTAATCTCATCCACAGCTGTCGGGATTAGGTCCTCGATATTAACAGCGATATTGAGCATTTTAGTATTGGCAACATTAGGCAGTTCAAAGTGACCTTCAACACAAATGATCTGTCATCGCATTTTCAATGAAGTCGGACAATCTAACAATGCTATTTTTATTGGGGTTGTGTTAATTGCATAACGCCTGGACATTTATTGAAATTTGAAAGTCTGCAAGATGAGTGAAGTTATGAATGCCTGCAGAGGTACTGGTACAACGAAATGATCAGAGCCACGAGGAGACTAAAATTGATTGGCGCACAAGAACCTCTTTTTGTTCATTTTTGGCGGAACATACAACATGGCATTCCTTTCCAAATGACTAATAACTTTAGAATTACCTTGTGATGTTGCCTTTGTCTGGTATTTTAATAAAATGAGTAGCAATTGCATTTTCAGTTTCGACGATGCCAATTCTTGAAATATAACCATTGTGATTAGCATACACAGCGTCTAATTAGCGGCTTTACTATGAGCTCAGCTAGTTACGTCGATCATATATTTCAACTTGGATATCTGCAAAACAAACTTTTCGATAATTCATCTTCGTCGTGACTTGAGGTTAAGGGATATTCTGACTACCAAAGCTCTACCAGAGCGTGCAACACTTATGCAAGAGCCTTGTCGGTTTCTACTTCCCACGCTTCTAGTTAAGATATGTGACCACATTTGAGCCTTACGTTAGAATCAGCAGGCGGTTACGTATGCACCTACGCTACCTACGGATATGAAGATTGAAAAACATGACTTAATTTGCTATCAGAATGAAAACCGTTGTTCTTTAAAAAAAAGGTGATGCGTAATAATATATAATCTCTTTTTCAACTAATGCAGGCATAACAACATAGTAACATCAATATGATGTGTAATGTGTTAGAAATTGTTAAAGCCGGTGCTTTGTAATACAACTGATTACACTCCATGCTGTTTTGTCAATCACCGAATGAATATATATGGCTTGGATAGGCCATAATAAGCGTCAGTGTTATACAGGTTTTAGTGATTGTCTTGAAACTGTGTTGCATTTTCCAACAGAACTGCATCAATTCGACACGGGGATTAACGTGGTACCCAAGCAATCCGGTACCTGGCTTTAACTAGATGACTCCGTGCTTATATCTGTAGCATACAACAGCTAAAGTAAGTTTTTGAGCAAAATGTCCAATAACGTCAACTAGCATGTATACAACGCACTGTACAGTGATGTACGCCAAACCAAAACGATCCATACGAGGCATATTTAGCACCTGGGAACGTCGTGTAACTTAGCTTCAAAACCAGGGTCCGTGCTGCTGGATCACAACGGCGATACAGTCGGTTAAGAGACATGGCAGTGGTACGCGGCGCTGCTGTTGGCTGTGCCAAAAAAACTGTTCTTATATAAGCCAGGGAATCGATTGTGAGTATTTTCATGTGTTGAACTAGATCAACAGTGCAAAATAATACTACGCATGTATGAATTGTGATCGGTGAGAAAATGTCAGATTAGTCGCAACACAAATGACTCTGTGAGGACAGAACCATTGCTCCTTCATTTCATGGGCAGAGCATATTAAAAGATAGCCCCACAAGACGTCGGAGTAGATTTAAATTACCATTCGACCGGAGCTAATTAAGAGATTGGAGCTTAGATGGGGCATTGTTAGTTGCGTCATATACTTGCGTCATCCAAGACACAATTCACGTCTACGTGCTCTCTATTT
>CM067346.1:14670284-14737784 GCA_034190875.2 Urechis unicinctus
AGCCCACCCTCAGATGGCGCTACCCTTGAACGCACCCAAAGCACATGATATGGATACTTATAGATGTACTGTACTGGTTGAGGTCGCTGCGCCTCCTACATTTCTTGTGATTTTAAGATAAACATTATGACAAGCAGTTTGCTGCTCACCGGTGGCGTTTTCACACGTCGGAAGCGAAACCTCGTGGCATAGCCTTGCCCCCTTTGGTCACCGTAGTGCAAAGATTCATCTTACAATTGCCCATAGGATTATGCCTGAATTTGATAAACACCATGCTCACTCTAGCACTGTTTACGACAAATGAAAGCAACTGAACTGATTTTCTTCCACCGAAATAACTTTTTAGCAAGTCAGTCAAGATACCGCGAGCGAGATCACGGTGTAGCGGTCTTCACAAGAAATGTCAAACTCCAGGGTGCCTGCGTTGTCTGAAATATTTGGAAACTTTTTTTACATCAACTATAAGGCAGCTTGGCGACACCCCCCTTCTAAAAAAACCTAATTTTCTCATACGATTCAGATATGTATACCTTGTAAATAAACAAAGACTAAATGATGGTAATACGTTTCAATATTAAAGAAAACTACCTGACCAATGCCACAGTAATGATAGATTATTAAGTACCGGAGCCAAGCTTAATCCAAACCGCTGGAACTCGGTCGATTCGATCAACATCATAGCGTGTTTCGTTGCAGCCTTCAATCATAACGCAGCACCAATGTCACGCGTAAGGCAATGTCTACGATGAGTTGAGGATGTTATAATGATTTATATTGTGATTTTAAGAGAGGTCTTTGAAAGGGGTTTGTAAGCGGCTATTAACTATTTTCAACACGCGATGGTGTCCTTTTGATATCGGCGTGAGTTTTCACCTGGTTCGATTGAAGAGATTATTCCGTCGATCTTTTGAATGAACTAATGAAGTTGACAAATTCTCATTTAGTTTGCCGGTGAATAAAAATTACTCGAACGGATATCATTGTCAACTCTGGGTCTCGGTCGAGCGTGATTTCCCAATCTCCTCAGATATTACGCAATCATTTTGCTGACCTTTGCGAGGTGGATGGTACGAAGAAACTCAAAGAGTGCATCAATTTCACGGATGTAAATGACATGGTTGTCTTTGTCTGAAATTGACGGACCCTTTTTTGGAGATGACCGATACACGCATAGAGCTGACACGAGATGAAATCACATCCTTCATGTCGAACAATGTGAAATTTTGAAAGTGAGTAAATAATTTATATAACGTTGGTGGTCCTATGATAGTTAGTTGTGATCGTTATGATGTCCATAGAATACACAGGTGTCATAACGATTTTTTTTATCTTTTTACGTAGACGGAATTTCGGACGTTGATAGGGAGCTACAAAGGGGCGAAAATATTGCCTAGCCCATTATTGAAACTAAACCATTAGATGTATGATAAGTGTACATGCTATTTAACAATTGATATGTGGTATTATGTAATAAATTGGTGTATGCTAAGGAATAATGTAAGAAATCGATGTTTACACGTTGTGTTAGAAGCTGAAATAAAAACGTCATTGTTTATTTACAACACTGCCTTGAATTAAACATGTCGCCAGGTAAAATAATCGTAGGTAAATACATCAGGCAATTGCTTCAAACTTATTCCCCGACATCGTCTCTTTAAGTAATACAAGCAATAAATGGCATGTGTAATGCTTATTTTACTCAACCAACCGTTTTGGACGCTAAATAACAAATCTCATGGGTTTGAGTCAAATGAAGGTACTGACACATACCTTACATTGTTCCATATTTTTCGATTTAGTTACTGGCAAATTCATTTAATTAAGCAAATTTTATATATATTCACTAATATAGAATATATATCCACTAATATAAAAGTGGTAGTAAACGAGATGATGTCCATGGTTCATATGTGCAAACTGTACACATAATGTTCGTTTATTACCGCATTTGTTTGTTACAGCGTGTGATCTACTACGTTCCCGTCGCCACATTTGGGATCTTTCTCTCTTTCTTATGGGCCACGTTCTTCGATCTCTACACCCTTTTCCTTACGTGGCTATTATGTTGGCGGTTCTTGCAACCAATTTTGTCAAAACAACACCAATTAATAAGTCCAGAGGAAAATAACAGCAAATAACCCGAGTTCACGATTGGGGAGATGGCGCTTGTAGATGACACTATACGTCGACTTACTCAATAAAAATGGCTGAAATCCGCAGTATTGTTGTCACATATCGTCATGATAAGTGCCCATTGATTTCAAGGACCCCCATCAATTAATAGAAGATGAAGAAACTTCTTGTTTAAGGGAATACAACGTCTCTTGGGCAGAAGGGTGATCATGGAGGCGAGAATTAGACGAGAATGGAAGGGAGACTTAGACGAGAATGGAGGCGAGACTTGGACGAGAATCTATTCTCATCGTCAAAGACTTGCTGGATATAATATGCACCATTTTCGAATGAATGGTGGCAACTCCTGCCCATATGATCATTGCTCGGTACTAATAAATAAGTGTTGTCGAAAATGTCCATTAAACTTGATTACCAACCAAGTTGTCAAAAAGGTCGCAATATTTGGTTAAATCATGTGTACTGTTAGGTATCCTAAGTAAGGGTATACTAGGATTCAGTTGCCAATATTAGGTTTGACAAAGTGACTAACACACAAACTTGATATAACGAAATAGAAAGAATTCCCTGTTTGAATTGTAGCTTTATGTGGAGCTGCGTTTACCGGGATCGGAATATGGTAACCTATTGAACCACTACCTTGAATAAGATAACTTTCTTGCACTTTTAGTAGAACACCGGCATTTGTTTATTGAAGCCTAAACAAAGGGAATGAAATGATGGGTTATTAATGCCGCCATGTAGTCAAAGGCCCCTGGTCGCGGGACACATACATGTTTCACATATTCAATGTTATGCGAGGGTTAGGACCCAAACATACCCTGATATGATGGGGCATCCACGGATAAGGATACCCCAATCAGACGCCGTGTTTCTCGTGGTACTATCAGTCTAGGACTAAGAAATTCATTGATTTATATTTTTGTTGCTTGTCACAAGCTACTTCGTAAGCTGATCATTAATTAACAAAAATGATAAGGCATTTAGAATTTGCATATTCTCACATAAGGATCAACAACAATGAGTAGTCCTGCCTTAACTAATGATAGAGTATGAGAGGGTGGCCAGTGGCTCATGACATTATTACAGATGAATCAATGAAATGTACATACAGGTGGAATTTAATAAGAAGATTATAGCCTCAAATATAATTGGACAATGGTAATATCCTGTTGTGTTCGTAGGTGTTATATTTATGTAATTGGCACATTGAGATGACTTGCCCTTCTATGCTGACCACCTGTCCCAGAACAATTTCTCATTTCACACATTTGAGAATACTTTCAACAAACATCAGCATGATATTTTAGAATATAAAGGAATGGGAAGAAATCATATGTTTGGTCTGAAAGTTCCCGCCTGTTCAATATCAAGTCAGCTTCGAAATGATTGTCAGCTATCAACTCGTAAGACCCTAAATAGTATCCGTTGCTCTCTTAACATCCGTTAAGCCTATAACGTCAGTATTCAAAAAGGCTTTGGTCTGCTTGGATAATAGACATCTTATCCTGCTGCTGAATGATCAAAGGCGTTTCCAAGCCTTCTCTAATATTCTAAGTTATGTACAATGGTTCAATCCTTAGTAGAGCTATATGGAATGATTACTTAAACGGTGCTCTTATTTTACTCGTCAACTGACCGGTTAATGCATAAAACTAGTCTTTGGTGATCAAAGATATTTATATACATATCATTGTACGCTTAAACTAGTCAGGTCTGAGCCTTATGACTTTAAACGCCGACCATAATATCTTGGTCCTAAATGTTAGAGTCGTTAAACCATTATGATAAAAAAATCGTTATGATACAAAGCTATTTAAAGATTTTCTGTTTTTGCACGTGCTGTTTATGATGCTGTTGACAAACCGCATATCGATCTTAAAGTTTCAACTGCACCCAATTGATGGCCGTAAGCGTTTATACGAAAAGGAATATATCACCATTCACATAACCTCATCACGCTATCTAACAACGATATGGAGGTATACAACATATGAAAAACCTGCGACGCTATATCACGAAAATTATTTGATTGCTGCTTGACATTATATCTCAATCTCCTCATCGGCGCTTCGCTAGAGTAACTGGGGAAGCAGCGGCATGACATGTCTGCTGTTACAGACTCTTTGAAACAGGTAGAAGCGGGAGAAGAGTTTTGTGTAGAGGTATCAATTGACATAGAGGTGACGTTGAGTGTGTGTCACCCAATACCTCGACCAAAGGAAAGAACTTCAAATGTTAGTTAAAAGTTGAAAAAAAAGTGCATAGTATTTTGGTTTTATCATACAAATGTGGCTTGGCGATTCGGGGAGTTATGTATTGTTTTCATCGCCTCATTGAAGCAACTGTGGCGGCTCAATGGTGAGATTAGTGAGCGACAACGCCTAGTGTTGATTGTCATTGATTATCCAATTGTACAATGTGTATCTTCCCGCTTGATTAACCACACTTTATGCAGCAGGGCCATGTCAGTTAAGACGCTTGGTGTCAAAGAAATGACAGGGTTAAGAGTAAACAAGTGCCTTGTTTAAGGAGAGTGTAATAATGTCCAAAAACAAAAGGGGATGCATTGAATGAACACAAATACACACACACACACACACACACACACACACACACACACACACACACACACACACACACACACACACACACACACACACACACACACACACATACACACACACACACATACACACATACGCACACACACATGTATCTGTATACATGTATAAAAATATATATATATATATGTATAAATGTATATATGTATATATAAGTATGTATATACATATATATATAAGTATATATATAAGTAAATATATATAAGTATATATATATATAAGTATATATATATATATCTCTCTATATATATATATATATATATATATATCTCTATATATATCTATATATATATATATATATATATATATATATATATATATATATATATATGTATATCATTATCATCAGTTGTGTTGCTCAAACAATGTCGGAGGTAACTTTTGAAGTAATCTATAGCGACGGATTCAAGGCATAAACGTGCATTGTTTGTCTCTACAAGTATAATCCACATCCATTATACATAACATCCTAGCCTACTTGGAACAGGAATCATCTTCGTGTATACTATCTGAGCTCAGACTATACACATATATGCGGCATGATTGTTCAGCTGTAGCAAATGCGTTGAATGGCTATCAGTTTTGCACATGATTGTAGCGTTCAACATTGTGGTCAATTCTGGGTGATAATTTTATGAATGGATGGAAGATAACTGGCAATATAGAGTGTTAAGGGGATAGGGGGTGATTCTGGACACCGGGTTTGATGTTCGACCTAATGTGGCTACATCAAAGGGTCACTTGATAAGAAATTGACGCACGAATCGGTATTCAAATTGGAACATTCTCTCATACAACAGTAGTTCATCGCTCCTTTTGTGATTTGGATGTACAATGGCTTGAGTACATGCCCCTAGGCAATAACTAACAACCAATTTCACAATGAATGCATTCATTACTCCACATTGTAGGTTTATAAAGGATGTGGGCGTGGAGGGCGGCTGCGGTTGCACCTCTATTTACGGAACACGACGCTGCAGATTGCTCACCATTCAATGGTATCATATTGATGTTGTATTGAATAGGTAGGTATATAACGTTGGTAGCCATATAAACAAAGATGTAATAAAGCTATCTTGATCTTGAATGCGCCATATCGTACTAATAGTTAACATCAAATATTTGAGATGTTAATGATGAGTAAAATGGCAATAATTGGCAATGCAGATGTACCTGCGAAGCGCATAAGATAGAAATAGCTAACTTAGCTTTATAATATTACAATAAGCTTTCCTTCTTTGTAAGCCAAGGTGCTGTTTTAGGTTAGCTAAGCACATGAAGCCGCCACAGAATGATTGTTCGACTACATCAATTGAAGAGACGGCAGCCAATACTGGTCATGACGCACTCTGCTATCGCATGACTAAAACAAGGCACTAAGACTAAGGTCAAACTGGCTTGATGGCGCTGCAAGTCGATATATGTGGCTGAATTCTCCGTTATCTAATAACAACCGATGGGCTTATCTCTTTGATAACTCCGTTCCAACTTCAAGCTGCCTTTACTTTACTGGCTGGTTTATTAACCATTTCTTGAACCAAGGTGAAAAATATTGATCTTATGCAATGATGCGATGAACGCAAAAGAGGATACATTTTTGTTTGTTGGTGCATTCATTTTGCAGATGCGTGTGCTCTTCTAACTGTAATGTGTCAAGCACATTACTTAACGACAACGTAGGTAGCTTATACTAGGTTCGTTAGTCTAATCATGATATTCCAACCCAGTCAGCAGTGAACAAAAACAATGAGACCTGATGAAAGAGTATAGGTGCCAAACTTAGAAACATCGACCAAGCACCAATATGCATAATCAACAGAGATTAGTAAAACTTACAGAATAATCAAATGAAGCTTTAAATGTCGAAAACGAACATTTACGGAGCATAGGATGAAACGAGGTTATGGGGTGACCGCTAAGGAGGAAGTGGGAAATTCTGTCTCAATGTTTCTGGAGCACTGATTGCTCTTTTGAGCCTGCATGGTGCAAACGCCTCAAAGCATTCTACCATTTGATTAAAATGTTAACTATAATAATACACATGCATTAAAGTGTCATGAGCTGACCGGTTATAGACCATTGAAATACATAGATGTGTCGGGTTCTATCATGCGCTGAACAAGAGTTGCTTTGTACATGGGTTTGAACTCCATCCGTCGAATTCAGTTTATATTATAACGCTGTGCTTGCTTTCACATTGATGTGTGAGCGGTATATAAAACGCATACAATGTACAGCAGACATATCGTAATCTCTGTAATACACTATAATGTCGACCTAGATGTCAGGCACAGCGGCGAGGGCTGCAGTCAGCCAACAAATGAGATGTCCAAGCCACCTGATTATACTATGTGCAATGCTTACTTAGGCTCCTGATTAATTACGGACTTGTCTTGGGCCTAGCAGCACCAGAGTGGTTCTAGAGATTCTGCCTTTGTGTCGCTTACAATGCAGCAGAATCACATATGTTGTGATGCAACATAATCAAATTCATGATGGTACTTCAGAATCTTTATATACATTTAACCGAATCTGTATGATGGGCGTCTAATTCAATCATGCTGAGCAGTTACGAATGCAAAAACGGCTCATAATATTCAACTTAATTTCATTAGTTGGCAATTGTCTTATTGAGGCCCGTTTTATGACAACAATTAAAATCGATCTCAAATTGCCCCACGTTTGGATTTTGTCTGACCCATTGTCATTGGACCATGTATTAATCACTTATCATTGTCCCTGCGTAGGAGATTTGTACTCTGTGATACAAATCGAGTCAATTACTCAGCTGACTATAACAATCGATCTGTTCAACTAGCCTGAGAGAGCAATCAAACCAAGGAGGTTTCATGCACTATAATCTGTTACAACAATTGATTGATGCTTACAATACTAGCGATTGGATTAGGGTTATTCTATTAAGTGAACAGGGACAAATGGGGTTATGGGGTAAGTGAAGCGCCCGTTATTTGTGAACTTTTCCACGATACACACTGCCGTGAAACATGCGCGATCGATGGTTGCTATCTATGCTCCATTGCATTTCAATGTACTTTTCAAATATTTAATCAGCCCCAATATATCTATTGATTTGGCGGTTGCTTCTACATTTCACAACTGGCAAACATTTTGCGTGTGCGATGCTGACACTTAATGCTTGCACCTAAAAGATGTACGGAGACGGAATGACGCAGATATCGTAATGAAAATGGCAACCTATTCCCAGACATAGAGGACAGTGTGTTACGTGCTGATATTCCCATTTTCCATTATCATATGTTCATTAATTAAGCCAGCTAATCTAACCCATCACAAAATATGCGCTCGGATGTTTATCAATATTATAGGAGCTCGTTGCTCAACTCGACCACTATCGATAACAATTGTTACGCAGCCTAGGCTGTCAAACATTGATTGCAGGAGCTTCGCCGTTCTTGTAATAAGTTTAATACATCTAATAACAGCGTCAACGTGAGTTAGGTATGCATGATATCGGAGCTCAATTGTATTTCCGACAAGGATCAAGAAAATTGATGGGATCGAAACGAAAATTGTATTGCCAAATTCCAGTACATATGATGACGTTTAACAGACTTTTATCAGACATCCACATAAAGCTGGTCGGGCTATATTTAAGACATAGCTAAATTATATATTCATTACATTGGATGGATATTCGATTGGACAATCGATTGGCTTTATAAGACCACTGCTAAGTATCATCAACAATGGTAATGAATAAAGTAAAGGTTTGTTTGAAAATATCAGGAGGATAAAGCGTACGAGGCATGCCTCCATTGCAGATGTTGTGATTAAAGTAGATGGCTGTGACAATCCCACTTTGAGTTAGGAAACGCTTCAGGGTTGGATACAACTTTCATTAGGGTCATAACGAGAATACCAATAGGATATACATCAATAAAACAATGCGACGGACGTAACGGCATCTGGTAGTAGTTTTTGATCTGAATATTGATCATGGCAGCAGCCACTTTAACCACTAGTCCGTGACGGTGTCCTGCGCTTCGTTGTGATAATGCAATTCGTCTCGAGAGGGGTGGATGAGTACCGTTATGTCTGGGCTATGATGAACGAATCTGAGGCGCAAATAAATTTTATACAGCTTGACATGCGGCCATATTAATACGGACGTCGTCTCGGTAGGAAGCTAGTTTAATAACACCAACTGAATGTTATGTTTGTGGCCAATCTCAAAGAAATACTGCATCACATCCCCATAACAGCATTGCTGGCCATTATTGCATCCGTATATTTTGTTTTAAGTGCTTCAATAGACCACAATAACTGCTTGACCATTATTTGTTATGAGCAGTAGATGGTACAAGCGAGGCGATGATAATGAGCTGTACCGCTACCCCTATCCATGTTTTCAGCTACACCAAGCTTCTTCTTCGCAATAAAACGGCGGCTTCTTGTAATGAAAAGGAGGCAACTTTTCGTACGTTATCTCTGTGTGGGGAGGTAACCCATGTGGATATGTTAAATAGAATACCCATAAGAAATACATCGATAAAAAAATGCGACGGACGTAACGGCATCTGGTAGTAGTTTTTGATCTGAATATTGATCATGGCAGCAGTCACTTTAACCACTAGTCCGTGACGGTGTCCCTGCGCTTCGTTGTGATAATGTAATTCGTCTCGAGAGGGGTGGATAAGTACCGTGATGTCTGGGTTACCTATGTTGAACGAATCTGAGGCGCAAATAAATCTTATGCAGCCTAACATGCGGCCATATTTATACGGACGACGTCTCGGTAGGAAGCCAGTTTAATAACACCAACTGAATGTTATGTTTGTGGCCAATCTCAAAGTAATAGTGCATCACATCCCCATAATAGCATTGCTGGCCTTTATTGCGTCAGTATATTTTGTTTTAAGTGCTTCACTAGACCACAATAACTGCTTGACCATTATTTGTTATGAGCAGAAGATGGTAAAAGCGAGGCAATGATAATGAGCTGTACCGCTATTCCTAACCATGTTTCAGCTATCTTCCTCGCAACATAATTGTGACTTCATGTAATGAAAAGGAATCAATTGTTCTTAGGTAATCTCTGTGTAGGGAGGTAACCCATGTGGATATGTTGGATACCGGCAATTTGTACTTTTACCTAGTAAATACGTCATATAACAATCAGCACTCACAATTACCTAGCTTCCAGCTAAGTTTATTTGGTTGTGCCTGGGAAGGTCGTCAACAGTATATGTCTGCTATATATGCATATCACCATGCTGTGCATGCTGTAATCTCCCTGCACATAGAAACGCCCACACCAGTGAGGTATATTCACAATATCATATTTCACATTGGCTTGCTTAGGATGAAGGATATTTACTGGCTACGCTTACGATGCAAACATAGTCTGTCAACTTACTGATTGATATTAATACATATATAAATATATTATATATATATATATATATATATATATATATATATATATATATATATATACATATATATATTTATATATATATATATATATATATATATTATATGATATATATATATATATACATATATATATGCATATATATATATATATATATATAGTATATATATATATATATATATATATATATATATATTCACATATGAATATTTATATATATGTAAATATATATATAGAGACATATATATAAATATATACAAATATATATATTCACATATATATATATTATATATATATATATATATAAATATATATATATATATATATATCATATATATATTTATATCTATAGATCCATATATAAATATATATATATATATAGATATATATATATATATAGATATATAACATATATATATATATATTTACATATATATATATCTATATATATATATATATATATATAGTGATATATATATATACATATATCTCTATATATCTATATATATCTATATCTATCTCTATATCTCTCTCTATATATATCTCTCTCTCTCTCTATATCTCTATATATATATATATATATATATATATATATATATATATATATATCAATATAGGTCATGTACATAAAAACAAATTGCTATACTCTACATTGAATACGAAACTATCGTTGACAAAGGACTGGTGTCCTATCGGTGTTCATGGTGCTCTGCCCTCAGATACCAATCCTACTAATATTCTATAAATCAATAGAGACTGCAATGAATAGGTGTATTTCATACCTTATTTTCGACAAATTGATGAGAAGGACACAGATACCATAATTATGTGTGAGTGATGTTCGAGCAAAGAATAATTCTCAAAGCATTATTTTCATAATAAAGAGTGTATATCAAAGCCATATTGTATACAAAATAACCTTTTTATGAGATAACTGGAGTAACTGCCTTTGTGTATCAGACATTTAAAAACCATACGTCGGTTGGGATGCTCTGGCTCGCGGACATTCGAGTTCACATGCGGCATGCTGGTCGTGGAAGTCACATTGAATGTTCGTCGTTACACGCTTCTGTACAGTCCGATAATCCGACACAATGTTGTCAGTCCTTGCTGAGATAAGGTCACGCTGTTTCAGTTGTACCTCTTAGTATTGTATTATCACGATCTTGCAACTGGGATGATGGATGTCGGCGGCCTAACAAAGAGTTTCAGTGACACACTATAGCAGTCTCCAAAAGCCGACCACATAGCTGTGTTTAAATACAGTCGGGTACTAATCAAGCTTCTCCATAGGGAGCCAATAACAAGCAAAATGCTAATATGCACGAATGTTTTTTGCTGAATCTGTTTTTGCTTGAACTTGAGAATACCATATGATTCTTATCAACACGTAATGCACAAGTTAAAAAATGATTAGTACGCCTCAGACTTTAGCAAATCAATTGTAAAACACGTGACTAAGTCTTAACGGGTGTATTTATTATACTTGGAAGCAATTTGACATCAAGTGGTTTACAGCAGGTTTCCACAAAAAAACACCTCCGCCCGGAGTGCTCCCAACTCAAGGTCACAAACATTCTGTATGCTAATCTTGCATTCTCTAACCAACCTGCGTAAGTCAATTCCTCCCGGTTATTTGGAAAGCTACACAAGAATACATCCTTCATATATTGCCGCTCTAGCCGCCACTGAGAGTCGAAAGTAATAGGGATGTGTTGCTATCTGATGTCTGCTCGCCAAAGGGTATCCGACGGCTGATGCATAGTTACATTACTCAGTTGATAAAAGTAGTGATCTACCTCGTTTGATATTCTGCTCAAGCCATGGGCGTGGAAATTATTCTCTTTGCTAAGGTGTTCCATTTCCGGGATGGAAAATAGATTGCATGTCGTAGACCAGAAGTGTGCTGAACCCGACTGACGATGATACGTGCATGATTTCAACAAGACAAAATCAGTCCTCAACTTGCATTGTTAACCAGCGTAAATGGAGGGTTTGTTTGTAAAGGTGCAGTAAGGCTATATTCTATTCCACATATGCTATTGTTCCTGAATTATAACCTCATATGTAGCAGTGCACTCATATGAGCATATAATCTGCCTTACACACGTGGTTGAGAGGTTCAAGTGACGTTTAATCGGGGCAACGGTTGTCCACGTGGACGTGTAAGCATAATTCATAAGATCTCAATCCATCGTGCACTGTGATCACCTTTCAGGGTAGTTCTACGCAGTCACTTTAAACTCCATAGCTGTTAGATCTGACTAAACGTTCAAGTAAATAGGCTTATATAGACAGCAATAATTCCCCCTCTAAGATGTATAATACTGCAACACACCAGGGTTTACGATGACCCTTGTTTCTATTTACAGAAACTCTGAAACAGCCGTGAAAGTGAGCGTTTTCGGATGGAAAGTCCGGCGTATTGAAACGACGACCTCGTGAATAATTAATCACCTTCGCGTGACGACCCGGGATTGTTTTCATTGCAAGGCTAAGCAACTGCTGCATATGGGATGCGGGCAATCTTGCCCATGATATAGGGCGGCTTCAAAACAAACATGGAGTCCGAAGCATGCGCAGAATCGTTTTTAGTACCAGGAGTTTGTTCAGGTTCAGCTATCCAATAGGCGCCCCTGGAACATTCAGTGACATAGCTAGCCATAGTTGTTCATAGCTAGCCATAGCTGCTTCAAACATCGGTATACCAATGAAGGAACTAATTATATCAGTGTTATTTGGATACATTTTATGCACAAACCAAACGTACACCTAGGGTCTATTCAACACTAAATGCATAACAGTTGTTCAGAAGCCACAACCACTCCATGCCTTAATGGAATGCATCAACTGCATCAATCTTCAGAATTACTCTATTTAAATAGATCCACGAATTTGTTGCATGTTCGAAACGTATTGTAACAAAACAAGGGACCATTTATTTAGTATTAATGCAACGAAGTATACTATGCTAGCCACCTCCGTGACTTACATACAGTATCGATTGCTATTTGAAGACATATATATATATATATATATATATATATATATATATATATATATATATATATATATATATATATATATATATATATATATATATATATATATATATATATATATATATATATATATATATATATATATATATATATATATATATATATATCCACAAATACATAAGGTTGTGTCGGTAAACATTCACATTCTGTTATTATCTGATTAATACAGACATGGGGATCTGATCAATTGGCATCGTCGTTCATTCATTATATGAGTAGCTCAATAAAACCATATAAAGGCGAGCATGCTGCAGTTAAAATTGGTTGAAATACGTTATCAATTCCTTCTTGAACACCGGCGATGGAACATTTACTGACCACTTGACAGTGATGATTGTTGGGGGACAAACTTTGATGCAATGCGCCGCGCGAAACAATGAAATTATCAGTTGTGTGGCAACCGGTTGTCACCTTGTTCATTACATCAATTGTGACGTGGATCATGGCATGTCGAATATAACCACGGAGCAGTTGAAACTAGTTATTATGTTATGCATGGCGGCAATCCTCATTTCGAACACTAGCATTTGCATTGGCTAGATTACATAATCCCAGATTCTCATTGGTGATATATGAGTGAACTGCCTATCCTTCAACTTTTCTTGGTCGATGACTACATAACACAATAAGCTTATCGCTAAATTCCTTTATCAGACATTCCTGCAATCCTCCAACTGTATTACACAATAAATGGTTGAGTGATCAGAGAGTTATGGGGACGCCGCTCTAGGAACTGGGAAATGGCTCCTGCACCCTCTCTTATTTCAACACTAGACTGGATGATGGATACATATATCCAGATGATAATAACATAAGCCAAGGGCTGTTTTACTGTTGTATGAATTTTCCATGAGACACAGTTATGCCATGAAGTAATTGAACCATACAAGATTAAGTTACAATGATCTATACAAGATCAAATATATTTGGCAAAAAGATAACAAAGAGCTGGCCAGATTGACAATAAGGCTTAAATGAATGTCACTGAGTACAACGATATTTGACATTTTGAACGACAATGATCATTGAATCTACTCCTTAAATATTATTTACGCGTGGCCGCAATCACTGCCCATTTAACGAATATCCTACTTCGCCCATATTATGGTTTGGACTTTAGCATAAACACACTCAAGCCTGGACAACCACCATACATATATATGGCTACATCAAAGTGTCACTTGACACAGTAGTTCATTGCCCCATCTGTGATTTGGATATGCAATGGCTCGAGTACATGCCTCTAGGCAATACCTCACAACCAATTTAACGACGAATGTATTTATTACTCCACGTTGGACTTTTATTATATGGGGTGTGGGCATTGAGGGCGGCTGCGGTTGTGCCTCCATTTACGGAATATGACACGGCATATTGCTCACCTTTCAATGATATAATAATGATGTTGTATTGAAGAGGTATAGACAAATTAGTAGCCATATTTATAGAGATGCAATAAAAATATCTTGATCTTGAATTTATAATGCGTGATGGTAAGTAAATAATGTGGCAATAATTGGCATCGACTAAATAGACGGCAGCCAATGTTGGTCATAGAAGGTAGCATGACATACACTGCTATCGGATGACGAAAACAAGGAAATCAGATCAAGGTCAAACTGGCTTGATGGCGCTGCCAGTCGATATATGTTGCTGAATTACCCGTTATCTAATAACTACCTCTTTGATAACTCCTTCCTAACTCTCATCTGCCTTTGCTTTACCGGTTTATTTATCATATCCTGTGGCAATGTTAAATATATTGACTGTATGCCAAGGCTGCGATGAACGTAAAAGAGGATACATTTTCTGTTTTATTGGTGCATTCATTTTGGAGATGCGTATGCTCTTCAAACTGTAATATGGCAAGAACATCACTTGACAGCAAAGTGGGTAGCTTATACTGGGTGCGTCAATCTAATAATGATATTCAAACGCAGTCAGCAATCAATAATAACAATGAGACCTGTTGAAAAAGCCTAGGTGCCAAACTTAGAATCATTGCCTAAGCACCAATATGCGTAATCAACAGAGATTATTAAAACTAAGAGATTGATCAAATGAACGTTTTAATGTCGAAAACGTCCGTTTACGGAGCACTTGGTTAAACCAGGCTATGGGATGAACGCTATGGAGGGAACAGGGAATTATGTATGAATGTTAGATAGCACTGATTGATCTTTTGAGCCTGCAAGGTGCAAACGCCTCAAAACGACTCTGCAACTTAATAGAACTGTTAATTATAATAATATCATGAATCGTTCTCCATCAATGTACAGCGCTGCACAACCCTCGGTACATGGTCTGTGACGGTAGCATGAATGTTCAGTCACATACACGAGAGCGCTGACAAAGGTGGTTATGTTCATGGATTTGATTTCATACATTAAATTCAGCTCATATTTTTACGATGTGCATGCTTTCACATAGTTGTTTGAAGGGTATACAATACACATGCACTGTACAACCGACATTGTCATATCGTTATACACCGTAATTAATCTCGATTGCCTTAGCAGCGTCAGAGTGATTCTTGAGATGCTACCTTTGTGTCGCTTACGATGCAGCAGAATCACATATGCTCTAATGACACCTAATCATATACATGATGGTGCTACAGAATCTAAATATATCTGGTGCAACCGAATCTGCTTGATGGGCGTCTAATCAAATCACGACGATCCTTTGCGACTTCAAAAACGTCGCCTAATATTCAACTTAACTTCCTTAATTGCCCGTTGGGCCATTGAGGCTCATTTTATGACACGAATTATAGTCGATCTCAAAATGCCATATGTTTTGTGTTTTGTCTGAACCATTATCATTAATCATTTATCAATGTCCCTGCGTAAGAGATGGTATTCTTTGATACAAATAGAGGCAATTACTCAGCTGACTATAACAATCGATCTGTTTAACTAGCTCGAGAGAGCAATCAAACCAAGGAGGTTTCATGCACTATAATCTGTTGCAGATATTGATTGATGCTTTAAACTCTGGCGACTGGATTAGGGTTATTCTATCAAGTGAACAGCGACAAAAGGGTCATGGGGTAGATATTTAATAAGCCTCAATATATCCATTAATTTGGCGGACGCTTCTTCATGTCACAACCAACAAACACTTGATATGTGCGATGCCTACTCCTAATATTGTACAAAGAAACAATGACGCAGATATCGTAATTCAAATGGCGACCTATTCACATTCATAGAGGACTGTGTGTTACGTGCTGATACCAACCATCTTCCTCGCAATATAATGGTGGCTTAATGTAATGAAAAGGAAGCAATTATTCGTTGGTAATCTTTGTGTGGGGAGGGAATCCATGTGGATATGTTTGATAATGTAAATTTGTCCTTGCCGCATGTGAATACGTCATTTAACAATCAGCATACACGATTACTTGCCTTCGAGCTGAGCTTGTTTAATTGTGCTTAGGAAGGTCATCAACAGTATATGTCTACTATGTCTGCATATCACCATGCTTAATATGTCGTATTGTTCCTGCACGTTGAACCGCCCAAGTATATTCACAATATCATATTTCACATGGGCTTGCTTAGGATTAAGGATACTTACTGGATCTGTTTACTAGCCTAGAGTGCAATCAAACCAAGGAGTTTCATGCACTATAATCTGTTGCAGATATTGATTGTTGCTTAAAATACTGGCGACTGGATTAGGGTTATTCTATCAAGTGAACAGCGACAAAAGGGTCATGGGGTAGATAAATATTATTTTCGATTTGTATAGTATACATATCATATATATTTTATATATATAGATCGATGGTTATCTATATATATATATATATAAGCCTCAATATATCCATTAATTTTTCTTCATGTCATCAACTAACACTTGATATGTGTGCCTACTCCTAATATTGTGTGAAACAATGCGCAGATGAAATGGCAAATGGCGACCTATTCACATTCATAGAGGACTGTGTGTTACGTGCTGATATTCCCATTTTCCTTTATCATATGTACATTAATTAAACAAGCAAATCTAATCCATCAAATAATATGCGCTCTGAAGTATATCGGTAAATACAAGCTAAAACAAGCTAGAAAAGTGTTATCACAGTAGAAGGGACCCAAATGCTCATGTATGCATGCTCCTACTTTCACCCAGTAGCACACAAGCTGGTTCTGAATTCTAACATCAGAAGCAATTAAAAACTGCAGAGTATCATCTACAATGGTAATAAAGAGGTACTGTTCATTTGAAAATATCAGGTTATTTTTGGTGAATGCCCATAGATACCAATCCGCTATCGCTAACATTTTTGCTATAAATCAATAAAGATTGCAATTAGGATAGGCTATACATTATTATTTCAAGGCATAGAGAGAACCACATGAAATATACATTAATTGGCAACAACCGGCTTAAATGCATCTGGTAGTAGGTTTGGTCTAAACATTGATCATGGCAGCAGCAATAATCCGTTAAATTGATACATGTAATGCAGCTTGGTATGAGACGTCGTCTCGGGAGAAAGCCAGTTAATTAAACACTAACTGAATGTTATGTTCGAGGCTAAGCTCAGAATGATAGTGCATCATATCTACACAATAGCATTGCTGGCCATTATTGGCCAGTAACTTTCATTTTCAGTGCTTCAATAGGCAGCAAAAACTGCTTGACCATTATTTGTTATGATAACAGTAGATGGACAAGTGAGGCAATGAGAATGAGCTGCACCGCTACTCCATACCATGGTGCTACAGCACATAAAAATATAATGAATGTAATGAAAAGGAAGCAATAATGGTTGCCGCATGTGAATACGTCATTTAACAATCAGCATACACGATTACTTGCCTTCGTGCTGAGCTTGTTTAATTGGGGTTAGGAAGGTCATCAACAGTATATGTCTACTATGTCTGCATAACACCATGCTTAATATGTCGTATTGTTCCTGCACGTAGAACCGCCCAAGTATATTCACATTATCATATTTCACATGGGCTTGCTTAGGATTAAGGATACTTACTGGCTACTCCTAGTCACACATAGTCTGTCAAACGGCTTGTCGATAGTACTGATTTATATATGTACATATAATATATATATATATATATATATATATATATATATATATATATATATATATATATATATATATATATATATATATATATATATATATATATATATATATATATATTAATGTGTGTCATCCTATGTGTTTGTGTGTGCCTGTGTGCTGCTATCTTGAAATGGCCTTGCAAGTTTATAGCATACAGTGATTTGCTACACAATTTGCACTTCAATGTTTTCTGCTGGTGTATACCAGCAATTTTAACGATCAACTCAGGTAAGATAAAAACAAATTGCTGTACTCTAACCTCTAACGAACCTATAGTTGACAGAGGACTGATGTCCTATCGGTGTTCTTGGTGCAATGCCCATAGATACCAATCCGCTATCGCAAATTTTCTATAAATCAATAAAGATTGCAATGGATAGGTGTATTTCATATCTTATTTTCGACAAATTGATGCGAATGACTCTTCATGCCATAATTATGTATGGATGATGTTCGAGCGAAAATTAGTTCGCAAAGCATTATTTTCATAATTAAGAGTGTAAATCCAAGCGATATTGTATAGACAATAACCTTTCTCGGAGATAACTGTTGTTACTTTCTTTGTGTATCTCATTGCCTCGCTTTTACCATCTTCTGCTCATAACAAATAATGGACAAGCAGTTACTGCTACCTATTGAAGCACATAAAATAAGATATACTGATGCAATAATGGTCCGCAATGCTATTATGGAGATGTGATGCACTATTACTTTGAGATAACATAACGTATTGTGGTTGGTATTGAACTGCTTTTCTCCCGAGACGACGTCCGTATTAATATGGCCGCATGTCAGGCTGCATAAGATTTATTTGCGCCTCAGATTCGTTCATCATAGCCTAGACATCACAGTACTTATCCACCCCTCTCTAGACGAATTACATTATGACAACGAAGCGCAGGACACCGTCACGGACTAGTGATTAAAGTGGACAACGCTGCTTCCATGATCAATATTCAGATCAAAACCTACTACCGGATGCCGTTATGTCGGTCATTGTTTATTGATGTATATCCCATATTTATTCTATCTATTCCTTGATAACACTAACAATTTATGGCTATAGGACCTTAATAAAATCGATCTCCCACAGAAAATGATGTCATGAACGGAAGCGTGTATTGTGAAATAGTTCACAAAAACGAGCGCTCCATTTATTTACCCCATGACCCATTTGTCGCTGTTCACTTGATAGAATAACCCTAATTCAATCGCTGGTATTCAAAGCATTAATCATTAGCTGTAACAGATTATAGTGCATGAAACCTCTTTGGTTTGATTGCTCACTCAGGCTAGTTGAACCGATCGATTGTTATTGTCAACTGAGTAATTGCTCTATTTGTATCACAGATTACAATCTCCTACGCAGGGACAGTGATAAATGATTAATACATGGTCGGTTACATTAAATATTCTGTAGCACCATCATGTGTTTGATTATATTGCAATACAACATATGTGATTCAGCTGCATTGTAAGCGACACAGAGGCAGCATCTCTAGAACCACTCTGATGCTGCTAGGCCCAAGACAAGTCCGTAATTAATCAGGGGCCTAAGTAAGCATTGCACATAGTAAAATCAGGTGGCTTGAACATGACATTTGCTGGCTGACTGCAGCCAGTGTAGAGATTGCTATGGATTAAACTGCTGCTTGAGCCGCATTGTTGCTCCTGGCCATCATGAACATATCAAGCCCTCGCCGCTGTGCCTGACATCTAGGTCGACATTACAGTGTATTATAGAGATTATGATATGTCTGCTGTACATTGTATGCGTTTTATATACCACTCACACATCAATGTGAAAGCAAGCACAGCTTATAATATAAACTGCATTCGACGGATGGAGTTCAAACCCATGTACAAAGCAACCTTTTTCAGTGCTCTCGTGTACGTGACTTTACATTCATACAATCGTAACAGACGTTGTTCCGAGTGTTGTTCAGCGCATGTTAGAACCGGACACACCTATGTACTGCAATGGTCTATAAGAGGTCAGCTCATGACACTTTAATGTATGTGCATTATTATAATTAATATTATAATCAAACGGTAGAATGCTCGGCGGCGTTTGCACCATGCAGGCTCGAAAGAATAATCAGTGCTCTAGATACATTAATACAGAATTTCCCTCTTCCTCCATAGCGGCCATCCCATAACCTCGTTTCATCCTATGCTCCGTAAATGTTCGCTTTCGACATTTACACGTTCATTTGATTATTCTGTTAGTTTCAATAATCTCTGTTGATGATGCACATTGCTGCTTGGCCAACGTTTCTAAGTTTGCTCTTTCCTCAGGTCTCATTTGTTTTGTTCAATGCTGACTGGGATTGAATAGCATGATTAAACTGGCGAACCTTGTATAAGGTACCTACGTTGTCGTTATGTAATGTGCTTTCCACATTACAGTTAGAAGAGCACACACATCTCAAAATTGAATGCACGAATAAAACAGAATATATATGTTTTTTTGCGTTCGTCGCTTCATTGGCATGCAGTCAATATTTTTAACCTCGCATCAGGATATAATAAGCCAGTCAGTAAAGAAAAGACAGCTGGGAGTTAGATCGGAGTTATTAAAGAATAAACCCAGTTGTTGTTTGATTAAATAATGGAAATTCAGCCTCATATATCGACTTGCAGCTCGCCAGTTTAACCTTGGTCCGAGTGCCTTATTTTCGTCATCCGATAGAAGAGTGCGTCATGCTACCTTATATGACCAGCATTGGCTGCGTCTATAATTATGGCTACCAATTTGTCCCTACCTCTTCAATGCAACATCATTATTATATCACTCAAAGGTGAGCAATATGCCGCGTCATATTCTGTAAATAGATGCACAACCGCAGCCGCCCTCAACGCCCACACCCTTTATCATAAACCTACAACGTGGAGTAATAAATGCATTCGTCGTTAAATAAGATGTAAGGTATTGCCAAGGGGCATGTACTCTAGCCATTGTACATCCAAATCACAAATGGAGCGATGAACTACTGTTGTATGAGAGATGGATCAACGCGAATACCGAGATCCCTCGTGCGTCAAATTCTTATCAAGTGACCCCGTGATGTAACCACATGAGACAAGCGTTTGGTATGCAATAGCAGGCGGATTTAAGACACATAGAATCAATGTAAAATAAGTTTGTTCAATCAAACAGTGTCAATATAACATACTATATAAGAAGCCACGAGTTGCTTTCTTAAATCATCCGCGTATAGCAAAACAGTTCTGGAGATAAAATTCCACCTTGGCGTGCAACAGAACTACCATATTTAACGCAGTTACATAAGCTACTTATCCAGTAGTGCAATACACAGACACAGAACAGGTCGTCTTATTAAAACCGTTGATTCCTGTTAAATGCTGTTGATGAATGTAGAAAACAGGCCAAATCCTGTTGTAGTGCCAGTAGTATTATATTGCATTTCGAGTGAGTATATACATACATCTGATGAATATCTGGCTTTTATTTGAATCGGTTATTATAGGTAATGTTCAACACATTGTAGCAGTACCGTTCCTGAGAGTCGAAAGTAAGGTCGCAAACATTCTGTATGCTAAACTGGCATTTTGTAACCAACCTGCGTAAGTCAATTCCTTCCGTTTATTTTAGAAAGCTACACAAGAATGCATCATTCATATATTGCCGCTCTTGTCGCCACTAAGAGTCGAAAGTGATAGGGATGTGTTGCTCTATGATGTCTGCTCGCCAAAGGGTATCTGACGGCCGATGCATAGTTACATAACTCAGTTGATAAAAGTAGTGATCTACGTCTTTTGATATTCTGCTCAAGCCATTGGCGTGGAAATTATTTCCTTTGCTTAGGTGTGCCATTTACGGGATGGAAAGTAGATTTGCAAGTTGTAGAACTGAAGTGTGCTGAACCCGACTGACGATGAGACGACAATTTGTATTGTTAACCAGGGTAATTGGAGGGTTTGTTGGCTAAGGTGCAGTAAGGATATGTGCCATTCCGTAAATGCCATTGTTCCTGAATTATACCCTTAAATGTAGCAATGCATGCCATATAATCTGCGCTTACACACGTGATTGAGAGGTTCAAGTGACGCTAAAGCGGGGCAACGGTTGCGCACGTGGATGCGTTAACAACGTACAGTTGATCGCAATCCATTGTGCTCTGTGATCACCTTTCAGCATTGCTCTACGTAGTCACTGTTAACTCCATAGCAATTGGATCTGACAAAACGTTGAAGTAAATAGGCTCATATAGCCTGCAATAATTCCCCCTTAAAGATGTGTAATACTTGCAACAAACGAGGGTTTTTGAACACCATTGTTTTTATTTACAGAAAGGCCATTAATATGAGGTTTACCTCGTTAAAGTGTATACATCCCAAAAGTATCCATTCCGTCTATCTAACAGCCGTGAAAGTACTTTGGAAACGACGAGCTCGTGAATAATTAATCGCCTGCGTGTTTGCATTGCAAGGCTATGCGACTGCGTCCGGGGCGGCTGCAAAATAAGGCTATATCTGATCGTTTTTGTGAACAATTTTGTATGATTACATTCCATCGATTCAATGCAGTCATCCACGGAGTTAGAACGATGCGCTGAACCGTTGGTCAGATTCAGCTGTAAGACAGACGGCCCTTCATTATCCAGTGACATTTTTCATATCGTGGTCATAGCCATAGCTGCTTCTAAAATCTGTATACCAATGAAAGAACTAATTATATCAGCGCTATTTTGATACAATGTATGACAAAACCAAACAAACACCTAGGATCTATTTTTAAGCATAACAGTTGTTCAGTGGCTCCAGCCACTTCAGGCCTTCATGGAATGCATTAACTAAATCAATCATCCGAATTATTCTAGTTATATAGATCCACGAGTTTGTTGCATCCTCTTAACAAGTCAAGGGAGCATTTATGTAACGTTAATGCATCCAGAAAGGCATCGTTTCTAACCCTCTGCTGCTCTCTCTCTCTGCTATAAGCAGGCTGGGTGGGAAGGGATCACTTGTCTCGCAACCCTTTTTGGTTTGCTTGACAGCAGAGGCCTTCGCAAAAAGAGTACGAATATCATCTAGCTTCTCAACCACCTAACAATGTGGTATCTAACCAAGCTCTGCTCTAATGTCGGTGCCAGCTTAAAACATCCCTTCTATACCAAGAGAAAAATGAATTTTACCGATCACACAAACGACTACTTGCCCAGGCCCGGCCATTAGCTTCGCATTCGTATTATCCTGGCCAGTCCATTGTCCCTTCAAATCGTCCTTATCAGGAAACGTACACAAGTTCACGCCGTCTAGACTTGTATACTAATAACCCCCAGCACAACAATGACTAACCATTGTGTTCGATCAGTCACAAGATTGACAAAACGATCAAATATCCAAAACGTTCTCCCTACTCAAGGTCACTCACTTTTAGTATGCTAAGGTGGCGATCTGTAACCAGTGAGCGTAATTCAATTCCGCCCGTTCATTATAGAGTACCATGAGCTGTTACAGCCCGTATAATCTCTTTGCTACGTTTGGCGCCTCAGAGAGTCAAACACAATGTGTTGGCTAAAGTGCTCTCCACATCTGATATATAAGCAGACTGCTAATCAAACATTTTTTGAGCCACTTTATATGACATAGCACTGCAAATGGAAATACATATTGTGAGACAAGGAAATATATTTCATGTGCATAATTATCATGTTGTTCAATCATTTAGCTGAGCAATGAATCATTCATATTGCTTTGTCAAATAATACCAATAAAGACTACAAACCACTGTTATCATATACAACACCGGTACTGTTATCATCATTTACAACTATCACAACACTTTGTATGAGCATTAAAGGCGCTTATCGGCTACATAAGGCAATAAAATTGTTCCAATTGCATCAATAACCAGCAATACATCATGCACATGCTAATGCATTCAACTTAAGTGTTGCCTTCTGGTGGAAGAGGATAGAATTAATAGCAAATATTAGAAAGTGTATTAATGCGATATGGGGTTTACGGGTCCGATTTATTAGTTTTCTCTAAGCAAATTTTAAAAACACGGTCTCGTATATCCCTTTCATATTGATATCAATGTATCAGATGATTTTCGGCATCATTTGGCCAATTGTAAACTTTTGAATAAGCAGACGCATTCGTGTATCCATGACAGACGTAATCATTGTTTTGTCCGTAAAGGAACACTTAACACAATCATAGTTAAAACTATCTTACAAAATAATTTACGTATAGCTGCCCATTTGTATACCGCGGGTTTAAAATCTTGCAAATAGACCAACCATCGCGCTGGCTCCATTTTCACACTTGATTTGGGCTTCTGCACACGACACTGGGATTGCAACGGTGATAAGTTTCATTTGAACTACTATGGCGGTTCAGAGTCTACATTTACGCAACTCGCATGGCACTTATATAACTTTTCGTCTACAGGCGCAAACAATCTTCAGCACTTCGAAGCATTAGTCCATCACCAGATACGAACACTACGCAGTATACCCCCGCGACTAACAGGCAGTACTGATTGCTATCGAAAATCAGTATTGGAAGACATAATGTCTAATTAAGAAGGAAATGGTGATCTGATCGATTTTGGACTAGTAGTTTGCTTATATATCAGATGTGAAGAGAGCTTAACCAAACACTCCCAGAGGCGCTAAATGTAGCCAATAGATATGTCCGGGGTGTAACAACTCATAGTGCGCTATAATGAACGGGCGGAATTGAATTACGCTCACTAGTTACAGATCGCTAGCTCAGCATACTAAAAGTGTATGACTTTGGGTAGGGAGCACTTTTTGGATATTTCATCGTTTTCAGTCATCCTTTGGCCAATCGAACACGATGCTTAGTCGTTGTTGTGTTGGGGGCTACTCGTGTTCCAGTCTGGGCGGCGAGAGCTTGTTCAGGTTTCCTGGTCAGGACGATGTGAAGAGACAATGGACTGGCCAGGCACTACAATCACGAGACAAATGGCCGGGCCCGGGCAAGTATTCTTATGTGTGATCGATTAATTTCACCCAGGCGAGGGATGTTTTGAGCAGGCACCGACACTTAGGCAGGAGCTAAGTTGGATTCAACGTCGTTAGCTGGTTGTGAAGCTGGATGCAGCACCTAATCTTTTAGCGAAGGCCTCTGCTGTCAGACAACCAAGAAAGGGTGGCGAGACTTTCTACCCAGCCCAAGAAAAGCAGACCTGCTTATATCAAGAGAGAGAAGCAGAGGGTTAGCCACGATGACTTACTGGTTGAGATGAATTACTGGTTGCATTAATATTAAATAAACGGTCCGATTAATTATTCAAAGAACTCGACCCGAAAGTGCTCACTTTCACGGCTGTTACCATAGCCAGAATAGGTCAGTTCGGGTTATATTTCCTTATAGGCACTTTAACGAGGTAAACCCCATATTAATTGCCTTTCTGTAAATAGAAACAATGGTCTTTGAAAATTCCGTGTGTGGTTTGATATGATAAATCTTAGAGGGGGAATTATTTCTGGCTCTATAAGCATGATTACTTCAACTGAGTAATGTAACTATGCATCAGCCGTTGGATACCCCTTGGCGAGCAGAGCGGCAATATATGAAGGATGTATTCTTGTGTAGCTTCCTTAAATACACGGGAGGAATTGACTAACGCTGGTTGGTAACAGAATGCCAGCTTAGCATACAAAATGTTTGTGACCTTGAGTTGGGGGCACCCCAGACGGATGTGTTGTGGGTTTATATAAAGCCAACAAACCACTGTGGGTGTATTAAAGCCTAAAGTCTGAGCAAACCACTTGTGCATTACGTCATGATTAGAATCGTATGGTACTAATCATGCAATAAAAGATTCAGCGAATAAAGTGCCTTAACATGTATACGTGTTTTCCCTATGGGATTGGCTAAAGTCTGAGCGTATTAATCAACTTGTGCATTACGTCATGATTAGAATCGTATGTTACTCTGACGGTCATGCAATAAAAGATTCAGCGAATAATATTCGTGCATAACATGATATAAATTATTAATGGCTCCCTATGGAGAAGCTTGATAAGTATTTATATGAACGCATTTAAACTCCAGCGTGTGTATATATATATATATATATATATATATATATATATATATATATATATATATATATATATATATATATATATATCTATATATATATATATATATATATATATATATATATATATATATATATATATATATATATATATATATATATATATATATATATATATACATATATATACTTCATCATGTTCAGGATAAAGTTGACGGACTATGTGTGCATTGTAGGAGTAGACAGTAAATATCCTTAATTCTAAGCGAGCCAATGTGGTATATGGTATTTTGAATATACTTTACTGATGTGTGATCATAGTTTTATAGTAATATAGAGGGCGGTTCTATGGGCAAGAAAAAATATCGCATACACAGCATGGTGATATGCAGACATAGCAGACATATACTGTTGGTGACCAACGCAACTTACCAAGCTCAGCATGAAGCTAAGTAATTTTGTCTGCTGATTGTTATATGACGTATTTACAAGGTAAAATTACGAATTGACGTAATCCAACATATCTTTATGGGTTACCTTCCCACACAACCTACGAATAATTTCTTTCTTTTAAATTACATGAAGCCACCCTTATATAGCGAGGAAAATTTTAGGGTAGCGGTACAGCTCATTCTCATTGCCTCATTTGTACCATCTACTGCTCATAACAAATAATGGTCAAGCAGTTATTGTTGCCAATTGAAACACTAAAAATTAAAGATGTTACACAATTATGGCTAGCTATGCTATTATAGAGATGTGATGCGCTATCATTTTGAGCTTAGCCTCGAACATAACATTCAGTTGGTGTTATTAAACTGGCTTTCTCCCGAGACCACGTCCGGATGTCATGCTGCATTTAATTAATCTGCGCCTCAGATTTGTTCATCACGGGTCACCAAGACACCGCGGCAATTATCCCCGTTAGATGAATACAATGTCACAGCGAAGCACAGCACACCTCCGTGGACTAGTGGTTAAACTCTCAACACTTCAATTTTAATGGATTATTGCTGCTGCAATGATCAATTTGTAAGATCAAAACTACTACCAGATGCCGTTACGTCGGTCGCATGTTACTTATTAATGTATATCTCATGTGTATTATCTCTATGCCTTGATAACACTAACAATTTATAGCCTAAGGCACCTAAAAACGCTTCATGTTTGTTAAACACAGAGTAAAATTGTCATAGCCATCTGCTTTAATCAAAATATGTTCATCAATGTAATTGATGCATGCCTCGTAAGCATTATGCTGCAGATATTCTCAAATAAACATGCAAATTATTCCTTACCAATGTTGATGATACTCAGCAGTGATATATACAAAGACGTATAAAGCCTATGGATTGTCCAATCGATATCAATCCAGTATTATGAATATATAATTTAGTTATGTCTTAAATGTAGCCCCACCAGCTTTGTGTGGATGTCTGATAAAAGCACTGTTTTGCATGATTGTGCGTAGTGGAATTTGGCAATAAATGTTGCGTTTCGAACCCATCAATTTGTTTGATCCTCTGGTTTTTAATGATTCGCAGCATATCATTTTATCTGAGGTGTCATGCTTTAGGAAACTTAATTTGGCACCAATACCGCCTAATTATCTTGTTGGAAATACTATTGAGCTCCGATAGGCACGCTATCGAGTGGCGTACCTAACTCACATTGCTGCTGTTATAGGATGTGTTGAACTTAATACAAGAACAGCGGAGCTCCTGCGAAGCATGTTTCACAGTCGAAGCTGCACAAAATTAGTATCGACAGTGCTCGAGTTGAGCAATAGAGAACCTATAAAATTGTTTTTTTAATCCACTTAATCTGTGTATACCTTTATTCGTTCACATACGCAATGGCTGCCGATGAGCAAATCCGGAGCCGAGTATATGCGGTTATTGCCATCTTGAGGTCCGCTGTGCCGCACTGAGACTTGTTTATAGATCATATATGCAGTATTTAGTTTTTATGCTGATCGAATTTAGAACCAGCTACTGAGTGAGGTAGGAGCATGCTGACATACGTATATAGGTCGCTTTTACTGGAAATTGTGTTCTAGTTAACGACTTGATTTAGCTTGCATTTACCGATTACCATCCGAGAGCATATTATTTGATGGGTTAGATTTGCTTGTTTAATCAATGTACCTATGATAACAGAAAATAGGATTATAAGCACGCAACACACTTTCCTACGAATAGGTCGCTATTTGCATTACGATCTCTGCGTCATTAAGTGTCAGCATCGCACACATAAAGTGTTTGCTGTTTGTGAAAGAAGAAACAACCGCAAAATCAATAAATATATTGAGGCTGATTAAATGATTGAAAAGTACAATGAAATGCAATGAGGCATAGATAGCAACCATCGATCTCTGTTGTTCCAGAGAATGTAATGCCATGAATTGCAGCGTGTATTGTGGAATAATTCAAAAATAACGGGCGCTCCTTGTATCTGCCCCATACCCCTTTTGTCCCTGTTCACTCAAAACAATAACCCTAGTCCAATCGCTAGTATTTAAAGCATAAATCGATAGTTGCACAGTACCTCATTGGTTTGATTGCTCTCTCAGGCTAGTTAAACAGACCGATTGTTATTGTCCGCATAGTATTTGATAAATGATTAATACATGGTCTAATGACAATGGTTCAGACAAAACACAATACATATGGCATTTTGAGATCGATTTTTATTGTTGTAATAAAATGAGCCTCAATGGCACAATGGGCAATAAAGGATATTAAGTTGAATATTAAGCGACGCTTTAGAAGTCCCAACGGAACAGCATGATGTCGCCCATCATACAGATTCCGTAAATGGACGTACAGCGCAGCCGCCCTCAATGCATAAACCCTTTATAATAAACCTACAACGTGGAGTAATAAATGCATTCGCCGTGGAATTGGCTGTACGGTATTGCCTCGGGGCATGTACTCGAGCCATTGTATATCCAAATCACAAAAGAAGCGATGAACTACTGCTGCATGAGAGATGGTTCAATGCGCATACCATGATCCTTCGTGCGTCAATTTCTTATCAAGTCAACCTTTGATGTAGCCTCTGGAGATCGAACATCTAACCCAGTGTCCAGAATCTCCCCCAGCCCCGCCCATAACACTCTGTATTACCAGTACCCTACCATCCATTCACATCATTATCGCCCAGAAGCTAGCCACAATGTTGAACGCCACAATCATGCACAGTTTTTAACTTATCGTCATTGTACGTCTTTGAAATATCTTTACGGGACTGATAGTTGAACATTCATGCCGCATAAAAGTTTAAAGCTGGCGCTCAGATAATATTATGTTTCAGGTAGGCTGGGATGTAAATCGTTATGGATGTGGACTAGACTGGGAGAGTTTTTAATTGCAGGTTACTGCCTTGCATCCGTCGCAATGGACTCATTCAACGGATACCTTATACATTGAATGAGCTACACAACAGATTATCCTTGCACCCAGTGTACACAATGTGCAAAATCACATATTTGCTCGAACGCCAACTTTAGTGAACAAACAGCCAGCCTTTTGAAGACTTGGGACCATCAACGTGACGTCAACCGCTTTTTGTGCCAAATTATTCTTGGACCATGCGAAAATGTTGCCTAAGTTAGCTAAGTTAGCAACAAAATAAATAGCATATATATAGCATATATATATATATATATATATATATATATATATATATATATATATATATATATATATATATATATATATATATATATATATATATATATATATATATATATATATATATATATATATATATATGTGTGTATGTGTATATGTATGTGTGTGTGTGTGGTGTGTGTGTATGTGTGTGTGTGTGTATGTGTGTGTGTGTGTGTGTGTGTGTGTGTGTGTGTGTGTGTGTGTGTGTGTGTGTGTGTGTGTAAGCATGGTGATGCAATAGGGGAATCAGCCAACAGCAATTGTACAAAGCAGGATTTTTGATATGATTGGCTCCTAATACAGACGCTTAATAATTACAGATTTCATGGGGATAATGACCACCTGTTTTAAAATAGAGATATCGGTGAGTTATGAGTCACCACGGTGGTTTCCCAGGCTGGTGTGTGTTTATACTAAGGTCCAAAAAATAATATGGGCGAAGTCGGATATTCGTTAGATGGATAGTAATTGCGGCCACGCGTAAATATCGTGTAACACTGACACCGCTATCACAACTTCATACAAGAGTTAACAGCACTTGGCTTATGCTATTATCATCTAGAAATATGTGTCACTATCCAGTCCTGTGTTGAAATAAGAGATGGTGCCGGAGCCATTTCCCAGTTCCTCGAGCGGCGTCCCCATAACCCTGTGGTCGCTCAACCATTTATTGTCTAATGTTCGCCCTACAATATATAAATATTATCGACATCGGATGCACTTTCAATAGTTATAGCCAGAAGAACTCGCTTGCCATCAATCAAATTAACAGACTTCAAAAAAGTCCTTGCTAGAGAGTAAGTCTGCTCTGATATATTGCCACTTCGCTTAACGTTGTCACAAGATACACACTGAAGTATCAGCAAGCAATGCCTTAGATGCGATCCCATTAGGTCGCTGTTGAGTGCATATAAAATTTGTCAACCGACCTTGGCAATCGCGTTGTGCCTTCCGCTCAATCTTAACCAGGTTTTACGAGTTGCTCTGGTGTCAGTCAGTGGGAATGCTAACATACCTTTTGCCATCTTAATACCTCAAAGCATCTTCTCTATTATACACATTTTCGAGGGCAATGTCGTTTTCTTTTAATTGAAGGGAAAACTGTTATATATGTCACCGGAAAACGGTGTTTATTTACACTGTACGCACATCGCGGTTTAGGTAAATATCCAGTAAGTCGTAAGATGAATGTGTGTTCAAATGTCCATGAAGTAAATGATATATGTAAGCTAACATGACAACGGCCGCACAGCGATCCTACTCGCTAAATAATCTCCACAACTCCAGAACTGTGATTGTATGTAGATGCAATCTTTTAAAGTAAACAGATCAGAATTTCCGACCCTTCCCCTAACGTGTCTTCAATCCTTTCATGCCTATCCCCTCATACAAAAAAATCTGATGACAGGAAATGTTAAATGCGCTCTTCTGCATAATGTGTGATTGTAGCTGCCCATGAGCACACAGTTGTATCACATTATATTCGTTTTCCAGTGTGGCTTTAGATGGTTGATCATACAGTCAACGACTTCGGCATGAACTCTAATTCGGTTCATAAAGCACACTCTGGCAATGTCAAATGTGCCGCTTATTCAAACGTGAACGTTTACAATTAGCCAAATGATGCCGAGCATCATTTGATACATTGATATCAGTATAAGACTTATAATTGTATTATAATTTGTTTACAGTAAATAGGATCTAAAACCAATAAATCGTTCCCTAATATTGGCTATTAATGCAATCCTCTTCCTCACGAAGGCAACACTAAAGTTGGATGCCTTTGTATGTGCAAGTTGTATTGCTGCAAGTCAATGCGAGTGGAACACAGTTATTGTTTTGTGTCGTTAGTAAGAGAATGTAATACAACATGATATTCAAAATGTTTGTACTTTACAAAACACATTATGTTTGACTCTCAGAGGCTCCAATTGTAACCAAGAGATATACCCGGGCTGTAAGAGCTCATATTGCTCTATAAGGAACGAGCGGAATTGAATTACGCCCATTGGTTACACATCGCCAGCATAGCATACTAACAGTGTGTGACCTTCAGTAGGGAGCATTTTGTTGGATATTTCATCGTTTTCAGCCATCTCGTGGTCAATCGAATACGATGGTTAGTCGCTGTTGTGCTTGGGGTAGCTCGTGTACCTGACTGGACATCGTCAGTTTGTTCAAGCTTCCTGATAGGGACGATTTGAAGAGACAATGGACTGGTGAGGTACTGACGATCGCGAGGCTAATGGCCGGGCCTGGGCAAGTACTATGTGATCGGTTAATTTCATCCAGGAGAAGGGTGTTTTAAGCTGGCACCGACAGTTAGAGAAGAGCTTAGTTGGATACAATGATGTTAGTTGGTTTTGAAGCTGTACCTTACCTTTTTGCGAATGCCTCAGCTGCCAGGCAAACCAATAAGGGTTGCGAGACACGTGATCCTTTCCCAGCCAGCCCAAGAAAAGTAGACCTGCCGATATCATGAAAAAGGGAAGCAAAGGGTTATACGCGGTGAATTGCTGGTTTCATTGATGTCAAATAAATGGTCCCTAGTCCGTGGGTGACTGCATTGAATCGACGGAAGCCAATCCTACGAACTTGTGCACAAAAACGAACAGATATAGCTTTATTCTGCAGCCGCCCCAGACGCAGCAGTCGCATAGCCGTGCAATGCAAACAATCCCGGGCGATTAATTATTCACGAACTGGTCGGTTTGAAAGCGCTTTTGGGTTATAGGCACTTCAACGAGATCATCCCCATATAAATGGCCTTTTCTGTAAATAGAAACAATGGTCTCGAAAACCTTCGTGTGTTGCAGTATTATACATCTTAGAGGGGAATTATTGCTTGCTATATAAGCCGATTTACTTCAACGTTTGGTCAGATCTAACTGCTATGCAATTTAAAGTGACTACGTAGAGCAACCCTGAAAGGTGATAACAGTGCACAATGGATTGCGATCAAATGCATGGAGTTAACACATCCGCTTGCGCAACCGTTGCCCCGCTTAAACTCCACTTGAACCTGTCAAACACGTGTGTAAGGGAGATTATATGTTTTTATTAAGGCACTGCTACACATAAGGGTTTAATTAAGGACTAATGGCATTTTTGGCATGGCACATAGCCTTATTGCACCTTAGCCAACAATTACTCTAGTTAACAATACATGTTGACGTTTGATTTTGTCTTGATGAAATCATGCCCGTTTCATCGTCAGTCGAGTTCAACACACTTCAGGTATACGACATGCAAATCTATTGACCATCAAAGGGAATAATTTCCACGCCAACGGCTTGAACAGAATATCAAAGGACGTGGATCACTAATTATTTCAACTGCGTAATGTAACTATGCATCAGCCGTTGGATGCCCTTGGGCGAGCAGACATCAGAGAGCAATACATCCATATTACTCTCGACACTCAGTGGCAAATAGAGCGGCAATATATGAAGGATGTATTCTTGTGTAGCCTTCTAAAATAAACGGGAGGAATTGACTTACGCTGGGTGGTTACGGAATGCCAGCTTAGCATACAGAATGTTTGCGACCTTGAATTGGGAGCACTCCCAGTGGAGGTGTTTTGTATGGAAACCCGTGGAATTATTAAAGCCGTTACAAACCAATTGATGACAAATTGCTTCCAAGTATGATAAATATACATGTAAAGCCTTAGTCACGTGTTTTACAATTGATTGTCCAAAGTCTGAGGGTATTTATTAACTTTCAACTCATGGATGACGCCTTGATTAGAATGATATTTTGCTCGTCAAAGGTACCCTCAAGGTCATGCAATAACTGATTAAGTTAATAGCATTTGTGCATGACAGGATATTGGTTATTATTGGCTCCATATGCCGAAGCTTGATAAGTGCCTGACCACATTTAAACTCAAGCGTGTTTTTCTCATGAGGCCAAAGGTATGTGGTCGGCTTTTGGAAACTGCTTAAGTCTGCCACTGAAATGATATGACCAGCTCTCTGCACCATGGTGTGGAAGTTGCGTGATCTTTATGCCGCGAGTTCGGGGCATAGTCTTGCTACACAACAGTTGATGGAGCGATTGAGGAAGAGACGATTCTGCTGTTAGCATGTCGACTAGCGACAGGTCTTACTTGCATATAGCAGAGTGGTAATGGCTCCGGCGCTATGCACCTCCTCGGTCGCAAGCTCTGTCGTTGGCGACCAAATGTTATGCTAACTCTGGCAATCCTGTCGTAAACTCTGGTATATCTGTATAGGATGCTACGCAGATAAGTTGAGATGTTATCGTTTCGCCGTTAACTGTGATAATTCCATACCAAGAGGTAGAATTGCAATCGGCATCACTGCTATTGACTGCATTAGTGGACCAGATAAGATGAGCGTACTTGCTCATTGTGTAGCAATACTATGTATTCAATAACTAATGGACAATTTGTCAATGAGGTCATTGTGAAATAGAAGACTGATGTCACGTTTGGCTTTAGCATGACTTAGATCTTATCTTAGCACGGTCTGACAACATGTCGGATTATCGGGCTGTACAGAATCGCATTCAATGTGATTTCCACGACCAGCATGCTGTGCAAGAACTCGCATATGCGGGAGCCAGAACATCCCAACCGACGTGTGGTTTTTGAAAGGTAAGAAATTGTGTGTGCTGATTGTTATATGACGTATTTACCCAGGGAACGGACAAACTTACATTATAAAACATATCCACATGGGTTCCCGCCCAACACAAAGATTACCTATGAATAATTGCCGCCTTTTCATTACATCAAGCCACCGTTATATTGCAAGGAACCATCGTGAGGAGTAGCTCTACAGCTCATTCCCATTACCTCACGTTTACCATCTACTGATCATAACAAATAATGGCCAAGCAGTTATTGTTGCCCTTTGAAGCACTAAAAATGAGCGATGCTGACACAATAATGGCCAAGTTTAATTGACTGGCTTTCTCCCGAGACGACGTCTGCATGTCAGGCTGCATTTATCAATTTAACATGTTATATTGCTGCTGCCATGATCAATTTTCAGATCAAACCTACTACCAGATGCCTTTCCGTCGGTCGTATATTGCTTATAAATGTATATCCCATGTGTATTCTCTTTATGCCTTGATAAGACTAATAATTTATAGCCTTAGGAACCTGATGAAATGCAAGTTGTATACGACCCTTCCTTTTATCCCAACGCAAAGTGAAATTGTCATAGCCATCTCCTTTTGTCCAAATACGTTCATTTATATAATTGATGCAAGCCTCGTATACATAATGCTGCTGATATTTTCAAATAAACGTTTACAGTATTTATTACCATTGTTGAAAATATTCAGCAGTGATATATACTAAGACATATACGTGTATGGTTTTTCCTATCGAATGTCAATCGAATAATTTATTTATGTCTTAAATGTTCCCCCACCAGCTTTATGTGGATGTATGATAATACTCAGTTACTCGTCGTCGTATGCAGTGGAATTCAGCAATACAAAAAGGGTAACACTTATTACATGTACCTCGGAGGCCCTTAGAGGCATGTTACACAGCTTAGGCTGCGCAAAATTAGTATATAAAGTGCTCGAGTTTAGCATGCAATATATTACTAATTATATGGTTTTAATCCATTAAGTCTGTGTATACCTTTATGCGTTTAGATAATCTTCGTACGTTATTAAGACTAGACTATCATATTAAAGTGGTGAGAAACAAATATTTGTAAACATTATGAACGAAAAAGTGCATAGACTTTGTGTGGACATAGTAGTATATCCTTTCGTAGTCCAAGAAAGGTTGGCGGTTTCTCCACTAAAAGTCGCGTTCGAACTAATATATATATATAGATATATATATATATATATATATATATATATATATATATATATATATATATATATATATATATAGATATATATAGATATATATCTATATATATCTCTATATATCTCTATATACCCTATATAGATCTATATATATAATATTTACATATTTACAGATCTCTTTCTCTATATATATATTTATATATATACATATATATATATATGTATATATATATATTTATATATTTAAGTATGTTTGCATATATATATATATATTTATATACATATAGGCCAGTACAACCCTTTTGATGGTAAGCTGTGCAAAAGTATATTGGCTATACCGTGATATGTCAAGACTGTAGTCTGAGATGTATTAATTCACTATATAGTCCGGGGGCAGAGATGGTTGACCCTGCATTGATGTATTAAGTTTTTTTACTGTTGATTTTGGTAGCCAAGGGTCTCTATTTTCAGCAACTGCTTCATGACAGGTTGTCACCTTTGAGCAATTTGAGAAATTCAAGATTGCGTCCAAGATGGCCGCCATTACATATAAATGACCATAACTCCCTACCTGTTCATCATAGGAAGGTGATTTTTGTCTCTATACCTATTATGTTAATATCGTATTACATAATGGTAATTTCCAAGATGGCTGCCAAGATGGCCGCCGTAACACTAAAACTGTCATATATACTATTTACTCCAAATTAGTCGTGAAGGTGTCTGAGTATTTTGGAGACACATCTATCTGTATCAGATCAAAGTTCATATACTGATGATGTCATCTACAAATCCAAGATGGCTGCCAGTTTACAAGCACTGGTATATCTTCTATACTATTCAATCTTGGTGGAAAATATGAAAAGGTAAACGACCACAGGTGTTATATTATAACAAATGTTCTTTAATTGTAAATCTGAATTCGCACAGACTACCAAAAGCATATTATACAATTCATAATTAAGGATGACTACCACTTTACCAAATAATCTACACTGTTGTATATTGTGTTGCCCATGTGCATCACAAAGACATGCAATCAGCTATGATGTCAGGATACAGCAACCCTGATTATAGCAGGCGCAAAATATTGTGCATTTCATGTTTGCAGAGTTGCAACTATAAGCACGTGAACTGCATGGAGTAGTACTGTGGCATCCACATTTTATTACACGTAGTACCATCTGTGGGGCTAGTTCGACTTCATCAGGTAGGGTGACTGGTTGAAGGGACTTGTTTTGGTCATCCTTTACCCAACCATATTCCGTTGCGTCCAACTCGGGTGGATTCTGCGCTTCCAGTGACCGCCATACCAAAGCCTGATAGTGAGCTCTGTTAACATTCTCTTTGAATGCCTCAGTTGTTGGTGGCAAGGTACACAACTTCGGTGTTGATGACCCTTTGCCTGTTTGTGACAGCCATACCTTTAACCTTGTCTCTGACATTGTACTACAGTCTGTTTGTCCATAGCACGCGGAAATGAAGGAGGTAGCCTGTTGAATAACAGATTCCATAGAATGCCCTGGTGTACCCAACAAGTTAAGTGAGTGCCCCGATCGAAGTGTTTTGAGTACAGTAGCCTTTCCAATTTTAAAATAGGAGGCGACAGTGTCACAGCCAGAAAGTGTATGTGCCAGGATTATTCCTTCGACTATCTGACAATGCTTCTGCACAGTTTTGCCTATATCAAGCACCGCCCTTCCTTTGATGGGGGACTCCATCAATACAACATTCTTGAGATTTGCCATATGATGATAATGCAGCAACAGTACAAAGACGTCAGTGTCATCGGCAACAACAGTGATTTTGCTTTCTGCATTTTCCGCGGCACAACTCAAGACCTGTTGGACAATGACGTTATCTTCTTCTTCGTGTGAAGTTGACAGATCTGCACGTGAGAGGACAACTCCACCTTCACTGATTTCTATTGGCACCGGATCTGCTCCTGCTACCACTAACTTGTGATGTTGTGTGTTGTCCTCATGAAACTTCTTATCCTAGACAAAATCATCAACTATCAGTTGCATCAGTTGCTTCTTGTTTTTTGAAGAGGTTAGTAGAATCTTCTGCGCTGGAAGTTTACTGTTGACTTGCAAATGATGAGCCCTACTGACACCAGTTGCCCTAGATCCTCTGGTAACACTTTTCGTGCTGTAATCATAATATCTGTCAAATATCAGATACACGTCCTCGACCCGTAACCTTTTTCCTATGGCATATTTGAAGTTCGCTATATAGTCTTTCACAGACCCATCAGCAGGCCAAGGAACTACCAAAAGTATTGCTGAGCCATCGAGTACACTAACATTTGCACCACCAGCAACTCTATCAGACACCTCAAGTTGGAGAATTTTCTTCAAATTAGATTTAGATTTCGCAATCCTCATATCTCCAGTATCATCAAACATGGACGTTGGAATTGGCGCAAGTTCATGACCAAGCACATCCTTATGTCAATGTCCCACCCATTAACCTGTAGACCAATCACCCTTGCGTAAATCAAATTGGTATCAAATACTTTCGCAGCTCCGACCTTCACATGCTTCCTTGTATGATCCATAGTAACAACCTTTTTCGTGATGGTTTCATAAAGTCCCTGCGGTAACCGACTTTCGAAAACTGTCATTTGTTCAGTCCCGATTGTGACAGCATTGTGGACATTGACTTCAGTTGAACCAATCTGGCCGCTAACTACATTGACTATACCACTGGGGTGTGCCGCAGAATCTAAAGGATTACTCAAGTGTCGAGTTTTTGTCTGATTCCATCTCGGTCTTTCTTGTCTTCAGCAATCATGGCTTTTGCCTCTTCTTTGTGTGTTGTCACCACCTTACTTTGAGTGTCCTCATCCGTCATGTCATCCAGATCAGATTCCAACCTGCTGCATGCATGCAAACTAAGGGCCCATACCTTCAGCGTTCCTGGCTTAAGCGTGATGCCAACTATCCCCCCAGGAGCATGCCCATACCGCATGAAGGTCGTCTCAATCATCATATCGCTCCAGATGCCATTCCATAAGCCAGCAGAATGGTGCATAACATGCTCACCCTTCATAAAGTGTGACAACACCTCTTGTGGTAGCCGTTCCATCTCACGAAGGTAGCACAACCCATATCTCGCATAGTTCACATGCCCCGCAGCAAAGAAGTATGGTAACATTTGCTTGTAGGTTGCCAGATGAAGTGGCCAGTCACCTTCGCGCTCAGCCCGTACGAACATCATGGTGAGCAGGACAGGTTTAATCAAGACATCGACCCAAAGTTTGATAGTTGAATTTGTATGAGGTCACCACTGCAATATAGTGGTTTATCCTGAATGATTCCGCGAAGTGCCTCTTCAGCTACCATTCGTAATGCTCTGACGTTCTGGGGAAACTTTTTTCCAGTGAGCATTTTCAACACACCGCCAAACACAGAGGACATTATATCTGACAGACCGGTATCAGCCATCAGTGATAGATCCAATGAAGCTCATTAGAGAGTGCATCCCTCCCAACCGTAGAATAACATTTGAGAACCTGTCTGGATAAGTCCACTGAACTTCCAGAGCGACCCTGTACAGCTGCAGATCACAAGTAAAAACTACGAACTGTTGCCCGATATTGCGTGTGTAGTCCTGTGCACAGGCCATTGATGTCATCATGGTATCTGGGTGTGACGGGATCATATCTATTAAGGGAAGGTAAACAGCCTTCGTCTTTGGTTGTGCTGAATGACCCTGTCGACGTGCATCCCCAGTATTGTACCCATTGTACGCAAAGTCCATCTCACACATTGTGTGAGCAGCATGACAAGGGAATGGGTGGATGACTTTCCGTTTGGAGACGATATGTCAGTATCAAAATTGTCAACAATAACTTGAACCAAGCTTGAACTTGAAGTTGATAGGCCTGGTAGTGAACGTTCCATGGTTGTGGCTTTGGCAGCTGAATGTTTAAAACGCCGTACTTTATCGTAGGTACATGTAACACCATACTTTTGTAACACGTTGATAAGTTTTTTGGATCTACTCATCTTGACGCCAAGAGTAATTTGCAAACTAGTGGGATGGTTTTTCATTACCCCAGTTACCATTGAACCAATGAGAAGTGCAGGTAGTGCCCTATCTAGGTTAGGAGACAGCTTCCCTAACAGTTGGATCAAAGTGTCACTCACTGTCTCTCTACATTTTTGTCGGTTAACACTAGTATCATAACAATCTTTATCTAATGTTATTTGTTTCACCTCATGCCTGATGACTTTGCACAGTTTGTTGATTGTTACATCAATGTCATCTACATTTTGCAGCTATAGATCGCAAGCTAACAATGTCTGCTAACCCTGGAGACTTTAAAACCACAAACTCATCTCCGAAGCGTTCGTATAGGTTTGGGACAATTAAACGACGCGTCAGCCTATCACCCCCGTATTCTTTGTATGCTTCATGCAACTCAACTGAATTCAGGAAGCCGGACGAGTCTTTGATCATTACAACAAGTGATTCAAAGGCACGATCAATGTTAACTTGGCTATCAGACTTTGTGACATTTTTTTCTGTCAAGAAGCTATTTCGGCAATCCACATGATACCTTGCATCAGCTGCGTTAAGGTCACTTACAGCGCTATCTACCCTTTGCCGCACAACTTCTGATAACTCATCTTGACGCCGTTCGCAGGCTTCAAGTATAGTTTGCTTGAGTGACTTCTTGCCACCTGTGCTGCCTATTTCCCGACATGAATATTCTGGTCGCCAACGTTTTGGGTTTTTCGGATCTTTTTCAACCACACAAGTTTCACCACAAAACAAACAATGTACTTTGAAGATAAACCCTGGTAGTGATGACCGTCTCCTGGTCTTAGGTGGAATGTAAGACGAGTAACATTCTGGATTCTTCCTTTTGTGCCTTTCAACATGGAGGCTTGAAGTGTATGTTGAAGCACAGTTTCTGTGACATTTAACTGTGCATTCAGGATTTTCACTAACTTTTTCTTCAAGACGTTCATGATACCTGTCCCCGTAGATTTTGCTATGCATGATAAAGTTTTGAATCCTGACAGGACCAGTGTCTTTCAACGGTTCAGTCATATTCTCACATCCAAATTTGGACACGAAAAAGCACTGTTCTTCATTCATGTTTTACTATTAGTGATCGTCATACGGGCAGCACCTAAAAAGACAATAGTGAATTATTAGTGCCCGTCTATTACAATATGATATTAACATAATACTTAGTTCTAATAGATAGCTTGACCCCTAAAACCTAGGTATAGAGACAAAAATCACCTTCCTATGATGAACAGGTAGGGAGTTATGGTCATTTATATGTAATGGCGGCCATCTTGGACGCCATCTTGAATTTTTCAAATTGCTCAAAGGTGACAACATGTCATGAAGCAGTTTCTGAAAATAGAGACCCTTGGCTACCAAAATCAACAGTAAAAAACACTTAATACAACAATGCAAGGTTAAGGGGAAAAATGGCAGTTGGCTCCCAGACTAATACACTGTACCGAGCAAGCAGGGTGATGCAATAGCGGAATCACCCAACAATAATTGTTGTAAGTACTTGCTCATATTAAAAGTGCAGGGTGTAAATGAATCATCCTAGCACTGGTGCAAAATTTGTGTTAGGGAATTCTATTATTATTGGCGGCCAAGTGTAATTATATTGTCTTGTAGTAGGCGGGTTCGTTTGCGCACCATTGTTATGGGGAAACTAATAGACAAGGGTTTTGATTGGTTGGCATCAGAGTATATTAATATTCATAGTTTATTCGTGTAAATGGATCAATATTTAATTCTCATTTCGGCAAAATGTGATTTTGCCATGTGGGACAAAAAGAACACCTGGAATTTCACCAGTAATTTGGCCTCTTTGAATACTTTCTTACAATAATTAGGGCTGAGGCACCTATTTAATAATGTTATCCAATCGAATATGCAGCTCCATTATATAGGCGATCAGATATATTTTTTTTAGATTTGCGCGCATATCAGCCGTATATGATATCGTAATTCATTGAGTGCATTTGCCAAGCCATTTCCCAGTTCTTCGAGCAGCGTCCCAGTAACCCTGTGGTCACTTATCCAGTTATTGTGGATAATGTTGGAGGATTGCAGGAATGTCTGATGAAGGAGTCAAAAGCTCATTTCGTTATGTCGTCAACGTCGAACAAAGTTGAAGGTTAGAGGGTTCTCAACTGAGAATCTGGGATCAAATCATTTAGCTGAGCAATACATTATTTGTTCTGCAAATACTAAGCTGAACTCGAAATAGACATCAAACTGATAGGTGGATCAAAGTAATCAATTCAATAGTAGCGCATCTTTAATTGTAATATACAGTCAGTAACTGAGGTAGCACGCACAATAATACCAATGAAGACTACAAACCACCGTCATTATATACAAGACCTGTACGAGCTATCAGAACACCTGTACCAGTTATCACAACACCTGTGCGAGCTATCATACCAGGTTAAATGCATAATTAAATATCACCTATTGGGATTTTGAATATCATGTTGTATAACATTCGCTTACCAGCGACACAAGGCATTACTGTGTACACCGCATTGACTAACAGCAATATAACTTGCACATGCTAAGGCATTCAACTTAAGTGTTGCCTTCTGAAGGAAGAGGATAACCAATATTAGAAAAAGTATAAGTGCGATAGGGGGTCTAGGGGTCCGATTTAGTGGTTTTATTAACCTAATTAGAGTTTATGCCGAAGTAGTTAACTGTATGAGCAATCGTCGAAAGCCACAATGGAAAACGAATGTAAAATGATACAACTGTGCTCGTAGGCAGCTACAATCACACAATATACAGAAGAGTGCATTGAACATTTCCTGTAATCAGTTGTTTTATTGAGGGGATATGCATGAAAGCATGGACAGGTTGTAGACACGTTATGGGAGGGTCGGAAATGCGGATCTGACTTTGAAAGATTGCACCTACATAGTATCACTGTTGTGAAGCTGTGTTGACTATTTGGCGCGTAGGATCGCGGTGTGACCTTCGTCATGTTAGCTAAAATACATCAATGACTTCAGGGTTATTTGGACACGCATCCATCTTACGACCGTCTAGATTTATATGAAGTCACACCGCAGCGCTAGTATCATACATTTAATAAAATGTCTTAGTTATTTCAGTGGGAACACCCTGCGATGTGCGTATTGTACAAATTAACACCATCTTGCATTGACACATGTATAATAGTTCTGCGTTCCATTGCCCTCGATAACTCTAGCAATTAGCACAGATACGTCTAGAATAGAGAAGGTCCTTTGAGGTATTACGATGGCATAAGGTATGTTTGCATTCTCACTGAAAAAACACCAAAGCAGCCCGCCAAACCTGGTTAGGGTTGATCGGAGGCCTCAACTGCAACGAAATGCACAACGCGTTTGCCAAGGTCGGCTAAAACATTTATATGCAGTCGACGGTGAGCTAATGGGATTGCATTCTGAATCATGCTTGCTGATACTTCATTAAGTACACTGTGACAACGTTAAGCGAAGTGGGACTACATCAGAACAAACTCACTCTCTAGCAAGGGCGTGATATCTTGTTGGAATTCTGTTGATTATATTGATGGTAAGAGAGTCCCTCTGGCTACAACTACTGACAGCGTATCAGGTGTCGATAATATTTATGACCTTTAGAGCTAACATCATGCGAACCTCCTCAGTTGTGTACAAATTAAAGACTGCAGATCCTTCGTCATCTTGAAGTTATTATTTAAAGACAACCATAAGTGTGTTGTATCGGTGGAAAAACTGATACATGAATGTTGGCAAAGACTTCTTTAGGAACGGTACTGCTACATAGTGTTTAACATTACAATGTTACCCATGATAACCGATTAAAAAAAAGTCAGATATTCAAGAGATTTATGTATCTACTCACTCGAATTACATTATAATACTACTGGTACTACGACAGGATATATTTCGCCTCTTTTCTAGACTCATCGACAGCATTTAACGGGGTATATAACTGGAATCAATAGTTCTAATTAGACGACCTGTTCTGTGTCTGTGCAATGCACTACTGGATCAGTTACTAATGTCTCTGCGTTAAATATGGTAGTAATGATGTACGTCAAGGTTATGATTTAAGTCAGCAACTCTGACTTGTTATATAATTTGTTATATTGACACAGTTTGTTTGAACAACTTATTATCATCTACTATACATTTGCAAAGCTGAGCATAGAATAAGAGAATGAAAATTCAATCAGGAAGATGGTTGCATTTGTTTCACTTGTTGTTATCCAGTAGAGCCTTGGCGAGACGGTAATTTGGTCAATGCAAAACATAGTTGATAGTTACATGTATTGTTGAGCAACTGTGATCGATAAAACCGGCTGCTTGTTGTGGAAATAGTCAACATATATCATCTTTAAGATTGGATGCTATTGCAATTATCCATAAATTGATTGAAGCAAGTTATTAATTCAATCTGAATTCCGGCGATGGAAGATTTACTGACCACTTGACAGTGATGATTGTTGGGGGACAAACTTTGATGCAATGCGCCGCGCGAAACAATGAAATTATCAGTTTTGTGGCAACCGGTTGTCACCTTGTTCATTACATCAATTGTGACGTGGATCATGACGTGTCGAATACAACTACTGTGCAGTAGTTATGCATGGCGGCAATTCTAATTTGGAACACTTGCATTTGAATTGGCTAGATCGCATAATCCCAGCTTCTGAGTGGTGATATATAAATGAACCGCCTAACCTTCAACTTGGTCCGTCGCTGACTGCATAACACAATAAGCTTATCACTAAATTCCTTCATCAGACATTCCTGCAATCCTCCAACTGTATTACACAATAGATGGTTGAGTGACCCCAGGGTTATGGGGACGCCGTTCGAGGATCTGGGAAATGGCTCCTGCACCCTCTCTAATACAACACTGGACTGGACGATGGATAAATATTTAATATGAGATGATAATAGCATAAGCCATGGACTGTTTACTGTTGTATGACTTTTCCATGAACTGATGAGACACAGTTCTGCCATGAAGTAATTGAATCATACAAGCTTTCATTCTATGCATGCTGTGTTGGTTTCCCCATTTTGCGCACGAATCATACAGAATGTAACATGATATCAAGTTGTGATTGCGGTGTCAAATATATTTGGCAAAAAGATAACACGGATCTGGCCAGATTGACAATAATGCTTAAATGGATTCTCTCCCTGTACAACGCGATTTAATCTTTAAAAGGACAATAATCATAGAATCTACTCTCTAAAAATTAATTACGCCTGGCCGCAATTACTGTCCATTTAACAATTATCCGACTTCGCCCAAGTTATCTTATGGACCTTAGTGTAAACACATAGCAGCCTGGAAAACCACCATAGTGACATATAACTCACCGATTTCTCTATCTTAAAACAGACGGTCATTATCACCAATCATATCAATTTCCTGTTTAGTACAATTGTTGTTGGCTAATTCTGCTATTGCATCACCCTGATTGCTCTGTATAGTGTATAGTTAGAGCTTGCATAGTCTTGTAGGAGCTTTGATACTCCTACGGGATTCCACATGAAAAAACCTTCACCGGGAGTGCTCCCATCTCAAGGTGGCACACACTCTGCATGCTAAGCTGGCAATCAGTTACCAACTAGCTTAAGTCAATTCTTGCCGCTTCTTTTAGAAATTTACAAATAGTTACATCCCTGATATATCGCTCGGTAGATAGAGTCGCTCCGCGAATCGTGAGTAATAGGGTTGTCCTGCGCTCTGATGTCTGCTTGCCCAAGGGTATCCAATGATTGATACATAAGTATATTTATCAGTAGATTATAGCCCACGATGGGAAATAGACTTGCATGCTGTAGACATGATGTGTTCAAATCTCAACTCACGATTTGACGTCCATGGGTTTAATGACACAGCGTTAGTAGTGCTTATAACATACAGCAAGTATAAGCATACTAACGTTCATGTAGGGTTTGTGTACAAGAATGCAGTAAAATGCTATATGTCATCTGTAAAATGCTACATGTTATCTGTAAATGCAATTATATAACTACATCATGCCCCACCATGTAGAAGCGTCTTGCCGTATTCTGTTAATGAGAGGTCCCTTTTACGTTAAAGCGGGGCAACTAGGTTCACAGTATACATGTGAACGCCATTTAACATGCACGGTTATCGTCACTCATCGTGGTTTGACGGTAGACAACATTTCAGTCACGTAGATTCGAAAAATCATGTATTTTTATTTTTATAACACAATATTAAAGGTCATGGATCAATACGCATATAGAGTCACGTATATATATATATATATATATATATATAGATATATATATATATATATATATATGTATATATATATATATATATATATATATACATATATATATATATATATATATATACATATATATAACATATAAATGTTTATAAGCATGAATATATATATATATATATGATTGCATATAAAAATATATATAAACGCCTATTTGTATATATATATATATGCATATAAAAATATATATAGATATATATATATATACATATATATATATATATATATATATATATATATATATATATATATATATATATATATATATATGTGTGTGTGTGTGTGTGTGTGTGTGTGTGTGTGTGTGTGTGTGTGTGTGTGTGTGTGTGTGTGTGTGTGTGTGTGTGTGTGTGTGTGTGTGTGTGTGTGTGTGTGTGTGTGTGTGTGTGTGTGTGTAAATATGTAAGTATAAGTTCATTTGCCACAATATTAATTATCTTATACTATCAGTCGTGAACAATGTCTAAGGTAACCGTCGATAGAGTGTATTGCGACGGATGCAAGGCATTAACGTTCAGTGTAAAATTCTCCAAATATAACCCACAGCCATAACGGTAAACATCCCAGCCTGCCTGAAACATGATACTATCTGAGATCAAGCTATACACTTTTATGCGGTACGACTGTTCAGCTGTCTGCCCCTTAGAGACGTTTCCAATACGAAGAACGACTATAAGTTTTACTAATTGCACGTGATTGTGGCGTTCAACATTGTGGCTAGCTCCTGGGCGATAATGATATGAATGGATGGAGGATAACTGGTAATATAGAGTGTTATGGGCGGGGCTGGGAAGAGATTCTGGACACTGAGTTAGATGTTCGACGTCATGTGGCTATATCAAAGGGTCACTGGATAAGAAATTGACGCACGAGGGATCATGGTACAACAGTAGTCTGTAATGATGTTGTATGGTGGGTTGGGAAAAATTAGAAGCCACATTTATATAGATGCAATAAAGCTATCTTAATTTAGAATTTATAATGCGTTATGGTGAGTACAATCATGTGGCAATAATTGGCAACGCCGATGTACCTGAGAATCGCATAAGATGTCAATAGCTAAATTAGCTTTAATATATAACTATAGCTTTCCTTCTTTGTAAGCCGGCGTGATGTTTTGGGTAGCGATGCCACAGAATGATCGTCCCATTGCATTGACCAAATAGACGGCAGCCAGTGCTGGTCATAGAAGGTAGCATGACGCACTCTGCTATCGGATGACGAAAACAAGGCACTCAGATCAAGGTCAAACCGGCATGACTACGCTGCAAGTCGATATATGTGGCTGAAGTTCCCGTTATCTAATAGCAACCTCTTTTATAACTCCTTCCTAACTATCAGTTGCATTTGCTTTACGGCTTCTTTATCATATCCTGCGGCAAGGTTAAAAATATTGACTGTATGCCCAGGATGCGATGAACGTAAAAGAGAAAACATTTTCTGTTTTATTGGTGCATTCATCTTGGAGATGCGTATGCTCTTCAAACTGTAATTTGGCAATCACATTACTTGACGACGACGTAGGTAGCTTATGCTAGGTGCGTCAAATCTAATCATTATATTCCAATGCAGTCAGCAATCAATAATAACAATGAGACCTGTTGAAAGGGCGTATGTGTCAAACTTAGAAGCATTAGCCAAGCACCAATATGCTTAATCAACAGAGATTATTGACACTTGGTTAAACGAGGCTATGTGATGACTGCTTTGGAGTGAACGGGGGATTCTGTATAAATGTTACAGAGCACTGAATGATCTTTTGAGCATGCATAGTGCAATCGCCTCTAAGGACTGTGCCACTAATAAAAATGTTAATAGATTATTTAACATGAATTAAAGTGCCATGAATCGAAAGTCTTATGGACCATCAGTGTACAGAGGTGTGTGCGGGTTCTATCATGCGCTGCACAACAGTCGGAACATGGTCTGTTACGGTAGCATGAATGTTCAGTCAACATACACGAGACGCTGACAAAGGTGTTCATAGATTTGATGATTTCATGCATCAAATACAGCTCATATTTTAAAGTTTTGCTTGCTTTCACATTGCTGTTTGAAGGGTTTACAATACGCATGCACTGTACAGTAGACATTGCTATAACGTTAATACACTGTAAATCTCTTAATCTGTGTGATGGGCTTCATCATGCTGCCGTTGTGTGCTTTACGAAGCGTCATAATATTCATATTAATTTCCTTTATTGCCAAAGTGCCATTGATATCATTGGTGCTCACAAATTTAATCGATCTTAAATGCCATATATTTTGTGTTTTGTCTGAACTACTGTCATTAGACCATGTATTAATCATTTATCACTGTCCCTGCGTAGGAATTTGTACTCTGTGATACAAATAGAGTCAATTACTCAGCTGATAATAACAATCGATCTGTTCAACTAGCCTGAGAGAGCAATCAAACAAAGGAGGTTTCATGCACTATAATCTGTTACAACTATTGATTGATGCTTAAAATACTGGCGAGGGAATAGGGTTATTCTGTTAAGTGAACGGGGTTAAAGGGGTTATGGGGTAGATAAATGGAGTGCCTGTTATTTTAAACTATTCCACAATACACACTGCCGTTTTCTGGAACTTTAGAGATCTATGGTTGCTATCCATGACCCATTGCATTCCAATGTAATTCTCGATCATTTAATCAGTCTCCATATTTTTATTGATTTGGCGATTACTTCTTCATGTCACAACTAACAAACACTTTATGTGTGCAATGCTGACACTTTATGCCTGCTCCTAATATTGTACAAAGACAGAATGACGCAGATATCGTAATGCAAATGGCGACCTATCCACAGACATAGAGGACAGTGTGTTACGCGCAGATATTCCCATTTTCCATTATCGTATGTACATTAATTTAACAAGCGAATCTAACCAATCAAATAATATGCGCTTTGAATTATATCGGTAAATGCAAGCTATAACAAGCTAACACTGTGTAATAACAGTAGAAGGGACCAAAATACTTGCTCCTACTTCACCCAGTAGCACACAAGTGGTTCTATTTGCTAACATCAGAAACAAATAAATACTGCCTATATGACATATTTATTAGTCTCAGTGAGGCACAGAAGACCTATTGGTGGCAACAACCGCATATACTCGGAATATAAAGGAATAAAGGTATACACAGATTAATTGGATTGAAACAATATAATAGATGATATATTGCTTGCTAAACTCGAGCACTGTCGATACTAATTATGCAGCTCAAGCTGTGAAACATGCTTTTCAGGGCCTCCGCTGTTCATGTAATAAGTTTAACGCATCGTTTATTGCTGAATTCCACTGCATACGATGACGTTTAACGGACTTTTATCAGACATCCACATAAAGCTGGTGGGGCTACATTTAAGACATAACTAAATTATATATTCATTATACTGGATTGACATTCGATTGGACAATCGATTGGATTTATAAGACTTTGTATTGACCGCTGGTAAGTATCATCAACAATGGTAGAGAAAAATGTAAATATAAGCGGCATAATGCTTACGAGACATGCATCAATTATATGGATTAGGTACGCTAATTCCTTTTTTGGTTGAACCAGATGTTTATAACACTACCACTTTGCGTTTGGAAAACATTCAGGGTTTGGTGCAACTTGAATGTCATTAGGGCTTAACGCAAAAAAAATATTAGTGTAAAGCCACAGATAGACTACACATGGGCAAAATATTAAAAAGTAACATGCGGCGTTGATAAAAAGTAAAGGCATCGGGTAATAATCGATTAACTTGAAGCAACGTCAACCTTAACCACTAGTCCCTGGAGATTTCCTGCGCTTTATTTTGATATTGCAATTCGTCTTGGGAAGGTTGGATAAGTGTCGGGGTCTCTGGGTGACCCATGATGGACGCATCTGAGAGCAGATAAATGTAATGCAGCCTGACATGCGCCACACCAATGCGGACGTCGTCTCGGGAGGAAGCCAGTTTAATAACATCATCTAAATGCTATGTTCGGGAATAATCTCAAGCTATAGTACATCTCCAAAATAGCACAGCAGACCATTATTCTTTTGTAGGCTTTAATAGGCAACAATAACCAGTAGACGGTAAAAGCGAGGCAATAAAAACGTCAGGAGAATTGACTTACATACATGATATTGATGTACATATAATTTGCTATGTGTCTATATACGTGAACACCAAGCAATTGTAAGCTGTACCGGTACTCAAAAACATGGCTCAACTACACCAAACATCTTGTTCTCAATAGCATGATGGTGCCTTTATGGTGGCTTAGAAGGTAAGGTTTTTTGTGAGGAAATTACCCACGTGGATATGTTGGACAACTTCAATTTTTCCTTTCCCCTTTTAAGTACGTCATTAAACAGTCAACACAACTCAATTACTTACCTTTCCGCTGTCTGCTATGTCTGCATATATATACTCTGTTTATTGGTTTCTACTGCACATAGAACAGACGTCGGAGCCTACCCCATAATTATAAACTACTTCAATCAGACCCCAGTAAAGTATGTTCACGATATCAAATTTCACATTGGCCAGCTTAGAATGAAGGATAGTTTGCCGGCTACTCCTACGATGCACACATAGTCTGTCAACGTCTGCCTTCACCTGATAGTATGTCGTTCGATATATCGAGTGCCGTCACCAAGCGTTGATGCTTATATCCCACTCTTACCATGTAATATTGAAGACTGAACAACAATGTTCGGCAGATTATTCATCCGTGTGAGCCAACTTCAACATTTGAGCAACCTATGATTTATTTTTGGACTGTAACTAATATTACACACCCTATGTTAAATATGTCATTCATTATTTTATTTTCCATATGACAATTGATATGTGTACTGTGCGGACTATATGTTACATAAGTGGTAATAATATATATATATATATATATATATATATATATATATATATATATATATATATATATATATATATATATATATATATATATATATATATATATATATATATATATATATATATATATATATATATATATATATATATATATATATATATATATATATATATATATATTTATATTGTAATGTCTTTATACATTCACTACTGGTGGTTCTTTAATTCTGGATCTCAGCTTCCCATAACTCGTGCGTCAAGGACGGCATTCCTATTGACAGCTACTTAGGGACTCATTTCGATCTTCGATACCCCTCAGTGGACATTCTAGTTGATCTGGTGTTACAACATTGAACCAGCTCCTGTCTAGGGCATACAAACAGATGTACTTGGATTTAAGGGACATCGCATACGGCCATGCACTGGCGCGGCGAGATATATATATATAGCTAGTGTTTCCTTTTGGCATTCGCTCTGCTGCACTAAACTGTCAACGCATTTCCTCCTCTGCAGTTTTTCTGTACAAACAGATGTACGGACTTACAGCAATTAACTATTTGGACGACTTTGGCTCATGTCACGGCGCATCAAACGGACAAATTCCATTCGTTGGACATGAAAGCCTGAGGGTGTGGGCTGCTACCTGATCAGTAATAGATGCATTATCAATAGGTGACATAAGTGTATTGCACACGGTTCGCAAACAATACAGGCTTGCCAGAAAGTGATTTACCGTTTTTATGAGTGCTGAGCAGTTTGGGCCACAAAGGAATTTTATCGTATTGACATACCTGTGTCAAGCTTGGTCCGATCGTCGAATTTCCTAAATATTCATGATTTGCTTCATATCTTCCACTTTACATTGAATCGCTGCCAAACCTTCAAATTCACTGTTTAATAGCAATCCGATAAGCTATATCAGTCAGAGAAGACACAGTTGTCCATGGTTCGTATATACAATTATCTACGGGCAGCACGAGAATCCACGTATATTCGTATTTATGTCGTTATTTTGAGGACCGAGTTAAATCAATGGTGCGAAATATGGGTGGCTCAAGCGAGCTAGCTATTTCTATCAGGTAAATGTTAAGTAATAAAACTAAGAGTAAATGGCATCTGGTATTAGGCAGGTAATTGGATTTGCAGCTGTGCTACGGTGCGTAAGATGGACTGCATATAAATCAGCATAACGAAGTAATTTAGTAAGCTGTATTTTTGTCAAAAGGCTGTGCGCGCATTAATCGGATCACGAAATATATCAATGAGGAAATGTCTAGTAGCAGCTTAGGCTAGGCTATATATTTTCAATAGGCTATATATTCTCTACAGGCTGTATGTATGTATATATATATATATATATATATATATATATATATATATATATATATATATATATAGATATATATATAGATATATATATATATATATATATATATATATATATATATATATATATATATATATGAGAATATATATATATATATATATATATATATATATATATATATATATATATATCTATATATATATATATATATATATATATATATATATATATATATCTATATATATATCTCTCTCTATATATATCTATATATATATATATATATATATATCTCTATATATATATATATATATATATATATATATTATAAGTATACTCAGTTCTTAACCCACCTGTGTGTTCAGCTGGCGTCCACCAAGAATGCCAATCTGTCGTTGACAGAGGACTGGGAAATCACAATGGAGGTTGACCGTATCACGCTTCTGGATAGCCCAGTAATCCAACATAATGTTGTGCTGAGATAAAGTCTAAACCGAACGTAGGCATCAGACTTCTACACTGACTTCATTGGCAAATTGTCAAACAGTTCTAACATATTTGGCATTGATACACAATGAGCAAGTTCTAATACAGTCTCCAAAAGCCGACAATCCTGAGAACAACATGTCACAGTTCAAATACGGCCAGGTGCTTATTAAGCTTTTGCATAGGAAGCCAATATTGTTATGTTTTGTTAAGTTGTTATCTGCTGATTCCACTATTGCATGACCTTTCAAAATGTCTTTAGCCGTATAATTGTAAAACTCGCGACTGAAGCTTTACTGGTAAATATGATATACTTTGACATTAAGTGGCTTGTAGCGGCTTTAATACCCCCGCAGGATTCCATAAAAAAAAACCTCCACCTGGAGTGCTCCCAACTCAAGGTCACAAACATTCTGTATGCTAAGCTAGCAATATTTTACCAACCAGCGTAAGTCTGTTCTTCCCGTTTATTTTAGAACGCTTCACTATGTTACATTCCTGATATGTCGCCCGGCCGCTATCGTCACCACTGAGAGTCGAAAGAAATAGGGTTGTGTTCCTCTCGGATGTATTCTCGCCAAAGGATATCCCATGATTGACACATAATAACATCACTAAGTTGATAAAGGTATTGATACATGTCCTTCTGGTGTTAAAGCAAATACATTGTCTAAAACTCATTAGCCATCTGCGTGAAAATTATTTTCTTTGCTTTGGTGTTCTATTTCTGGGTTAAAAAATAGACTTGAATGCCATAGACCTTAAGTTCGCTTAACGCGACTGCCGATGAGACGTGCATGTTGTTAACAAGGCTGCATTAGTGGTGCTAATTGTCTGCAACTATATCTGCCATGGTGCAGTAGAACGCTATGTGTCATTCCGCAAATCCGAATATTCTGAAATAGAACCTTTATATTCAGGGGAATCTTCAAATAAGTACATAATCTGCCCTTACACGCGTGGTTGGGATTGCCCAGTTATGCCAACAACAGCAGCTGTTACGCACGTAGCCGTGTTGACGTCACACATTTATGAGAGTGCTCTCCATTGTACGCGGTTATTGCAGTTCAGAGAGGTTCTACGTAGCTACTCTCAACTCTACAGCAGTCGGATCTGACTAAACATCGATACAAATAGGCTTAAATATCCAATAATAATCCCATCTCTAAGATGCATAATACTGTAACACGAGAGGGCTGTGTTGCTTTGTAAGTTATACCTCTATTTATTGCTTTTATGCATTTGACATAAAATGATTTTATTGAACTGCAACCGTTATTGAAGAGAGGCAATATTCTAGTGACGTAGATTTCGTAAATCACATTGGAGCACTCCAAATCAGTTTGTACTACAAGTAAGTGTACAGATAATGTAGTCGATACTGTGCTTTAACTCCATCATGCACCGTCATTAGATTAGCGAACTGTTTTGAATGTTGAATATTCTATTTGAGGTTCGTGCATCTTCCTAACGGCATTTCGATCAAAGTGGTAAGCACATGCTGACATACATAAATATAACCAGTAAATAGCTTAAGTAATTGAAACCACGTTTAAAAGGGTATTCGAGAGCAGAGGCGCGAGAAAAGAGTGAAACCATTGGGATGCACGAGGTGATTGTCTCCAAGACTTAACAGCTTCGCTAGGGTTTCCCTCCAATCGGCTAGGTGGTGACCCCTTCCCTTGCTATATATAATAGCCATTGTAAGGTGTCGCTACAGCACCTGGGAATACTGCGATTGATGAGAGCGAGAAAATGTCGTTTCCGCGGCTGAAAAGACGTCACGCTATAAGCTTTAAAATACCACTTTTTAATGAATGTCAACATGATCAATCGTCCGGTCTGGAGTTGACCTATCGAAGAAGACTTACCGCCTTTCGCAGCGTCCGCCACGTTGGCTATCCTCAATATGTCATCAACTATTTCATAGCTGCCCAAATGGGTTCACATCGTCAAGCTGTGTTGTGATTATGAAATGGCATGAAATATAGAACCGTCATCGGGTGACGATACCATGAAATCCATAAAAGCTCCCTGGATCATTCATAAAACGTCGAGGGGATCGGTGTTTTATATGGAGTCATCGGATTGGTCAACGCTATTTCACCTACAAACATCCGCTAAACTCGCAATCAATTGATATTATGAGCTTACTTGGATGATAAGTATTAGGTATCGAGTAATACACTGAATATAATAACTGCGCAGTGGTGACTATTCGTCGACCAGATAATTGTATCGGGTCACGTGACAGGGATCGTTCAGTTGCGTTGACGATAAAATATCAATGATAAGTATTTATATATATGTGTGTGGGTATATATTGGTAAAATTAATACATTGCACGCTCAATCTGAACGATTTGGTCACTACGCGTCATCTTATCGTCAACGCAAATGAACGATCCGTGGAAAGTTATATATATATATATCAATTATATATATATATATATATATATATATATATATATATATATATATATATATATATATATATATATATATATATATATAAATATATGTCACTACTAAAGTATTCAGCTTGACCAATTGCGTATTGTACCATCTAGATATATTATTCGAGCATGCAAACATCATCAATCGGTATATCTAGTGCAAGTGCATGTCGTCACAGTGCAATATGGCACCGACGACAGGTGTCTCTTCCGCCTTCATAATATGTTATGATGAGGCAGCAGTGGCATAGGCTCACTGATTCATGCTTCAAAGTGGCTCACTAGCATTGGTGGATCTAACATGTGGGATTACTATGATGTGCCCAACTTATATCCATACTTGAACCCGCTTGTCCACAAGATGAATTAAGTGGTGTCACCTAGCGTTAAACTCCTTCACCAATACCGATTGTATGATAAAGTGGAATGCCTCTTATCAGAGCCATGACTTGCAGTGATTTCGGGCTAGCATGAATGGCAGTTTCTCTAACAATTTGATTGGTGCTACTTGGTATACATCAAGTCTCATGTACTGGGCTTTGTGTTGAATGGTGATGAATTATACATCAGTTTAATCAGGAGATATTCAAGGCAGATATTCAAAAATATTTTTATACAAACTGGCTTCAACCAATGATCCGTTTTTAAAGTTGGATTTGACTGGTACTTACTCAGTGTGCCGTTTCTGCAAACTGCATCGAACGTTTCTTGTCATCAGTGTACCAGCACATCTGGTATTAACTGATTGGTGTCAAATAAAAGGCTATTTTACTTGTTGTGACAATGCAATCAGTTTAACTTGGTTTACCAAAATTGCCTTACGATTTTGAAAATGTCATCTACGAATGGTTTGGCCGTCAGTCAATTATTTCCTATTTTCTTTGTCAGTCCTGTACGGATGCAATTTGCATATCACCAATTTCATGCACGACAGCATTTGATATGCATTTTCAAAGCTTAGCACAGAATGAGATAATAAAAATTCAATCAAGATCTGCGTTGCATTTGTTTCACTTGTTGATATCCGGCATAGACTTGCAGAGCATGTAATATGATCATGCAAAACATGGTTGACAATTACATGCGCTGTTGAGCACCTGTCATCTGTAGAAGTGAAAATTCGATACTATATTGCTTCTATGGACATTCTTTACTGGATTCCAATTCGGTGGTTTATTCAGACTAGGGCAGACACATCGTTCTTACTCGCAGCAGAGTACGCCCTGCCAAGAGCTGTACAGAAGTTGATTCACTATCGCCGGCGTTGGACATCCAACTACGAGTTGCATTTGACAATTATATATTGAACAAAGGCGATAACATAGCCATTGGATATCCTATATTACACGGTGCACATTGGCAAGCAGATCATGATGTGTTTGGAATTTCCCTCTTATGAAATAAGCAACTGCACTGTCGACGCTTAGCGTGTTTATATTAGGCCTCCCCAAGCCCAAGTAGTTGAATTACAGTCTAAATAATCTCACAGGCATAAAACAAATTGCTTCTTAGATATATATTTACCAAATGCATCTGTCTAGTTACATTCAGGAGAGACATAAATGTTTGTCTGTGTAAAAAACTGCCATGGATATACATGAATACAAATTAGTTTGATATGATGCAAATTATTTACAGCCTTTGATTGAGCATACCGACATTATTTAACCAGTTGGACTGGTCTGCAAATAATCACGCCAACGACGTGACGTTCTTCATTTATACGCTTAAAATTAAACACTTTCCGTGCACTTATGTAGCAAGAGAGCTTGGCATATACAATACATTGTAGCTTACAAGCCCGCCATTAAAATCGACCTGGTACAGTGGAAATGGTAGGAGCTGACATATATTTCCTGTTTGTCGTTGGTTGGTACAGCTATTGCTTGATACGCTTGTTCTGTTTGCCTACATTATTGCATCCTAATCCCCGTGTAATACTGTGTGTAGAATTGACTTCAGGGAAGAGTCAAATAACTGCATTTATGCAAGTGTGGCTTTTCTGTATATCTAACATGGTTGCAGACAATTTGCTATGTTGCAGCTTAACTTCTCATCACAGAACCCAATATGAAAAGCACTAAACACAAAGTGCTCTCTGCTCAAGGTCAGAAACTATAAGTATGCTTAGCTGGCAATCTGTAACCAGTGAGCGTATTGCTATTCCGCCTGTTCATTATAGAGCCATTTCAGTTGGTACAGCCCGGATATATCTCTTGACTGTAATTGACACCTCTGAGAGTCAAACATAACGTGTTTGCTCGAGTACTTTCAACATCTGATATATAAGCAAACCACTAGTGTAAATATGTTTTGAACCGCGTTATATGACAAAGCTCTTCAAATAGATAAAAATTCTGAGTGAAGGGAGAACATTTTATGTGCATATTCCTCATGTTGATGATTTATTCAGTTGAGCAGTGAATCATTGTAATTGCTTTTTTTCTTCAAATACTAAGCAGAACATGGAATATACAGCAAACTGATTGGGACCAAGAATATGATCACTAGCTCAATTTGTATCGAAGTAATCAGTTGATTAGTTAAGCATGATCCGGTTTGGTTTTACTTATCTTCTGTTGTACAATACAGTCAGTGTCTGAGGTAGCACACAAAATAATACAGATGCAAAACCAACGAAGACTACAAACCATCGCCACACCCGGGCGCTTATGGCTTATGCGTGATGTTTATTGTTTTTTTATCATGACGCGTCATTCCGCGATGTCATAATGTGACGATGGTGAACCTGAAATTGTCTATCTCATCATTATTATCTCAATATAGTTATCAGTTGTAAGGAGGATAATCAGGTTTATTAGAAATAGCCGACTCAATTTCGTTCAACAATCGACTAAATATCTGCTTGATTGCTTTGTTTGTCGGATGGGTGATGGATGGTGAAGAGGCATATATAGCTTAAAGTGTGACGCAGAATGTTTGCCCTACTTCTGACCAGCAAGCCTGAATGACGCACAATGTGATAGGATGACCGCAATGAACATTCTGAGCAAGGACAGCTGGCTTATTTACGTCACAAGCCTATAAATAGGACATATAATGACTTTATTCCGGTGAATGGAAATTGTTATTGGAGAAGTAATTCTCTATCAGATTAGTTGGTTCACATTATCATATAATTCCTTACATTGTGTAATCAATTGCATATTTCATGGAAAATGTTGTCTTTATTTTGTACTGAGTGTTACACAGAGGGGTAACGTATCATGGCGGGAATGATGATAATTTCCACTGATCCTCTAATCGATAGCTGTTGCCGTGTTTCCGAAACAAAATAGCATTTTTTCACATCGGAGGAACATTAGTGTTTATAGCTGTGATGAATTGAACTCTCGTACCATCAATTGATTCAACTCACAAAAAATACTTGAGCAAATGGTCCTTCAAAGCACTGATTGAGTAAACCCTATATATATATATATATATATATATATATATATATATATATATATATATATATATATATATATATATATATATATATATATATATATATATATATATATGCATATATGCATATATATGCATATATGCATATATGCATATATATATATATATATATATATATATATATATATATATATATATATATATATATATATATATATGTATATATATATATATATATATATATATATATATATATATATATATATATATATATATATATATATATATATATATATATATAATATATAATGGTATATATATATATATATATAACATAAATAATGGTGGATGTAAGCTGTTTGCCACTGCTCAATATCGTAAGGAGGGACAGTGTACTCTAATTCGCCAATGTAGTTGATTATCGCTGTCAAATAGACTGCTTACGCAATATGTGTATACAAAACGCTCAGCAAACAATGAATCAGCAGAGATTATGCACGCCCGGTGGAAATGAAAGAAACGATGGGCTCAGTGGAGCTTTACATATCGAAATGATCCATGACGTAGGCGTAGATGTGGATATATCCGCCATGTGAATATTTCACCTCTGAAATCTATTCCCGTGTGTTCTATTGGGGTAATCGACACAAATGAGACGCCGACACTAATATCGCAATTTTCTAATTAAACTGGTTTAATGAAAGATAATTCAATTCTTCAGATAATATTGTTTACGACATTAACTTGTGCACATACCGTTAGCCCCATAATTCAACTGTGATTACCCATTTCAACAACTTCACGTCACGTTGTTTTATTTGTAGCATGGTAAACGTGCATTGCGTCTTATATAAAGGTGAAGCAAATACATCTCCCGTTGTCGATCAGGTTACAACCGCTGCTTCAGAGCAAGTTCGTGGAACAAAGTTATTGCCATTATTGTGATTCAGGGATTGCATTGTAAAACCCCTGCATAAACACATTGCAACTGACTGCTTTTCCACAGTAAACAACTGGACAGTTCAGTTTATCACCACGTAAATTCATTCCGTCATATCTTACGTGCTGAAGCCGTTACGATGATGTTAGTTATGGGCACCTACAATTCGCTATTCTTGATAACCGCTCGGCACAGCTACGGTCTCACTCCGTATTGTGTATATCACATCGCCCTACAACACCCTGTCATATATAGTTTCACATGCCTCGGTAAGCGCCGTTATATGGTTCTTGTTGTCGTTATCTGGCACAGCCTGGTCGAACAGGCACCGATCTGCATCGAATCGCACGACCAACAGTAGACAACTCTTTTCATATCGTCTCAGCAATATAACAGTCAACACAGATTCTTCACCGAGATGAACCTTGAAATACCGCGTTATGCTTAATTCACCTTAATTACGTTTATACGACCTCACTGATGTATGAACGAGAAATTGTCAAGTGATTCTGATCACAGCAAACCATGATTGACATGATCAATAAATTACATGCATTGGTGAGTACACTTAATCGATATAAGTGGCTGCTTTACGCGAAAGCCGTCAACATCTGTCACTTTTTATTGGATGTTCTTGCAATGACTGATCGACGTTATCATCACCTGTGCTTCCCACTGGCAATTTCGTCGTGCTCGGATACGCATGCTAATGAGCGTGAAATTATTCATAACGAACTCAAAATGATGCGACGCATAACTTGGTTATTGCTTTGCTAGCAGAGGTCAAGTCCTCTATATGTGATGCACAACGTCTTTCCAGCGGCACTGATATCTGTGCTGTCCTAGTGGACGTTCCCTCTTCATTAAATTGGTTTACTCGAGGTGATTATATGTAATGCCCAGGCCCAGAGCCAACAAAACGTCTTTTGTTATACTCCTGGCTGCATCAACAGGCCGCTGTTTTTTTGTCTGAACCATTGTCATTGGACCATGTATTAATCATTTATCACTGTCCCTGCGTAGGAATTTGAACTCTGTGATACAAATAGGGTCAATTACTCAGTTGACAATGACAATCGATCTGTTCAATTAGCCTGAGAGTGCAATCAAACAAAGGAGGTTTCATGCACTATAATATGTTACAACTATTGATTGATGCTTACAATACTGGCGACTGGAATAGGGCTATTCTATTAAGTAAACAGGGTTAAAGGGGTTATGGGGAAGATAAATGGAGTGCCTGTTATCTTGAACTATTCCACAATACACACTGCCGTTCTCTGGAATCCAACGTAATGCTGTGCTGAGATAAAGTCAAAACCGAACATAGGCATCAGACTTCTGCACTGATCTCATTGACAAATTATCAAATAGCTCTAACATATATTGCATTGATACATAATGAGCAAGTACGCTTATCGTCTCTAGTCCTCTAATACAGTCTCCAAAATGTCTTTAGCCGTATAATTGTAAAACTCGCGACTGAAGCTTTACTGATAAATATGATATACTTTTAAGCAATTTGACATTAAGTGGTTTGTAGCGGCTTTAATACACCCACAGGTTTCCATAAAAAACACATCCGCCCGGGGTGCTCCCAACTCAAGGTCACAACCATTTTGTATGATAAGCTGGTATTCTGTAACCAAACAACGTAAGTCAACTCCTCCCGTTCATTTTAGAAAGCTACTCAAGAATACATCTTTCATATATTGCCGCTGTAGTCGCAACTGAGAGTGGAGATAAATATGGATGTGTTGCTCTCTGATGTCTGCTCGCCAAAAAGGTATCCAATGGCTGATGCATAGTTACATTACTCAGTTGAAGTAATTATGCTTATAGAGCCAGAAATAATTCTCCCTCTAAGATGTATTATATTTAACCACACGAGGGTTTTCGAAGACCATGGTTTCTATATTTACAGAAAGGCTATTAATATGGGGTTTACATCGTTAAAGTGCCTATACGGAAATATAACCCGAAATAACCTCTTCTGGCTATGTAACAGCCGTGAAAGTGAGCACTTTCGGATCGAGCTCGTGAATAATTAATCGCCTCCGCGTGACGGTCCGGCATTGCTCTCATTGCAAAGCGCAATCTGCGTTAACCCTCTGCTTCTCCCTCTTGATATAAACAGGTCTGCTTTTCTTGGGCTGGGTAGAAAGTCTCGCTACCCTTTCTTGCTTGTCTAACAGCAGGGGCCTTCGCATAAGATTAGGTGCAGCATCCAGCTTCACAACCAGCTAACTACGTTGAAGCAAACCAAGCTCTTGTCTAAATATCGTAGCCTGCTCAAAACATCCCTTGCCTCGGTGAAATTAACCGATCACACAAGCGAGTACTTGCCCAGGCCCGGCCATTTGTCTCGTGATCGTTGTGCCTGGCCAGTCCATAGTCTATACAAATCATCATTACCAGTAAACCTAAACAAGCTCTCGCCGCCCAGACTGGAACACGACTAGCCCCCAACACAACAACGACAAACCATCGTGTTCGATCGGCCACAAGATGACTGAAAACGATGAAATATCCAAAAGGTGCTCCCTTACTCAAGGCCATACACTTTTAGTATGCTGAGCTAGCGATCTGTAACCAGTGAGAGTAATTCAGTTCCGCCCGTTCATTAAAAAGCACTATGAGAAGTTATACACCGGATAAACAAGTTACTAGTCTAAACATGTTTTGAACCAGTTGTTAGACATTGCACTGAAATTGGAAATACACATTCTATGCATAATTGCCATGTTGTTCAATCATTTAGCTGAGCAATGAATCATTTTGATTGCTTTGTTATGTAAATACCAAGCTGAACTCGGAATAGACATTAAACTGCTAGGTGGATCAAAGTAATCAATTCAATAGTAGCGCATCTTCAATTGTACTATACAGTCAGTGACTGAGGCAGCCACACAAAAATACCAATAAAGACTACAAACTACCGCCATTATAAACAATACCTGTACGGGCTATCAAAACACCTGTACCAGTTATCACAGCACCTGTGCGAACTATCATACCAGAATCAATACATCATTACATATGACCTATGGAGATTTTGAATATCATGTTGTATCACATTCGCTTACCAGCGACACAAGGCAAATTTTACAACACAGGTTCTAATATAAGTCCCATATTAATATCACTGTACCATTTGGCTTATTATGAACGGCAAATAATTGTAATTTGGCAAATTTGGCATTGAAACAGCGTGCTTTATGAACCGATTTAGAGTTTATGCCGAAGTCGTTAACTGTATGAAAGCCACAATGGAAAACGAATGTTCAGTGATACAACTGTGTGTTCGTAGGCAGCTACAATCACATAATATACAGAAAAGTGTACTGAACATGTCCTGTCGTCAGTTTTGTATTGAAAAGATAGGCATGAAAGCAAGTACTGGTTGTAGACACGTTAGGGGAAGTTCGGAAATGCACATCTTTTTACTTTGAAAGATTGCATCTACATATCATCACAGTTGTGAAGTTGTGTTGACTATTTGGCGAGTAGGATCTCGGTATGACCTCCGTAATGTTAGCTTAAATACATGGTCATTTGGACACGCATCCATCTTACGACCGTCTAGATTTATATGAAGTCACACCGCAGCGCTAGTATCAAACATTTTATAAATTTCTTAGATAGCTCAGTGGGAGCACCCTGCGATGTGCGTATTGTACAAATTAACACCATCTTGCAGTGATTCATATAATAGTTCTGCGTTCCATTGCCCTCGATAACTCATGCAATAAGCACAGATACGTCTAGAATAGAGAAGGTTCTTTGAGGTATTACGATGGCATAAGGTTTGTTTGCATTCTCACTAAAAGACACCAGAGCAACCCGCCACACCTGGTTAGGATTGAGCGGAGGCCTCAACTGCAACGAAATGCACAACGCGTTTGCCAAGGTCGGCTAAAAACAATTATATGCAGTCGACGGTGAGCTAATGGGATTGCATCTGAATCATAGCTTGCTGATACTTCAGTGAGTACCTTGTGACAACGTTAAGCTAAGTGGGACTACATCAGAGAAGACTTACTCTCTTCTTGGAATTCTGTTGATTATATTGATGTTAAGAGAGTCCCTCTGGCTACAACTATTGGCAGTGTATCAAGTGTCGATAATATTTATGACCTGTAGAGCGAACATCAGGCGAACCTCCTTAGTTGTGTACATATTAAAGACTGCAGATCCTTCGTCAGCTTGAAGTTATTATTTAAAGACAACGATAAGTGTGTTGTATCCGTGAAAAAACTGACACATGAATGTTGGCAAAGACTTCTTTAGGAACGGTTCTGCTACAATGTATTTTACATTACAGTGTTACCCATGATAACCGATTAAAAGTCAGATATTCAAGAGATTTATGCATCTACTCACTCGAATTACATTATAATACTACTAGTACTACAACAGGGCGTATTTCGCCTGTTTTCTAGATTCATCGACAGCATTTAACGGGGTATATAACTGGATTCAATAGTACTAATTAGACGACCTGTTCTGTGTCTGTGTATTGCACTACTGGATCAGTAACAAATATAACTGCGTTAAATATGGTAGTAATGATGTACGCCAAGGCGGCATTTAATCTCCAGAACTGTTTATGTTATACGCTGATGATTTAAGTCAGCAACTTGTTACATAATATGTTATATTTACACAGTTTGTTTGAACAAACTTATCATCATTTACTATGCATTTGCAAAGCTGAGCACAGCATAAGATAATGAAAATTCAATCAGGATCTTAGTTGCATTTGTTTCACTTGTTGTTATCCGGTAGACGCTTGGCGAGAAGGTAATTTGATCAATGCAAAACATAGTTGATAGTTACATGTATTGTTGAAGAACTGTGATCGATAAAACCGGCTGCTTGTTGTAGAAATAGTCAACATTTATAATCTTTAAGATTGGATGCTATTGCGATTATCCATAAATTGATTGAGGCATGTTATCAATTCAATCCAAATTCCGGCGATGGAAGATTTAAGGACCACTTGACAGTCATGATTGTTGGACCACAAAGTTTGATGCAATGCGTCGTGCGGCAACCAGTTGTCACCTTGTTCATTACATCAATTGTGACGTGGATCATGACGTGTCGAATAAAACCACTGTGCAGAAGTTATGCATGGCGGCAATCCTAATTAGGAACACTTGAATTGGCTAGATCGCATAATTCCAGCTTCTGAGTGTTGATATATAAATGAACCGCCTAACCTTCAACTTGGTTCGTCGCAGACTGCATAACACAATAAGCTTATCGCTAAATTCCTTCATCAGACATTCCTGCAACACTCCAACTGTATTACACAATAAATGGTTGAGTGACCTAAGGATTATGGGGACGCCGTTCGAGGATAGGGAAAATGGCTCCTGCACCTTCTCTTGATACAACACTGGACTGGACGATAGATATATATTTAATATGAGATGATAATAGCATAAGCCAAGGACTGTTTACTGTTGTGTGACTTTTCCATGAACTGATGATACACGGTACTGCCGTGAAGTATTTGAATCATACAAGCTTTCATTCTATGCATGCTGTGTTGGTTTCCCCATTTTGCTCACGAATCATACAGAATGTAACATGATATCAAATTGTAATTGCGGTGTCAGCGTTACAACTATTCATACAAGATCAAATATATTTGGCAAAAAGATAACACGGAGCTGGCCTGATTGACAATAATGCTGAAATGGATACCCTCCCTGTACAACGAGATTCAATCTTTAAAAGGACTTTAATCATAGAATCTACTCTCACCGAATTCTCTTCTTAAAACAGACGGTCATTATCACCAATCATATCAAATTTCCTGTTGTGTACAATTGTTGTTGGCTGATTCTGCTATTGCATCACCCTGATTGCTCTGTATAGTGTATAGTTAATGCTTGTATAGGCTTGTAGGAGCTTTGATACTCCTACGGGATTCCACATGAAAAACAAACCTTCACCGGGAGTGCTCCAAACTCAAGGTGGCACACAATCTGCGTGCAAAGCTGGCAATTAGTTACCAACTAGCTTAAGTCAATTCTTTCCGCGTCTTTTAGAAACTAACAAATAGTTACATCCCTGATATATCGCCTCGGTGAGTCGTGAGTAACAGGTTTGTGCTGCTCTCTTATGTCTGCTTGCCAAAGGGTATCCTATGATTGATACATAAGTATATTTATCAGTAGATAATAGTCCATGAAGGCAAATAGACTTGCATGCTGTAGACATGATGTGTTCAAATCCAAAACTCACGATTTGACGTCCATGGGTTTAATGACACAGCGTTAGTAGTGCTGATAACATACAGTAAGTATAAGCACTACTAACGCAGTAAAATGTCATCTGTAAATGCAATTATATAACGTTATCATGCTCCCAAAATGTAGAAGCGTCTTGCCGTAATCTGTTTTTGAGAGGCCCCTATTACGTTAAAGAGGGGCAACTGAGTTCACAATATACATGTGAACGCCATTAAACGTGAGTGTGTGTGTGTGTGTGTGTGTGTGTGTGTGTGTGTGTGTGTGTGTGTGTGTGTGTGTGTGTGTGTGTGTGTGTGTGTGTGTGTGTGTGTGTGTGTGTGTGTGTGTGTGTGTGTGTGTGTGTGTGTGTGTGTGTGTGTGTGTGTGTGTGTGTGTGTGTGTGTGTGTGTGTGAGTAAATATGTAAGTATAAGTTCATTTGCCACAATACTATCAGTCGTGAACAATGCCTAAGTTAACCTTCGACAGAGTGCATTGCGACGGATGTTCAGTGTAAAATACTCCAATATAATCCACAGCCATAGCAATTAATATACCAGCCTGCCTGAAACATGATACTATCTGAGCTCAAACTCTACACTTTTATGCGGCATGAATGTTCAACTGTCTGCCCCTTAGGGACGTTGCCAATACGCAGAATGACTATAAGTGATACTAATTGCACATGATTGTGGCGTTCAACACAGTGGCTAGCTTCTGGGCGGTAATGATATGAATGGATGGAGGATAACTAGTAATATAGAGTGTTATGGGCGGGGCTGGGAAGAGATTCTGGACACTGAGTTAGATGTTCGACCTCATGTGGCTATATCAAAGGGTCACTGGATAAGAAATTGACGCACGAGGGATCATGGTACAACAGTAGTTCATAATGATGTTGTATGGTGGGTTGGGAAATTTATACAGATGCAATAAAGCTAACTTAATTTACAATTTATAATGCGTTATGGTGAGTACAATCATGTGGAAATAATTGGCAACGCCGATGTACCTGCGAACCGCATAAGATGTCAATAGCTAAATTAGCTTTAATGTATTGCAATAAGCTGTCATTCGTGATGTTGTGGTAAGCGATGCCGCATAATGATCGTCCCATTGCATTGACCAAATAGACTACAGCCAGTGCTGGTCATAGAAGGTAGCATGACGCACTCTGCTATCGTATGACAAAAACAAAGCACTCAGATCAAGGTCAAACCGACATGACTACGCTTATGTGGCTGACGTTCCCGTTATCTAATAGCAACCTCTTTTATAACTCCTTCCTAACTCTCAGCTGCCTTTGTTTTACCGGCTTATTTATCATGTCCTGCGGCAAGGCTAAAAATATTGACTGTATGCCCAGGATGCGATGAGCGTACAAGAGAAAACTGGTGCATTCATCTTGGAGATGCGTATGCTCTTCAAACTGTAATTTGGCAAGCACACTACTTGACGACAGCGTAGGTAGCTTATGCTAGGTGCGTCAATCTAATCATTATATTCAAACGCAGTCAGCGATCAATAATAACAATGAGACCTGATGAAAATGCGTAGGTGCCAAACTTAGAAACATT
>CM067346.1:14742784-14960284 GCA_034190875.2 Urechis unicinctus
TAGCTGTGTTGACGTCATACATTTATTAGCGCGCACTCCATCGTACGCGGTAATCGCAGTTCAGATAGGTTCTACGTAGCTACTCTCAACTCAACAGCAGTTAGATCTGACTAAACATTGATACAAATTGCCAATAATATACCCATCTCTAAGACGCATAATACTGCAACACGAGAGGGCTGTGTAGCTTTGTAAGTTTTACCTCTATATATCGCGTTTATACATTTGACATTAAATGATTTAATTGAACTGCAACCGTAATTTAACAGAGGCAATATTCTAGTTACGTACATTTCGTAAATCAAATTGGAGCACTCCAAATCAGTTTGTATTGGAAGTGAGTATTACACGTATTGAAGCTAGATTTTGGTTATCTTACTGCAGTGTTAATATTTTTTTAATTAGGACTATTCTGCATAGAACACAATGATATAATGCACCAGATGTATCGTGTTGCTGCAGAATGCTGTATAATATTCTCAAAGCCATAGAGAAACATTGAGCTATCTCATCTGAACTCACCGCCGCTGTGTGGTGACGTCAGCAGACAAACTAGTAATGTTTATCCACATCACCGTCATTAGATTAACGAACTGTTTGGAATGTTGAATATTGTATTTGAGGTTCGTGCATCTTCCACTTGGCATTTCGATCAAAGTGGTAAGCACATGCTGACATGCATAAATATGACCAGTAAATAGCTTAAGTAATTGAAACCACGTTCAAAGGGCATTCGAGAGCATAAGCGCGGTAAAAGAGTGAAACCATTGGGATGCACGAGGTGATTGTCTCAAAGACTTTACAGATTCGCTACGGTTTCACTCCAATTGGCTTTGTGGTGACCCCTTTCCTTGCAATATATAATAGCCATCGTAAGGTGTCGCTACAGTGAAAAGCACATGGGAATACTGGGTTGACGTCACTTCGATTGATGAGAGCGAGAAAATGTCGTTTCCGCTGCTGAAAACACGTCACGCTATAGGATTAAAAATACCACTATTTTAATGAATGTCAACGTGATTAATCGTCCGGTCTGGAGTCGACCTATCGAAGACTTTCCGCCACGTTTGCTATCCTCAATATGTCATCAACAATTTCATAGCTATCCAAATGGGTTCACTTCGTCAAGCTGCGTGGTGATTATGAAATGGCATGAATACAGAACCATCATCGGGCGACGATACCATGAAATTAACAAAAGCTCCCGGGATCATTGTTAAAACGTCGAGGGAATCGGTGTTTTATATGGAGTCATCGGATTGGTCGAGGCTATTTCACCTACAAACATCCTCTAAACTCGCAATCAATTGATATTATGAGCTTACCTGGATGATCAATAATCGGTATCGCGGCAGTAATACTCGGAACATAGTAACTGAGCAACGGTGACTATTCGTCGCCCAGATGATTTTATCGGGTCACGTGTTAGGGATCGTTTAGCTGCGTAAATATATACATAAATATATATATATATATATATATATATAGATATAGAGAGATATATAGAGAGAGATAGATATAGAGAGAGATATATATATATAGAGAGAGAGAGAGAGAGAGAGATATCTATATAGAGATTATATCTCTAGAGAGGAGAGAGAGAGGGTCTATATATTTCTCTCTCCCTTCTCTATATCTATATGTATATCTAGAGAAGAAATATGTATATCTCCCTATCCCTCCCTCATCTATATACTCTAGATCTCCATTTATCTCTCTCTATATTCATATATTTATCGATATCTCTATATATAAATATATTTATAGAGAGACCTATAAATATATAAATATTATTATTTATCTCTATAAATATATATATATACATATGCATCAATCATATATATATATATATATATATATATATATCTATATATATATATATATATATATATATATATATATGTATTTATAGTTACATCACACACAGCATCACTAACCTACTCATGGTGCTCACTCGTATGTCATCAAAATGACCAAGAGATTATTCATAATGCATATAAGACGGGCAATATCAGCGGCAAAAGCATTTATATACCCAGCGCCATGACGGCGTCCAAAATTAAGAAACGACACCGATACAATGTGTTGAAAATAACCGAGTTACCTATGATAACCGATTCGGATTATAATCCAAATACTCGTGATATGTATGTATCTACTCACTCAACAATGTATCTACTCACTCAAAAATGCAATATAATATACTGCAGGCACAACAGCAGAACGGATTGTGCCTGTTTTTGAGATTAATCGACCGTATTTAACAGGGTATATAACTGGACTCAATGCGAATTATTAGACGACCTATTCTTAAGCCATTTATTACGCTACTGGACCAGTAACTAACGCAATTGCAACAAATTGGGTAGTGTAACTTACAAACACTTCAAGACTGGGAATAGCGTACGCCAAGGTGGTATGTTATCTTCCTGACTCTTTGAAGTAGTTGAATTACTACGCCAATCATTGATTTCATCTCGCCAAATAATCTTTAATGCATGTTACAAATTGTTCCATGGATATATATTGCTAATGTAATCGATGCATAATGAAATAGTCCTATAATGCAATCAATAGCAATATGGTCGATTCCTGTCTAGCTTTCATGGGGTTGTCATGAGGTTGTATTATTAAATACCTCAACATACCGTGATTGAGATGGCAAACCTCTCCAGCATCTAGTTACACCTGTCCATTATAGAGCTTGGGTATATCTCTTGACTGCAATTGGCACCTCTGAAAGTCAAACATAATGTGTTTGCTCAAGTACTTTCCACGAATTAGTGATACGTTTCTCCCCTTATAATGATTAATTGGAGTATCCACTACTGGCCAAGCGTACGATGATTAACTGTTGCGTTCATTAAATTAGAGGGTTATTATGCCAACCGATGACATTTTCTGGGCCCAGAGCAAACAAAAGGTCTTTTGTTATACTCCTGGCAGAATCAACAGGCCGCCTTATCAAAGGAATCCTGCTCACATGTGTCCTTCGGCCAGACGCCTAATTAATCTGAATCTGAGCCATCGGATTGGATAGTCGGCGTCACAAGTGGTTTAAGCATAGTTAACCCATCATATGGGAGCATTGTGTCTCGAGTTACATAGGATGCACTTATATACTGTGTGAGAAAGGGGCTGCATTGTTGTAAAAACTGAAATTTTATGATCAACCACTGCTTAATTGAACTTCCAGCCACGTTATGCTGTAATATGCTTTTACGTTAGAGTTATATGAAACCACACTGTTGGCAATGAATGCAAGTAACGTTGCAAGTAACCTTTCATCTAAGATGTTGATATCACCGCCATGTGTATATTTCACCTCATTGAGAGCAGGGGAGAAAGTAATTCGCTATATGAGGCCATATGAGGCTGGGTGTTGTGCTGTTCCCATGTATATCTACGCACAATAATTTTCTGCCATCATACTCTTTCAGATGGGCTAGTACACATAATCGATATATCGGTACATATTTTTGATTGGACATCATATACCAATATATGTGGCACACCTGTAGTGAACTAGTGATTGGACTGCCAAGCAGCGTCAAACCAAACCTATATTGACCGCTCAATAAATCTGACTAATAATCTATGTGCGGCATAGACATAATGATATAGCCATCATGTTTGCTATGGGAGCCTAGTGTCTAGGGACACATGTGTCAAAATCCCAATTTTCTAAATTAAATGGTTTAATGAAAGATAATTAAATCCTTCAGATAAAAGTGTTTACGAAGTTTACATCGACACTTACCGTTCGCCTTATAATTCAATAATGATTTCAACAACTTCTCGTCACGTTGTTTTATCTATAGCATGGTAAACGTGCATAGCGTCTTTTGCCTACTTGTATCACGATAGGACGAGCATATCGATGAAGAAAATAAAACAATGCAAAAGATTTACCGATGCGTTCGTGTTGTATCGCAGTTATCAATTACTTGCTTATGACAGTAATCAATACTAACACTAAGTCAAAGAGATGTCTTCCATGGTAATGTGATCTAGCTTTGGACTGATGCTTCCAAGTACTTTAGATTTTATGAGTCTCAGGTAATTTGACGAAAATCAGTGAAAGCGTCTTGCGAGGCGCACAAATATAGACATTGAATCGCCAAAGCAGTCGGTATGCAATTCACCATCGATAAAACACATCCTTGTGTGATGTGCAGACACCTATAACAAGTATGTCAAGATCATTACTGCACCACAACGATGGCAAAAATGGCAGTAATGAACGAATCATTTAGAATTTATGTCGTATAAATGTCTCAGGGTTGATTTCACTGTATGCAACATTGACAATAATAGCGTCCATCTCAGAATCGACTACAAAGCAAGAAGCACCCAGACCTATCAATCAATGTTTTTGTATTATTCTGTCATGGCTGTGATATGTCGGGTATAACCGTTTTGAGAGTAATTAGGCTGTAGCGCATGCGACATGTGTTGAAACGTAGACTGACTGCATAAAATATATAACAAGTGAATATTGAGATTTGTGCTGTCAAGTATTGATTAGATTTATACATATGCAAGTGGGTCAATTAAACAGTAGGTAGATTGCCTTTATATTCAGAGCAACGTCGATATCAATCCTGTGGCATTTGAATGACGTTCTGCATAGAATATATAAGCCATGAGATCCGCTTGCCAAGTTATCATCGTAAACCACTTGATACGCTGTATCATTTCGAGTTTGTTACTCATAACATCGCGCACAATTACATGCTTATTCCAGCACAACCATATTGTCGGCGGGAAGCGCAGATGATGATGGCGTCCATGTGTCATTGCAGGAGCCCCCGACGATTAAGAATACATAGGTTGACTATCTCCACAAAAAGCAGGTCCAACAGTGCATGTTATTGATGGATCATATAAAAAAAACGTGTTTTGCTTAGATCAAATTTCCCTGCTCGCCAAGTTTAATCCGGATAAGAATGAGTCAGCTTGATTTGTGCCTGCTGAACCTTATGAAACAATATGCGACTGGGAGTTGTAGTGAGAACTTATCAGCTCATATGTTGATGGACGGAAGGTTCCGTATACAATTACTGCATTGCAACAGTCCAACCAGAGCGTTAAACACGTAAGTGCCGTAATATTCCACAACCACGCGCGTATTTCTACAATAATATGAAACCTCTACTACTGTACATCACAGATTCTTCAATTTCAGTTGAACGCTAGGCAAACGGTGACATGACTCATTCTGTTATATATATATATATATATATATATATATATATATATATATATATATATATATATATAGAGATATATATATAGATATATATATATATATATATATTAGATAGAGATATATATATATATATATATATATATAGATATAAACAATATATATATAGACATATATTTACATATATATACATTTATGTATATAAATATATATATATAGACATATACATATAGATATATATATATATATACCATATAAATATATATAGAGATAGGATATATAATATAAATACATAGAGATATAGATATATATATCCCTATCTGTATCCCTCCTATATCTATATATGTCTAAATCTCTAATAGAGAGATCTATCTCTCTCTATCTCTATCTCTCTATATCTCTCTATATATCTATATATCTCTATCTCTCTATATATATATATATATATATATATAGATATCTATATATATCTCTCTCTATATATATATATATATATATATATCCGGTTGAACACAAATATAGTGCAGTCGAAACTAGTTTATTATGACGTGCATTGCATTACGCGCTCGGTAAATCTCACTATGCCAGATGGTGATATATAAACGAACCGCCAAGCCTTCTACTTAGTTCGAGCAAAGATCTTGTTAAAATAAGATACCCGACTCGGCAGCTCGCCCGACAAATTTCGTGACACTGCGTAGGCAGCGCCCCTCTACTTTTGTGGAAGCTACTTGACGCGCAGCAGCAAACCAACTTCGTAATGACTTGCGAGTAGGTCCGACTAGAAGTCGAACAAATGGGAATTTCTGCGCTGCAATTAACGGTTTGAATTGACAAAGACCTTTCCACCAAGGAAGTGAATGTTCTAGCATATGTCTCTGGCTATATTGCTCGGAAATTAAGTTGTGTGCAATATGCAGAAACACAAATTCTGAAGTCAACGATATACATGACCAGAATAACCGAAGTGCAAAGGAAGGGCTCGTTGTCCCAAGCAAATCACTAATACTACATACGACTACTGCACATTAGATTGTGGTGGTGGGGGGAGCTTGTCGAACAAAGGAGTCCTTGGATATACTATTAAAATGGTCGGTTACATGGTACTCCAATCAGCTGTGTGTGTAGGATGGGGCAGAACAATGTCTGACTGAGTTGGTGTGTTTAGTGGCATTAGACAGGGAGGCATATTGCCAACCTATATGTTCAGTGTTTATATAGATGAATGAGCTCTGGTTTTAAATAATTGTATATATATATATATATATATATATATATATATATATATATATATATATATATATATATATATATATATATATATATATATATATATATATATAAAGATATATATATATATATATTAAGGTCAGACAGAGAGACAGAGAGAGAGAGAGACAGACAGAAATACAAAGAGAGAGAGAAGAGAGAGAGAGAGAGAGAGAGAGAGAGAGAGAGAGAGAGAGAGAGAGAGAGAGCACGAGAGAGAGAGAGTTAATGATGATTAAATTCATGCTGCATCAAAGATTTTAGTATACGTTTTTCAAAATTAGCAAGAATACATGTTACAGTACTACATAATGAAATCATACGTCTGCACAGGTCACCCCATTAACCGACAATGCAGCTTGTTGATTCGGAGGAGGTTCGGTTGACAAATCAAATATCTTCAATCGGGAAATCATGAGCATGTATTTAAATCAACGTCTTATACTCCGCCGCAAATATGTCCACACTATTGACAAAACCAATATGATTCAGATCAATCTTTTAACATCAAATAAGGGTAGACTAGACGTTCGACTGTGTCTTAAAAGGGGGTAAATTCAGCCATACAGGACGTCTGAGTAAGTATGTATTTTACCGTCCGATCGGGCTAGGCCTGGGGTAGATACTGATATATGCGACTTCGTTCGAACGTTCATAAAAAAATATTGTAGTTAATACATCGTCACACAAATTGATAAAAAGGTGTCAATAGTAATTGGCTTTGTTTTTATATATTCGCTTTATAAAAAAAGTCGTTAAATTTTAGAAATACAGCGGTATTTTTGAGTACATACCATCGCCGATCGATCTTTTACCATTGAGCCACGCGCTTTTGTTTACATTGTAGCTTCCACGAAACCAGGTGGCGCGCTGGTCGCGAGCTTCACAACAGAAACGTCCGAGTCGGGTATCTTATTAAAGCAAGATCTTTGGTTCGAGGCTGACCATATAGCACTACTTGCTAATTACCACATTCCTTTAACCGACAGTCCTGAGATCCTCCCACTGTAGTACGCGGTCACTGGGAGAGTGACAACCGGGTTTTGGGGACGTGATCGAGGGATTGTCAACTGGCTCCGGCTTCCGCGATCAATCCAGGACCGTATTATCGAAACATATTTCCTTATAATAGTAGCATAAGCCAGGGGTTACTTACTGCTATACGACCTTTCCATGAACTGCTGAGACACGGCGCTGCCATGTTATAATTGTTTAATAACAGCTTTCATTGGATGTAAGCTGTAGTGGTCCCCACTGATATATGCCTAGCGCACGAACCAGACCTTAATTAATGTGATGATAACTTGCATTATCGCTTGACACCCTGCTCTCAGCCAATCAGATCTCGAGAAAAAGCTCGGTCGTTTTCCCATATCACCTCAAACGCACAGTTTGCCATGCGATAACAACAACCGTGTCGATATATCACCGAGAAACAACTTCACTTGAGATGGTCCCCCACAGAGCACCGCTGCTCTAGCATGGCAGCACTACGGAGATTCTTAATATCACGCGCACTTTACAAGTCTTAAAGCGAAGGTTTTCTCAAGAGTCATTTGCTTGCCAGCCGCTTATCAGGTTGCGTAGCGCTCATCGGGTAGTTACTGTATTATCCCATCTCCCCGGAATCAGGCTACGGCGCGAAATTGTAACACCTGCCAAGCCGTGTCTACTGCGCTACAGTGTTGCTAACATCAAACAACGGCGAAGTCGGCGGAGCTCTGATTGCCGGATTGTGGAAATTTCTGCAAGTCTCACACAACAAGTTATCGAAGCATAGAGTCGAAAAAAGATAAATCTCCGAGATCTCCTAAAGTTGAATCCATCATGACAGGCAGCTGAGGCCGAATGAGGGATTGAGGGACTACCTCTCATATTTACAGGTCCCAGGCAGATACCTTACGTAACATAGGTTCACGCTAATTATGATTATTAGGAGACAGCGTCGTGCTTGATTATCGCGTGTAGGTGCCATCGCGATAAGTATGTTATCGCATAGCCACGCGAATGATATGGGGAAAGACACTCGGACGCTCCGCGTCCTCGTGTTCTTTCCCCATACCACCCACGTAACCATGCGATAACTAACACATAGCAATGACAGCGTGTCTTGTACTTTATCCAAGTAAGATCAATCGGTATGTTAACAACGCATCAGGATCATCCGCACGCATCACAGTCCGATCCTCTCCGATGTTCACAACATCATTGAACCCATTGTTTGAGTTCATCCCCATTGCATGCTTAATCATCGATTACTTGGACGCTACTTATACCTTGCATTTTACATACACATGGTGGCAAAAGATTCTTGGTTCAGTGCAAACATACTCGAAGCAATTTAATCAGTGTTGGCAAGTAATGAATAATTGACTGCCAATTTACTTTTCAACACCATATTGCAATCCACACAATTGATTACGATATTACATACGACCGATATATGCGAAAATCCCTAGATATATCGTCTGACATGAAATGAAATGATATATGTAAATAAGAAAAAATACGTCCTTGGGTGAATTTATCGTCTAGTGCAATGCCCTCATTTATCCCATGTGACAATCCCATTCTCATAATACTTCTCCATCAAATACTCTGTTATCACATAATTGAATTATTTCTGACAGCTGACGGCCATATCTGGATTAAAAACATGCTTTCATGATGGACAAGTTGAAGTCGCGTCCTGATTTCAGAACAATAAAGTGATGAGGTGGGATCGGTCGGCCGTAAGTGAGCTTAAATTGGATGAAATGTGAGTATTAACTCATTAGTAGATGCCACGTGACTTTTGTTTAGACAGTTGATAAAACTTTCATTAAATTAGTTCGGTAGTTTCAAGGTTCCTACACACGTCCAATTATTCGGACTAGGGCAGACATATCGTTCTTACTCACAGCAAGGTATCTCCTGCCAACAGCTGTACAGATGATGAGCCTAAATTCACTGTCGCTGACGTTGAAAATGCAACAAACACTTGCATTCGACAATAATATATCGAACAAAGGCGATGGTATAGTAATTGGATATCCTTAAGTAAACGGTGCATATTCGCAAGCAGATCATGATGTGTTTTGAATTTACCTCTAACGAAACAAGCAATTACACTGTCAACACCTAGCGTGTTTATGTTAGGCATTCCCAAGCCCAACGTAGTTGAATTACAGTCTACGCCAATTCTTGATTTCAGCTGACCAAGTAATATTCTTTGCATATAACAGCATGTTTCTTAGCTATATATTGCCAATGACATCGATGGATGATGAAAAAGTTATATCATGCAATCAACAGCCATATGGTCGATTTCTGTCTAGCTTTTATAGGGTTGTAATGAGGAATTATTATATACCTCAACATACTGTGATTGAGAAGGGAAACTTCTCCTGCGTTAAATCGGTGTGTAAACTGTTGAATACTAGTTACATTCATGCGAGACATAAATGTGTCTGTTAAATAACTGCCATGGATATATATGAATATAAATTAGTTTGATCCGATGCAAATTATTTACAGCCTTTGATTGAGCTTCCAGACATTACTTAACCAATTGAACAGGTCTGCAAATAGTCGCGCTTATACGATTAAAATTAAGCACTTTGCGTGCAATTATGTAGCAAGAGAGCTTGGCAAATACAATACATTGTAACTTACCCGCAATTATAAATGACCGGGTTCATTTGAAATTGTAGGAGCTGACATATATTTGTTGTTTGTCGTTGATTGGTACCGCTAGCTGCTTGATTCGTCATGTTTTGCTCGCCTTCATAATTGCATCCCAATCCCCGTGCAATACAGTATGTAAAGTCAAATAACTGCATTTCTGCAAGTGTGGCTTTGTATGTATATCTAACATGGTTGCAGACAATTTGCTTTGTTGCAGCTTAAATACTCGTCACAAACCCCATATGAAGAACATTCAACGCAAGGTGCTGTCAACAAATTAATAGTATGCTAAGCTGGCAATCTGTAACCAGTGAGCGTAATTCAATTCCGCCTGTTCATTGTAGAGCGCTTTGAGCTGTTACACATTTTATGTGCATAATCCTTATGTTGTTTAATTATTCAGCTGAGCAATGAATCATTCTGATTGCTTTCTTCTTCCAATACTAAGCTGCACATGGAATATACAGCAAACTGATGGGGACCAAGAATATAATCACTAGCTCAGTTTTGATCGAAGTAATCAGTTGAATAGTTATGCATGATCCGGTTTGGTTTTACATATCTTCTTTTGTACAATACAGTCAGTGTCTGATGTAGCACGCACATTAACACCAATGCGAAAACAATGAAGACTACAAACCATCGCCACACCCCGGGGGCTTTTGGCTTATGCGTGATCTGTGTTGTTGTTTTATTATGACGCTTCATCCCACGATGTCATGATGTGATGGTGGTGAACCTGAAATTGTCTATCTCATCATTATTATCTCAATGTTGTTTTCAGTTGTAAGGAGGATAATCTGGTTTATTAGAAAAAGCCGACTCAATCTCGTTCAACAATCTACGTAAATATCTGCTTGATTGCTTTGTTTGTCGGATGGGTGATGGAGGGTGGATAGGCTTATAGAGCTTAAAGTGTGACGCAGAATGTTTGCCCTACTCCAGACCAGAGAGCCTGAATGACGCACAATGTGATTGGATGACGGCATCGGACACTGTGAGCAAGGACAGCTGGCTTGTTTACGTCACAGGCCTACATATAGCAAAAAATATAATGGCTTTATTCCGGTGAATGGAAATTGTTATTGGAGAAGGAATCCTCTATTAGATTAGTTGGTTCATGGTGATTTGATATCATATAATTCCTTATATCGTGTATACAAAAGCATATTTCATGGAAAATGTTGTCTTTATTTTGAACTGAATGTTACACTGTGGGGTAACGTATCATGACGGGCATGTTGATAATTTCCACTGAGCCTCTGATAGATGGCTGTTGTCGTGTTTCCGAAACAAAATAGCATTTTTTCACATATAGCTGTGACAAATCGAACTCTTTTACCATCAACTGATTTAACTGACTTCAAAAATTAAATTACGTCGTTACTAGATAGTGAGTCTACTCTGAGGGTTTCTCTTTTCGCTTAAGCGTAGATGTGGATATTTCCGCCATGTGAATACATATGGGAATATTTCCGTAAGCTTGAGCCATTTCATTGCCCCTTAAGCCGTGTCCCCGTAACCCTAGTTGTCAGCTACTCTGACATTGTTTACTGTAATGGAACAATTGGAGAACAGGGAAGATAGCAGTACGCTATATGAGGCAACATGAGGCTGGGTGTTGTGCTGTTTTCATGTAAATCAATGCGCAATAATTTTCTGCCACTGCACCATGCTCTTTCAGCTTGCTAGCACACTTAATCGATAGATCGGTACATATTTGGGGTCGGATATCATATACCATATATGTCGCACACCCACAAAAATTTGATTATTTGACTTATTTTCCCAATCAGCGTCAAACCTAACATATACTGACCGTTCAATAAATCTGACCTATAATCTATGTTGGACACACACATAATGACATAGACATCATGTTTTCTATGGAAGCCTATTGTTTAAGGAGAAATGTATCAAAATCACCATTTTTTATGTTGCATTTCATCAACAAAATCACTCGTTTTTTTTAATCAAAAAAATGTTGCTAAATGCAAGAGTATATTAAATGGAGCTGAGATCCGGAATCCAAAGTTGCAATGGCCGTATATATTTTTTGCTGTTCTTAGATATACATTCAGTTCCTTATATTTCACGTCCCGTCAAAAATAGTCCATATTTGGAAGCTCATGTATTATTAATTCTGGAAGCGCAGAAACGTCATCACTCTGTGCCGTTCGCCGCCGGCGACTGTTTAGTTTGCGCTATTTTCATTGCAATAATGGACGATTAAAGCAAGAAACGAAGAAAAGGTGGAGAGAGAAAGAGGCTATTAACAGATTAAACAACTAAGAGAAGGAAGCGGGGGCTAGACTAGCTGCGGTCTAACACGAGGGTCTCTTTAAGATAGCCATTCAGGGAAGTAAAGAGTTTGACCAACGAAGAAGCTGCAAAGTTTTTGCTGGACATGTAAGTAATCTCGTTGTATTGTGAATACCCTGCTATCGAATCGGCCTGTATTGAATCGACTTGTGTAAATATCACCGATTAAATAAAATCTAAGGGCCTTTGTTTAGTCCATTGCACTATTTGGATTTGTTGTTCCAAACATACCTTACTTTTTAAATTTCAGGTCGACATATTATTGCATCCTCTTGACCCTAATTCAATGGCTAGTGTTCGTCATATCTTGCCCGCAATCAAGTTGTGGCAATGGACCACAACAGGCATAGGGATCGGGCATATGCACTCAAGAAGGATGGTCAGCCAATGTAAGTCTCTCATAACCACTCAACTACACACTGACTAAATGTTCTATCATAAAACAAAATACTTATGTCGCACATGTAATGTGTTCTAGCTATTTGGCCATGTAATGCAATTTTGTTGTGTTACAGTTACAGCACTCGCTTCAACAAGCAGTCAAAGACGTGGTTATCGGTTAAGAGGCGTGACTTGCGCCCACATACCAGATATGATAACAGAAATCTCAAGGCCCAACCAATGCGACAGCAATCACAATAACACCCACAACGCTCTGCTGATGACCCCGCAGCATCAATCGGAACATTGCTCATGTGCCAAGGCCATCTACCAAAAAAAAACCAGTTGAGTTGCAGGTGTCTCGTTGTGATTAAAAATATGATTTGGAAATTTGTTTTTGTTGAAATGTACAAATATTTTATTAGTCACTTCCAAACTGTAATAGAACTCATGGAATTGGCAAATGATTAATACATGAACTCATTTTAATGTCACTTCTTTTTCATCAGGGCTAGAATTATGAACATAAAAAGTCAAATCTAAAGATAACGTGCTGTGACTAATTGACAAAATAATGTGTGCATAATTTTGTTCTTCTGTGTTTGAGAGATGGAAAATTGATTTATATATGAATGCTCATTCCATAAAACGAATGGACAATTAATTATGAGATTGTTGAAACAAAAATGTTCAGAACAAATAATACCACATGTTTTGTGAGACTAGGCAATTTCAATACTGGGAATTTCCTGATTAAAATCACCAATTAAAACATTTAAGCTTAGTATATTACCAAATCCTACTTTGTATTAAGACTGTATACTGTCAATACTTGTCAAGGAAGAGGTCTCTGATCTTCCACACACAACTGGAGGGAGTTACCCTCCTGTTGCACTCCCCCGAAAAGCCATGAATCTACAGAACCAATTGCTGATAGGCGCCGTGTCTAAGCATCTTTTTGTTTGGTCCTCGACAACCGCATCTAACTCCCATAGCAACTCCACCCGGTACCTGTTAATAACCTCAATGACCATCGGGTCAAGCACAACTCTTTCCATCTGAGGTAGTGCATATGTGTAAAAGTCTGGGCTGTTGGTGCAACATTACCGCTCCACAGGGGAAGGCATTTCCCTACATTGAAGGCAGATGCACCAGTCTGGTGAAGTGGTAGTTGATGGAGTGTGGAATCCTTCTTTCGGCGGTGTGGATTGTTGGGTGATTGTAAGCGCACACTTTGGATGTCTGTCTTACCATCAAAAAGCAACCACCGCACCCCATCCAAATCCAGCCACCGCACAAAAATCTGAACAAAATATGAGTAATCAAAAGCCTTCATTTTGATGGATTGAATATCTCCAATGTAAATCGCTCTCTCTGACCAAAATTGCATGAAGGTTTTCGAAGCAGCTGAAGAGTGCTAACTGCTGAGTAGTACATTACCTTCAATTTCTCTTTCCGTGACAGCTCTAAAGATTTAGCAGCAACTCTTCTCTGCTGTAGGGCCTGGTTAGTTATTGGTGTGTTGCCAATGTAGCATCTGCGAACAAGATTGACTCGCTCTCGGCCTGTCGAGGTCTACAAACAAATGAGAACCAGTGGAAATGTATAGTTTGATAAGTCCAACATGAGACCCCCTATTTACTGACAAAGTGATTCAATTAGGTAAGGCAAGCCCAATACTACCTTGTTTGAAGAAGGTGGGGCTCCTCTGCAACCTCCACTGACTTGGACACCTGTGTCATGGTGAACAATTTCAAACCATTAAACACATCCTTCCTAGTCATAATGGATGTATTGAGTTCAATAAATACCCTTGATAAGAATCCAATTCAAATAATATAGGAACCAACCTCAGTTCCACACAGTTTGTCAGAATCTGTACATGGTCCCCTTCGTGGCTTTTTGATTTCCTTTAAATTTGAAAGTGGGTTGGTTCAATTAAATTAATAAATGAACATGACAAGAATAATTCAATCAATAATGTTACAGTGTCGGAGCCAAAAGTCACACAATTAATTCCAGCTATCCAAGGCTTCTACAACACCAGCATGGTGTTAAAGTAGACAACTATAGACACACAATCTAAACCATGCGTATAAGTCTTATCAAAGTGGGTTGCAACAACCTTACAATAACCCAAATCAGAACCAAAACCATCCGTTTAGTGTCCCTTGTCCAAACTCATACGATGATACATACCACCCGAAACTCCTAGCGCGGATTTGCATTGGCCGGCCACTATCTTCTCTGTAGGGTTCATGTATGTATAGAAGATAACGGCCGGCCGGCCGGCCAATTCGAATCCCTGTTTCAGTTCACTATAAACAGATAAAGTAGACGTCCTGAGGGGGACCCCAGCCCCTTGATTTATAATACAATTTATGAGTTTATTCAGGAATATTCCAATAGTTTGCGATGAAAAAGCACCGATAATTGCATATGAAATAATCCAACTTCGAACAGGTGTCATGGCTTTACACTCTAAAACGTTACAGACTAGTCAAGAATATCGTTTTTATTACGCTTGAACATGCGCTGCCTCAAGGTAAGCACCGGTCGAACGGTAATATAAATATATAGGACGTCTTGTAGGGCTACCTCGGGGTTTGTTCGCAGGTGTAACGCTATTTATTGTTAAATTTACGGTAATCTATTGTACCGATAGTATTCACTACATTGGGGCGGGTTCTTTTTTTATATAACATTCGAAAACTCTAGTCAAAGAAGAGACATACAAGAAATGTAGGAATCATTTTTCGGCTGTATTTAATTGGCTCTCACAAATTGGATGAAATGTGACTATTAACACATTAGTAGATGCCACGTGACTTTCATTTAGAAAGTTAATATAACTTTCATTAAATTATTTCGGCAGTTTCAAGGTTCTTACGCACGTCCGATCATTCGGACTAGGACAGACATCGACGATCTGACCCTTTAAGAGGGGTACTTCGTCATTTCGTCCCTGCAATAAAAACAGTTATCACAGATCCTTCACAGAGATAAACATTTGAAAACAGCGTTATGCTTAGTTCACCTTAATAACGTTTACACGACTTTACTGATGTGTGAACGAGAATTAGGCGGGAAATCAGGTAATTATGAACACAGCAAAATATGATTGACTTGATCAATCGATTTCATGCTTTGGGGAGTATATTTGATCAACATAAGTAGCTGCTTTTCGCGAAAGCCGTCATCAGCTGTCAATTGTTTTTTTTTATGTTCGGGCAAAGACTCATAGACGTCATCATCACCTGTGCTTTCCACTGGCAATTTCGTAGTGCTCATGTTGATGAGCGCGACATTATTCAAAACAAACTAAAAATGATACGACGCATTACTTGGCCTACGATAATTGCTTTGCTAGCAAAGGGCAAGTCCTACATATCTGATGTACGGTAATGTTGCCTGTGCTGTCCTAGTGGAAGTCCCCTCTTCGTTTAATTGGCTCTAACGATATGATTATAAGCAAATATATAATAAATAAATGTGTATATGTCTATATATATATATATAAATATATATATATATATATATATATATGTATATCTTTATATATATACATATATATATATATATATATATATATATATATATATATATATATATATATATATATATATATATATATATATATATATATGTGTGTGTGTGTGTGTGTGTGTGTGTGTGTGTGTACGGTGTGTGTGTATGCTGTGTGGACGGAGTGTGTGTGTGTTTGTTTCTGTGTGTCTGTGTATTTATATCCGGTCGAATACAACCATAAAGTACTTAAAGCTAATTATTGTGAGGTGCATTTCAACAATCCAAACGCATTGGGAACATTACAAATTACGCTGGGTGAATCACATTATGCCAGATCCCAGACGATAATAAATTAATGAACGCCTAGCCTTCAATGTACTTCGAGGCTAACCATATCGCACTGTAAGCTTATTACCACATTCCTTCAACAGACAGTACTGAGGCTTTCTCCCTGTTAAACACCTTCACAGGGTGAGTAACAACCGGGTTTGGGGGATGCGTATCCGGGGGTTGTCAGCTGGCTCCGGCCTCCGCGATCATTCCATCTCTGGACCGTATTATCGATTCATATTTCCTCATAATATTAACATGGTGCATAATGCTACTCTACCACAAACTCTCTTATTACATAATCGAATTATTTCAGACTTCTCATGGCCATATCTGGATTAACCATATGCTCTCATGACGGACAAGTTGAAGTAGCACAATAAATGAGTGAGGCGGGATTGATCGGCCGTAAGTGAGCGTAAATTGGATATATTGTGAGTATTAACACAAAAGTAGATACCACGTGACGTTTATTTAGAAAGTTAATAGAGCTTCCGTTGAATTATTTCTGCAGTTTCAAGGTTCCTACAAACATCCGATTATTCGGACTAGGGCAGACACATCGTTCAAACTCGCAGCAGAGTACGCCTTGCCAAGAGGTGTACAGATGGTGATCCTAAATTCACTGTCCAACATTGGACAATTATATATTGAACAAAGACGATAGTATAGTCATTGATTAAGAGCACATTCGTAAGCAATTACACTATCGACACTTAGCGTGTTTGTATTAGGCCTTCCAAAGCTCAATGTACGTCACTGCTTGATTTCATTTCGCCAATTAATCTCCCATGCATATAACATATTGCTTCTTAGATATATATTGCTAATGGCATCGATGCACGAGGAAACAGTTCTATAATGCAATCAACAGCAATATGGTCGATTTTTGTCTAGCTGTCATAGGGTTGTCATGAGGTATAATTATGTAGCTCAACATACAGTGATTGAGAAGGGAAACTTCTCCTGCATTTAATCTGAGTGTAAACTGTTGAATACCGCCTAGGTACATTCAGGAGACATTAATGTTTGTCTGAGAAATAACGGCCATGGATATACATGAATGCAAATTAATTTCATCTGATGCAAATTATTTACAGCCTTTGTTTGTGCTTCCAGACATTAATGAACCAGTTGAACTTGTCTGCAAATAATCACTTTCATAGGCTTAAAATTAAGCACTTTGAATGCAATTAAGTAGCAAGAGAGATTGGCAAATACAATACATTGTAACTTACAAGCCCGCCATTAAAAACGACTTGGCTCAGTGGAAATTGTAGGAGCTGACATATATTTCCTGTTTGTCGTTGGCTGGTACAGCTACTGCTTCATTAGGCTTGTTCTGTTCCCCTACATAATTGCATCCTAATCCCTGTGTAATACTGTGTGTAGAATTGACTTCAGGGAAGAGTCAAATAACTGCATTTCTGCAAGTGAGGCTTTGCCTGTATATCTAACATTGTTGCAGACAATTTGCTTTGTTGTAGCTTACATACTCGTCACAGAACCCAATATGAAAAACACTTAACACGAAGTGCTCCCTACTCAGGGTCACAAAATATTAGTATTCTAAGCTGGCAATCTGTAACCAGTAGGCGTTATTCGATTCCGCCTGTTCACTATAGAGCGCTTTGAGTTGTTACATATTTCTTAGGTGCAATTGGCGCCTCTGAAAGTCAAATATATTGTGTTTGCGTAAGTGCTCTCCACGCCTGATATATAAACAAACTAATTAAGGGGATATAAAGTACACAGGCAAACAGTTGACAACACTGAGTGACAGAGAGTTTAATGACAATATTGGTGGGATAACTCACCTATCCAATTGGCTGCTGTGACGCAGACTAACCCAGAACAGGGAGTAGATCAGATGTTAATCATCCCCTAGCTACTGTGGATTCAGACAAACTATGTGATGCCAAGCCAACTCCTTACGAACACTCGCAATATATCACTCTCGTACATCACGATCGTACTTTATAACTGTTTCGTCCGATTGAGTGATGGTTTCGCAGTCCACTGGTGTGTAGCAATATTCTAGTGACGTAGATTTCGTAAATCACATTGGAGCAATCCAAATCAGTTTGTACTGCACGTGAGTGTACAGATAGTGTAGTCGATACTGTGTTATAACTCCATCATGCACGTATTGAAGCTAAATTGTGGTTATTATACTGCAATGTTAACATGTTTTAAGAAGGACTAATCTACATAGAACACAATGATGTAATGCTCAGGAAGCATCATTTAATTGAAGAATGTAGTATAATATTCAGTAACTTTGAGGTATCTCACCTAAACTCATCGCTGTGTGGTCAGCAGACTAACTAGTAATGTCTACCCACATCACCGTCATTAGATTAACGAACTGTTTGGAATGCTGTATATTTTATTTGAGGTTCGTGCATCTTCCACTCGGCATTTCGATCAAAGTGGTAAGCACATGCTGAAATGCATAAATATGACCAGTAAATAGCTAAAGTAATTGAAACAACGTTTAAAGGGTATTCGAAGCATAAGCGCGGGAAATGCTTGAAACCATCGGGATGTACGAGGTGATGGTCTCAAAGAATTTACAGCTTCGCTACGGTTTCACTCCAATTGGCTGTGTGGTGGCCTCTTCCCTTGCTATATATAATAGCCATCGTAAGGTGTCGCTACAGTGAAAAGCACATGTGAATGCTGGGTTGACGTCACTGCGATTGATGAGAGCGAGAAAATGTCGTTTCCGCGGCTGAAAAGACGTCACGCTATAGGCTTTAAAATACCACTTTTTAATGAATGTCAACATGATCAATCGTCCGGTCTGGAGTTGACCTATCGAAGAAGACTTACCGCCTTTCACAGCGTCCGCCACGTTTGCTATCCTCAATATGTCATCAACTATTTCATAGCTGCCCAAATGGGTTCACATCGTCAAGCTGTGTGGTGATTATGATATGGCATGAAATATAGAACCGTCATCGGGTGACGATACCATGAAATCCATAAAAGCTCCCTGGATCATTCATAAAACGTCGAGGAGATCGGTGTTTTATATGGAGTCATCGGATTGGTCAGCGCTATTTCACCTACAAACATCCGCTAAACTCGCAATCAATTGATATTATGAGGTTACTTGGAGGATAAGTATTAGGTATCGCTGCAGTAATACACTGAATATAGTAACTGAGCAGTGGTGACTAATCGTCGACAAGATAATTTTATAGGGTCACGTGACAGGGATCGTTCAGTTGCGTTGACGATAAAATATCAATGACAAGTATTTATATGTATATGTGTGTGGGTATATATTGGTAAAATTCATACATTGCACGCTCGATCTGAAGTATTTGGTCACTACGCGTCATCTTATCGTCAACGCAAATGAACGATCCGTGTCACGTGATCCGAGGAAATTTATATATATATATATATGTATATAAAATTATATATATATAAAAATATATATATATATATATATATATATATATATATATATATATATATATATATATATATATATATATATATATATATATATATATATATATATATATGTCACTACTAAAATATTCAGCTTGACCAATTGCTTATTGTACCATCTAGATATATTATTCGAGCATGCAAACATCATCAATTGGTATATCTAGTGCAAGTGCATGTCGTCACAGTGCAATATGGCACCGACGACAGGTGTCTCTTCCGCCTTCATAATATGTTATGATGAGGCAGCAGTGGCATAGGCTCACTGATTCATGTTACAAAGTGGCTCACTAGGATTGGTGGATCTAACATGTCGGGTTACTATGATATGCCCAACTTATATACATACTTGAACCCGCTTGTCCACAAGATGAATTAAGTGATGTCACCTAGCGTTAAACTCCTTCCCCAATACCGATTGTATGATAAAGTGGCTTGCAGTGATTTCGGGTTAGCATGAATGGCAGTTTCTCCATCCATTTTGATTGGTGCTACTTGGTATTCATCAAGTCTCGTGTAGTGGGCTTTATGTTGAATGGTGATGAATTATACATCAGTTTAATCAGGAGATATTTAAGGCAGATTTTCAAAAACATTTTTATACAAACCAGCTTCAATCAATGATCAGTTTTTAAAGTTGGATTTGACTGGTACTTACTCAGAGTGCCGTTTCTGCAAACTACATTGAACGTTTCTTGTCATCAGTGTACCAGCCCATCTGGTATTAACTGACTGGTGTCAAATGAAAGGATATTTTACTTGTTGTGACAATGCAATCAGTTTAACTTGGTTTACCCAAATTGCCTTACGATTTTGAAAATGTCATCTACGAATGGTTTGGCCGTCAGTCAATTATTTCCTATATTCTTTGTCAGTCCTGTACGGATACAATTTCATGCACGACAGCATTTGATATGCATTTTCAAAGCTTAGCACAGAATGAGATAATGAAAATTCAATCAGATCTGCGTTTCAGTTGTTTCACTTGTTGATATCCGGCAAAGACTTGCAGAGCATGTAATATGATCAATGCAAAACATGGTTGACAATTACACGCACTGTTGAGCACCTGTCATCTGTAGAAGTGATAATTCGATACTATATTGCTTCTATGGACATTCTTTACTGGATTCCAATTCGGTGGTTTATTCAGACTAGGGCAGACACATCGTTCTTACTCGCAGCAGAGTACGCCCTGCCAAGAGCTGTACAGAAGTTGATTCACTATCGCCGGCGTTGGACATCTAACTAAGAGTTGCATTTGACAATTATATATTGAACAAAGGCGATAGCATAGCTATTGCATATCCTATATTAAACGGTGCACATTGGCAAGCAGATCATGATGTGTTTAGAATTTCTCTCTTACGAGATAAGCACTTACACTGTCGACGCTTAGCGTGTTTATATTAGGCCTTCCTAGGGCCCAATGTAGTTGAATTACAGTCTAAATAATCTCCCAGGCATAAAACAAATTGCTTCTTAGATATATATTGCCAATTGCATCGATGCATAATGAAAAAGTGCTATGATGCAATCAACAGCAATATGGTCGATTCCTGTCAAGCTATCATAGCGTTGTCATGAGGTATTATTATATACCTCTACATACGGTTATTGAGATGGCAAACTTCTCCTGCATTCAATCTGTGTGCAAACAGTATAAAACTAGTTACATTCAGGAGAGACATAAATGTATGTCTGTGAAATAACTGCCATGGATATACATTAATACAAATTAGTTTGATATGATGCAAATTTATTTACAGCCTTTGATTGAGCATACCGACATTATTTAACAAGTTGGACTGGTCTGCAAATAATCACGCCAACGACGTGACATCATTCATTTATACGCTTATGTAGCAAGAGAGCTTGGCATATACAATACATTGTAACTTACAAGCCCGCCATTAGAATGACCTGGTACAGTGGAAATTGTAGGAGCTGACATATATTTCCTGTTTGTCATTGGTTGGTACCGCTATTGCTTGATACGGCTTGTTCTGTTCGCCTACATTATTGCATCCTAATCCCCGAGTAATACTGTGTGTAGAATTGACTTCAGGTTAGAGTCAAATAATTGCATTTCTGCAAGTGTGGCTTTGTATGCATATCTAACATGGTTGCAGACAATTTGCTTTGTTGCAGCTTTAATACTTGTCACAGAACGCAATATGAAGAACATTCAACACGAGGTGCTCTCTACTCAAGGTCAAAAACTATTAGTATGCTAAGTTGGCAATCTGTAACCAGCGAGCGTAATTCGATTCCGCCTGTTCATTATGGAGCCCTTTGAGCTGTTACCGCCCGGGTGTATCTCTTCGCTGCATTCTGATTCCTTTTTGTCTTCAAATACTAAGCTTTGTATGTATATCTAACATGGTTGCAGACAATTTGCTTTGTTGCAGCTTAAATACTTGTCACAAAACCCCACATGAAGAACACTCAACATGAAGTGCTCTCTCCACAAGGTCACTATTAGTATGCTAAGCTGGCAATCTGTTACCAGCGAGCGTAATTCGATTCCGCCTGTTCATTATAGAGCCCTTTGAGCTGTTACTGCCCGGGTGTATCTCTTGTCTGCAATTGGCGCCTCTAACAGTCAAATAAAATGTGCTCTCTACGCCTGATATATAAACAAACTACTAGTCTAAATATGTTTAGAATTGCGTCATATGACGATGCTCTTCAAATAGAAAAATTCATCTTCTGAGAAAAAGGAAGGACATTTAATGTGCATAATCCTCATGCTGTTGAATTATTTAGCTGAGCAATGAATCATTCTGATTGCTTTCTTCTTCAAATACTAAGCTGAACACGGAATATACATCAATCTGTTTGGGACCAGGAATATGATCACTAGCTCAACTGCGATCAAGGTAATCGGTTGAATAGTTACGCATGATCCAGATTCGTTTAACTTATCTTCTGTTGTACAATACAGTTAGTGTCTGAGGTAGCACACACAATAATACAAATGCGAAAACAATGAAGACTACAAATTATGCGTGATCTTTGTTGTTGTTTTATCATGACGCTTCATCACGCGATGTGATGATGTGATGATTGTGAGCGTTAAATTGTCTAGTTCGTCATTATCATCTCAATGTTGTTGTCAGTTATAAGGAGGAAAATCAGGTTTATCAGATATAACAGACATCGACGTAAATATTTGCTTGATTGCTTTGTGTGTCGGATGGGTGATGGAGGATGGAGCTAGAAGTGTGACGGAGAATGATTGCCATACTCGATAACAGAAAACCTGAATGACGCACAATGTGATTGGATGACGACAATGGACACTGTGAGCAAGGACAGCTGGCTTGTATACGTCACAAGCCTATATATAGGAAATATAATGGCTTTATTCTGGTGAATGGAAATTGTTATTGGAGAAGGAATCCTCTATCAGATTAGTTGATACATGGGGATTTGATATCATATAATTCCCAAACTTATATCGGGTTTACAAATGCATATTTCATGGTAAGTGTTGTCTTCGTTTTGTACTGGGTATTAGACAGAGCGGTGGCGTATCATGGCGAGCATGTTGATAATTTCCACTGCGCCTTGGATTCAAAGCTGTTGCCGTGTTTCCGAAACAAACAGCATTTTCTCACCTCGGCTGAACCATAGTGCGACGAATCAAACTCAATTGATTTTACAGAAATTAAATTACGCCCTTGCTAGATAGTGAGTCTACTCTGAGGGCTTCTCTTTTCGCTTAACGTTGTAACAAGATGCATACTGATGCATACTGAAGCATCAAGAAGTCATGTCTTTGATGAGGAAACAATTATTTCTTTCTGAAACGAAATTCATTCGGGTCTAAGCAGACATTCATGGCTAAACAACAAACACGATTTAATAAAATGGTCCAACAATGCGATAATTGATTAAACTTGATGTTTTTGTCCCATTCTCACGTTTGTTGCGGACAAATTATTACAATTTACATAAATATTGAATGTGTTGTAAAGTGCATGTGAGTCTGCAATAAATGTCTTCTTGCTTTTACTATTCAACAGTTCTTGAGGTTAAACCTATCGGGCTAACATATTTGCAAATCACTATGGTGATGCCTTTGTATTATGATGGAGGTAGTATATCTAGAGGTGAAATAACGTGGGTTGCAAGTAGCTATATTTAATTCTATTTCACATTTATATTTTATATAGTACCATTGTTCCATTCTACCTGACAAAATGACTTGTCATTACTAAAATGTAAAGCTTGATTAATTGCTTATCGTGCCATTTAGGCATGTCATTCACCATCGAATAGTATATCTACTGCAGGTGCGTGCAGTCATAATAGTCCGATATACGACCCCGAAGACAGGTGTCTCTTCTGCCATCATAACCTGGCATGATGAGGCAGCGGGAACGCCAGCTCTATGATTCATAGGAGTGACTCACTAAGATTGATGGATCAATGATGTAGGACTATGATGTGCTGATGGTGCCTGAACCAGTCGACATGATTGATTAAGTGGTGTCACCTGGCGTTGAACTCTGTCCACAATACTGATCCCTTCGGCCACGTATCACAAGCGTCGTTCATGACTGATTAACAATGTTTATTAATTCAAATGGAAAGTAGCGATTTGTATTTGTTGGCCTATTTTCTGCTCAATATATGATTGCTGCTAATATAACAAACACGATGTTAAATAGATCATGCTAGTTGCTGATAACTGATTAGACAAACGTCGAATTAAGTGGTGCACAGGGCTAATTATGTATCAACTTAGCCATTAGGTAATAAGTGTATGTTATATTTACTGAACCCTTCGCTTGTGTAATTAGAACAGCTGCAGGGTTGATTCTGGAACCCATTATTTGCACCAGCTGCTAATAGCCATGTACCTGATCAAGAGATACCGAGTATGCAATTGGATACGATTTCTACGAAGCGATATATAGTTGTTTGAATTATGTTGCGAATGAACAGATAATGCCCGCTCTGATCAAGAAGTTAGGATTCCCTTCACTAAATCCTAACAATAACACTACCATGGATCACCGAGCTTTTGGGGCCATATTGCACCTGTTAATATCATAACAGCAACCTCGTTTTGTCGCTGGATTACTTATGTGACAGTCAAATGGCTACCGTCTTGGCGTCAAATATGTATTGCAGTGTTGCCTTCTACATTTAACGTTGATTCACAGATAATCCTCTTGAAACTGTATACGAATGGGTGTTGTAAGGTGATGTGATGTATACATCTGAATTGAAACCTTATCTGCGCAGTGCTGGTTAGGGCTGTCGTCAAATGAATATGTAAATAATGGGTGTAACGGAATAACATTATTTAAACTGTCGAGCATAGTCTAAGTGACCGAATCAGCTGATACGTTAAAAGACTGAACGGATTGTACATAATTAATGTGGTGAAACAATCAAACCATAGCTTTACGTTATTGAGTGCTACAAAAACATCTCGGCTAGAAAATGTTGTGCTTTTTGCAATAGCCGCAAGGATTGACTGCATGCATAACTGATAGTTTTGATTTGTCCATGTGAGTTGCTATACATCTTATATATATATAAATATATATATATATATATAGATATATATATATATATATATATATGAGATATATATATATATATATATATATATATCTATATATATATATATATATATATATCTATATATATATATATATATATATATATATATATATATCTATATATATATATATATATATATATATATATATATATCTATATACATTCCCCTCTCCATTTTCATTCATCCTCGCATGCGGCTGCTTCATCAGATAAATCCTATTTACCTACCATTCTTGGCGCCAAATAACACATGAGTGAAGGTGCGCCGTTAAACCCTATATTTGCCATACCTTACCAAATGGTAATAAAAGAAGAGACGAATTCCGTGACGGAAGCGGACAAATTTAATCAGCAACCAGTGGCGAGGTAATACAATTCAATGATATCCATTTAGCATTCTTGTCCATCTGTCTAGCTGCTGACGATGTTGTTCCCCATGTCATTCATCTTAGCTGCTGAAATCACCGCCAGGGGGATATTTAACCTCTGAAATCTATTCCCGTGTGCTCTATTTGGGTAGTCGACACAAATAAGATGCCGACAATAAATTCACAAGTTGATATTATGTTACCTATTGTCTGATTCGAGCTCCGGACAGAATCAATGGGGAACCAACACAGCCTGTATTCAATGACATCGTTTATTACAAGACAACGCCGTCTCCCAGCCGTTCCAACCCTCTGGCTAATGCTGATATTATCAGAAACAATATATCAATATTATGGTCTACATATGGGAATATTTTCGGTACTTTGAGCCATTTCATGGTCCCTGAAACCGTGTACCCGTAACCCAGGTTGTCACCTACTCTGACATTGTTTACTACAGGGGAGAAAGGAGTGCGCTAATAATAATCTGCCGCTGCATCACAGTCGTTCAGCATGGTAACACACATAATCGATAAAAGGTACATATTTTAGGTTAGATATCATATACCACACCCGCAGTAAAACAAGCAAGATGTTGGTTTAATCAATCTGACCAATAATCTTTATTCGACATACACATAATGACACAACCATCAAGTTTGATATGATAACCTATTGGCTAAGGAGATATGTGTCAAAATCACAAGTTAACTGGTTTAATGAAAGATTATTCATTTCTTCAGATAATAGTGTTTATGACGTCAACATGCACACACCGTCAGCCATAAAATTCAACATTGATAACACATTTCAGAACTTCACGTTGTTTTATTTGTAGCATGGTAAACATGCATCGCGTCTTTCGTCTACTCGCATCGCGATAGGACGAGCAAGTCGATTAAGATAATAAAACAATGCAAACGGTTTCCCGATGCGTTCGTGTTGTATCACAGTCGTCAATTACTTGCAAAAGACAATAATCAAAACTAACTCTTAAACGATGAGGTGTCTTCCCTGGTAATATAATCTAGCTTTGGACAGATACTTCCAAGTACTGAAGATTGTATCAGTTTCAGGTCCGTTGACGAAAAGCAGTGAAAGTATCTTGCGAGGCGCATAAATATAAGCATTGAATCGCAAAAACAGTCGGTATGCAATTCACCATCGACGAAATACATCATTGAGTCGTGTGCAGACACTTCGAACAAGTTATTAAGATCATTACTGTACCACAACGATGGCAAAAAGGCAGCAATGAACGAATTATTTGGAATTCATGTCGCATGAATGTATGACTGCGGGTTGATTTCACTGTATTCAACACTGACAATAATGACGTTCATCTCAGAATCGACTACAAAGCAAGAAGCACCCAGACCCATCAATCAATGTTTTTGTATTATTCTGCCATGGCTGTGATATGTCGGGTATAACCATTTTGAGAGCAATTAGGCTGTAGCATAAAATATATAATAAGTGAATATTCAGATTTGTACTGTCAAGTATCGATTAGATTTATACATATACAAGCGGATCAATTAAATAGTAAGTAGACTGCCTGTATATTCAGAGCAACGTCGGTGTGTGTGTGTGTGTGTGTGTGTGTGTGTGTGTGTGTGTGTGTGTGTGTGTGTGTGTGTGTGTGTGTGTGTGTGTGTGTGTGTGTGTGTGTGTGTGTGTGTGTGTGTGTGTGTGTGTGTGTGTGTGTGTGTGTGAAGCCCCAAGGAAAGCTTCATATAGGTGCGCTGTAGCCTTTGCGATATGTTCTCATTTTGATATGTTGGGATTAATGTATATATGGCTTCTTGGGTGATACTGATATAAAAGAGGAGCAAATAAATCTCCCGTTGTCGATCAGGTTACCACTGCTGCTACAGAGCCAGATCGTTCAACAGAATAAGTTCGTGGGTCGAAGTGATTGCCATACCGTGTGATTTAGTGAAATTTGTCAAACCGCTGCATGGCAGGATAAACACATTGCAACTGACTGCTTTCTCACTATAATTGACTAGACTGTTCAGTCTATCACCACATGAATTCATTCCGCTATATCTTACCTGCTAAAGCCGTTACGATGATGATAGTAAAGGCCACATATAATTTGCAATTCTCTATAACCGTATTGTGTATATAATATCGCCCAACAACATCCGGTCATATCTTCAAATACCTCGGTAGGCGCCGTTATGTGGTTCGTGTTGTCGTTATCTGGCACAGTCTGGTTGATCGGGCAACGATCTGCATCAAATCGCAATACCAACTGTAGACAACCTTTTTCATTTTGCCGCTGCAATATAACAGTTATCACCAATCCTTCACCCAGATGAACCATGAAATCCTACGTTATGCTTAGTTCACTTTAATTACGTTTACACGACCTCAATGATGTGTGAACGAGAAGTTGTCGTGAAATAAGGTGATCCTGATCACACCAGAATATGATTGGCATGATCAATAAATTGCATGCATTGGTGAGTACACTTAATATATATATATATATATATATATAGAGATATATATAGATATAGATTATATATATATATATATATATATATATATATATATATATATATATATATCTATATATATATGTATATCTAGATATATCTATATATTTATCTATAATATAAATAAGTATCTACATATATATGTCTCTCTGTAGATCTATGTATAGATATATAAATAGAGGGGTCTCCTCTATATCTAGCTATCTCTCTCTCTCCTCTATCTCTCTCTCTCTCTGCCTCTCTCTCTACAGAGATGTGTCTCTCTCTTCTCTCTCTCTCTCTCTCTCTAGAGAGATCTCTACTCTCTCTATCTCTCTATCTATCTCTCTCTAGAGAGAGAGAGATCTCTCTATAGATCCTCTCTCTCTCTCTCTAGATATCTATATATCTTCTCTCTCTCTCTCTATCTCTCTCTCTCTTCTCTCTCTCTCTCTATCTCTCTCTCCTCTCTCTATCTCTCTCTCTCTCTATCTCCTATATCTCTCTCTCTATATATCTATATATATATATATATATATACCGGTCCCCTACAACCAAAGTGCAGTCGAAAAACTAATTATTATCACGTACATTGCATTTACGCTCGGTAAATCACACTATGCCTGAAGGTGATATACAAACGAACCGCCAAGCATTCTACGTAGTTGACCATATTGCACTACTAGCTAATTACCACATTCCTTCAACAGACAGTCCTGAGATCCTTCCACTGAGTGACAAACGGGATTTGGGGACACGATCGAGGGGTTTTCATCTGGCATCGAGGGGTTGGTACATGGTGATTTGATATCACATAATTCCCAGACTTATAACGCATATGCTACGGCATATTTCGTGGAAAATGTTTTGTTTAGCTTGTGCTGAGTGTTAGACAGAGGGGTTGCGTATCGTGATAATTGCCACTGAGCCTTGGATCGATAGCTAATGCCGTGTTTCCGAAACAAAATAACATTCTCTCACCTCTGCGTATCAAGTTTATGACGATAAAACTTTCTTGCCATCAATTGATTTAACTGACTTCAAACATTAAATTACGTCCATGCTAGATAGTGAGTCTGAGTGTTTTCTTTTCGCTTAACGTTGTGACAAGATGCATACTGCAGTATCAACATGTCATGTCTTAGATGAGGGACAATTCTTACTTTCTGAAACGAAATTCATTCGGGTCTAAGTAGACATTTATGGCTAAACAACAAACGCGAGAGCAAATAGTCCTTCAAAGCACTGATTGAGTAAACTTTCTGTTTTGATTTCATTCTCACTTTTATTTTTTGGTATGTTGAACACTGACCCTTTCTTGTAGAAATGATCTGTTAAGTTGTATCACCTGGCGTTGAACTCCTTCCGCAACACTGATCCCTTCAGCAACGTATCACAAGATTAGTTCAGACTTACTTACAATGATGTTTCATTCCGACGGAAAGGAGCGGTCTTTCGCTAACCGGAATTGTGCTTTTTGTATATGTCAGCCGACTAACTGCTTCATATGTATAGATATAGATATAGATATATAGATATATATATATATAGATATAGATATAGAGAGAGATATATAGATAGAGAGATATAGAGATATATAGAGAGAGAGATATCTCTATCTAGAGATATATCTCTATATATATCTATAGATATATATATAGATATATCTATCTATATCTATATCTCTATATATATATAGGATATATATGCATATACATATATATACACATACATATATATATATGTTTACATATATCTACATATATATATGTATATATATATACATATATATATGTTAACATATATATACATATATATATATAGATGTCTATCTATCTATCTCTATAGATATATCTATATAGAGTATATAGGAGATATATAGATATATATATATATATATATATATATCTATATATATATATATATCTCTATATATATATATATATATATATATATATATATATATATGAGATAACAGTCAACTAGGGTAATTACGCAAAACTAACGAGAAAATTGCTAGGTCCTGTCAATCATGTTTTGATTTAATCTTATTCATCATGTTACCTTCTATTCAAACATATACAGGTGCATATAAACATAATGGTAATGGTGGCTGTAAGCTGTTTGAATGCGACATGCAACTGCTCAACATCGTAAGGAGGAACTGTTTACTAAAATTCGCCTTTGTAGTTGATTATCGCTGTCAAATAGAATTCTTATGCATTTTGTGTAGGCCAAACGCAAACATGAATCAGAAGAGATTAGACACGCCAGGTGGAAATAAAAGACACGACGGTTTCAGTGGAGCATTAAACCTCGAAATGATACGTGACGAAGGCGGATAGTACTACTCAGGAACCTGTGGTGAAGTGATATTATTCAATGATATCCATTTAGCATTTTTGTCCATCTGACCAGCTGCGGATTGTGTTTGTTTTGTTGTTGTTGTTGTTTAATCTAATCAGAGTGGATTTGGCAGCTTTGGCCATGTACCACTGTGTTTGTTTTTGTTGTTGTTGTTGTTTCCCGGTAAAGCAGTTCGGCAACTATAGGCCACGTACTGCTGTGAGTGTGTTTGTTTTGTTTGTTGTTGTTGTTGTTTCCCGGTAAAGCAGTTCGGCAACTATAGGCCACGTACTGCTTGTTTGTTTTCCCACACGTATATGCCCTTTACATAAGCTGCTGCTTTCACCGCCATGTGTATATTTCACCTCTGAAATCTATTCCCGTGTGTTCTATTTGGGTAATCGACACAAATGAGACGCCGACAACAATATTGCAAGTTGATATCATGTCACCTGGTTTCTGATTCGTGCGCCGGACAGAATCAATGGGGAACCAACACAACCTGTATCCAATGACATGTTTTATTACACGACAGCTCCTTCTCAAACCCTGGTCGTTCCACAGTAAACAAACTCTGGCTAATGCTAATATTATCAGGAATAATGTGACAATGCTATGGCCAACATATGGGAATATTTCCGAATATTGGAGACATTTTATGGCCCCTGGAGCCGTGTCCCCGTAACCCTAGTTGTCACTTACTGTTTACTTTAGTGGAATAATAGGAGAACATGGGTGAAAGAAGTGTGCTCTATGAGGCTGGGTGTTGGTTGGTTCTTATGTATATAAACGCGTAATGATTTTAGGCCACTTCACTATGGTCTTTCAGCTGGCTAACACACATAATCGATATATCGTTATATATTTTAGGGTTTAAAATCATATACCAATATATTTGGCATACCCGCAGTACACGAGCAAGTTGTTGGACTTATTTTGCCAAGCAGCGTCAAACCTAAGTTATACCGACCGTTTAATAAATCTGGCCAATTATATAAGTTGGATATACACATATTGACACAGCCACCATTTTGCCTTGGTAAGGAGAAATGTGTCAAAATCAAAATTTTTTAAGTTAACTGGTTCAATGAAAGATAATTAAACTCATCAGATAATATTATTTATGACGTTAACATCGACACCGTTAGACCTATAATTCAACATTGATAACATATTTCAACTTTTCGTCACCTTGTTTTATTTGTAGTTTGGTAAACATGCATCGCGTCTTTGGCCTACTCGTATCACGATAATACGAGCATATCGATAAAGATAATAAAACAATGCAAACGGTTTACCTATGCGTTCGTGTTGTATCACAGTCTTCAATTACTTGCTTACTTCAGTAATCAATACTAACTCAAAATCGAAGAGATGTTTTCCATGGTGATATAATCTAGCTTCCAAGTACTGAAGATAATAGCAGTCTCAGGCGCATAAATATAGGCATTGAATCGCCAAAGCAGTCGGTAGGCTATTTACCATCGATAAAATACACCCTCTCTTGTGTCGTGTGCAGACACTTAGAACAAGTATGTTCAGATCATTACTGTACCAAAACGATGGTATATAGTCAACAATGAACGAATTATTTAGAATTCATGTCGTATGAATGTCTGCGGGTTGATTTCAATGTATTCAGTGCTGACAACACTTGTGTCCATCTCATAATCGACTTCCAAGCAAGAAACGCCCAGACCTATCAATCAATGTTTTTGCATTATTCTGCCATGGCAGTAACATGTCGGGTATATCCATTGTTAAGAGCAGTTTGGCTTTAACGCAGGCAACAATTGTTGAAATTAGTACTGACTGCATAAAATTGTAAGTGACTATTGAGATTTGTGCTGTCAAGTATTGATTAGATTTATACATATGCAGGTGGGTCAATGAAACAGTAGGTAGATTGTCTTTATATTCAGAGCAACGTCGATATAAATCCTGTGGCATTTGAATGACGTTCTGCATAGAATACATATGCCATGAGATCCTCCCGCCAAGTTATCATCGTAAACCACTTGATACGCTGCATCATTTTGAGTTTGTTACTCATTACATCGCGCTCAATTCTATGCTTATTCCAGCACAACCATATTGTCGGTGGGAAGTGCAGATGGTGATGGCGTCCATGGGTCATTACGGGAGCACCCGACCATTAACAATACATAGGTTGACTATCTCCAAAAAAAGCAGACCCAACAGTGCATGTAATTGATGAATCAAGTAAACCGTGTTTTGCTTTGATCAAATTTCCCTGCTCGCCAAGTTTAATCCGGATAAGAATGCGTCAGCTTGCTTTGTGCCTGCTGAACCTTATGCAAATAGATGCGACTGGGCGTTGAAGTGAGAACTTACCAGCTCATAAGTTAATAGATTCAAAGGTCCGTATAAAATTACTGTGTTGCAACAGTTAAACCATAGCCTTAAATACGTAAGTGATGTAGTATTCAACAACCACGCGCGTATTTCCATAGTAATATGGAACCTCAATGCGCGCTTTTGACGAAGGCATTTCTCCAGCTCCCAGGGTCCATGGTACCCGAGTGTATTGCAAAGACCCGATTTTGCAAGAACGAACGGTAGTGACTATAGGGGGGGTGGGGGTATAAACTGTTACCTCATCATAAGAACAACCAAAAATCCATGGTGCACTACAAGAACTTACCTCACATTCGGACGAATTGAAGGAGAAGCACATCTTAAACACAGATTTGCCAGTGGTGACCATACAGGATCTGCGTTGTGGCGACAGGTCTGATGTATGGATTTCACGATCCCGCAGAAGGGGCTCCGATTGAAACAGACATAGAAGCCTCTCCTATGCATCAAAAAGATTATATATATATATATATATATATATATATATATATATATATATATATATATATATATATATATATATATATATATATATATATATGGTATTTATATATATATAAATGTATATATATATATATATATATATATAGATATATATATATCTATATATATATATATATATATATATATATATATATATATATATCTATATATATATATATATATCTATATATCTCTATATATATATATATATATATCTATCTCTATATCTATATATATATATATATCACACTCTGAGCTTACACTTTGATTTAAGACGGGTGTTATCTTTTTTGCTCTGGGCTTGGAAGATCGAGGATAAGACCCCTTTTAGAAGGGAACTCTACCAATTATGCTTATAAGTTTTAAGCAGCTGCCGCAAGGGGAGTTTCATATAGGTGCTCTGTCGCCTTGGCGATATGTTCTCATTCTAAAATGTTGAGATTGATTTATATATAGTTTCTTGGAAATAAGTCATGTGTGTGGGATCGGGTTATATGAAACTGTAGGCTAAGGTCGCTGATATAAAAGAGAAGCATATAAATCTCCCGCAGTCGATCAGGTTACCACTGCTGCTACAGAGCCAGTTCTTTCAACAGAAATACAAGTTTGTGCTACAAAGTGATTGCCATATCGTGTGATTTAGGGATTGGATTGTCAAACCACTGCATGGCAGGATAAACACATTGCAAGGGATTGCTTTCCCACAGTAAAGAACCAGACTGTTCAATCTATCAACACGTGAATTCATTCCGTCATATCGTACGTGCTGAAGCCGTTACGATGATGATAGTAAAGGTCATCTATCATATGCAAATTTCGATAATCGCTCGGCTCACACTCCGTATTGTGTAAATCACCTCGCCCTACAGCATCCTGTCATATATAGTTTCACATGCCTCGGTAGGCGCCGTTATGTGGTTCTTGTTGTCGTTATCTGACACAGCCTGGTCGAACAGGCAACGATCTGCATCAAATCGCAACACCAACAGTAGAAAAAATCTTTTCATTTCGTCCCTGCAATACAACAGTAATCGCAGAGCATTCACCGAGATGAACCTTGAAATCCCGTGTTATGCTCAGTTCACTTTAATTACGCTTACACGACCTCACTGATGTATGAACGAGAAATTGTCGTGAACTCAGGTGATTCTGATCACAGCAAAACATGATTGACATGATCAATAAATTACATGCATTGGTGAGTACACTAATCAACATAAGTGGCTGCTTTACGCAAAAGCCGTCAACATCTGTCCCTTTGTTATTGGATGTTGTGTCAATGACACGTTGACGTCATCATCATCTGTGCTTCCCACTGGCAAGTTCGTCGTGCTCGGATACGCATGTCAATGAGCGCGACATTTTTGATAGCGAACTCAAAATGATGCGACAAATTACTTAGCTTATGATTATTGATTTGCTAGCAGAGGTCAAGTCCTCCATATTTGATACACGACGTCTTGCCAGCGGTGCTGTCGTAAAGGAAGTTCCCTCTTCATTTAATTGGTTTAAACGACATGTTTATATGTAAATATATACATGAATATATATATATATATATATATATATACATATATACATATATATATATATATATATATATATATATATATATATATATATATATATAGATATATATATATATATATATATATATATATATATATATATATATATATATATATATATCTATCTATATATATATATATATATATATATATATAGTGGAGTCGAAACTTATTATGACGTGCATTGCAGCAATCCAAACTCATTAGAAACTGGGTAGATCACATTATGCCAGTTCCCTGACGGGGATATATAGGTGAAATGCCTAGCCTTCAACTTAGGTTGTCAACTGGCTCCAGCTTCCGCGATCAATCCTTCTCAGGACCGTATTATCAGTACATATTTCTTTATAACAGTAGCATAGGCCAGGAGCTATTTACTGCTGTACGACCTTTCCATGAACTGCTGAGACACGGCGCTGCCAGGTTATAATTGAATAATAACTGCTTTCATTGGCTGATATATGCCCAGCGCATGAATCAGACCTGAAGTAACATAATGATAATTTGCCTAAGCAATGTCAGCGTGTCTTGAACTTCGATTATCCGACTAAGATCATTCGATATGTAAACAACGCATCAGGATCATCCGCCCGCATCACAGTCCGATTCTGTCCTATGTTTAGAACATCATTAAACCCATTGTTTCATTTCATCCCCATTGCTTGCTTAAGCATAGCTCACTTGGACGCTATTTATACATTGCGTTTCACATACACATGGTGGGAAAAGATTATTGGACCAGTGCCAAACAAACAGCAAACATACTCGAAGCATAATTTTATCGGTGTTGGCAAGAAAATAAATAATTGACTGCCAATTAACTTGACAGTACCATATTGGAAATCCACATAATTGATTACGATATCACATACTGCAGATATGCGTTCAAATCCCACGATGGATTATCCGATCACCTATAAGACGGGGCAACGTAGATTGCGCTGACATGAAATCTGCGATGTGGGTTAGTTTTGATGCTGCGACGCCAAGAAGAAGTTTATACTGCAATATGAAGGAAATGATATATGTAAATTAGAAAAAGTGCGGCCTTGGGTGACTTTATGCTGATGTCAAGAAGGACGCCTCTTTTGCAGCAAATTTAAGAACTTGTTATGCAAACTAATTACACGTCTTCCTGAACTGGGGGACCGAAATCAAATACTGTTCTTTTTCACCACAAATGCAAATTACAAATATTGATTTGTGAGTAAAATCTCTTAAAGATAGGTACACCATAGAACTTTCTCCAAGATCGACTTTTCCCCGATATTAACGTATTGCCATTAGTGTACCATTGCTAATACCTTCTTTCCATGGCCCATAAACACTTGAAAGCTAAACGTCCAATGTATTTCAGTATTCTCTGATGTAATTTGGTCAGTATTTTCTATTTATTCTTCTGGGACCATCGACTCTATGACCGGATACAATAAGGATACATATCTATAATTCAGGGAAGTGGGTACCTATGATATGAACTCAGTTGACATGGGCAGATTTGATTTATTATCATTATTCAGCAGGTGCCTCAACACAACAACATTTGAAAAGTTATAGCCCAAATAGCAATGCATTGGGCTAAACGTCATGGGCAATGTTATGCCCTCATTTTATCCCATGTAACAATCCCATTCTAATAATACTACTATATCACAGACTCTCTTATCACATAACTGAATTATTCCTGACATCTCACGGCCATAACAGGTTTAACAACATGCTCTCATGACAGACAAGTGGAAGTCGCGTCCTGATTTCAGCACAATAAAGATATGAGGTGGGACCGGTCGCCCGTAAGTGAGCGTAAATTGGGAAACAATTTGATTATTAACGCATTCGTTGATGCCACGTGACTTTTGTTTAGACAGTTAATGAAACTTTCATTGAATTATTCCGGTAGTTTCAAGGTTCCTACACACGTTCTCTTAGTAATCGACATAAGATTTGTTTGTCTGTGGGAAGTGGCATGCCAACTAGTCGGCCAGCATACAATTCATCTACTGACATGAGGCTTTCAGTGCTCTTCGCCTGCTGACCAGACAGTGATCGAATAGCAGATATAAAACCATACTGGACAAACGTCAGTCGCTCAAAGAGGATTTGGAACCGATCGTATCATCACAAAGACTACTAAAGGTAACGAGCTCAAATCCAAAGGGTGTCATTCGTACTATCATACCACCTCTACTGTATGCCATGCACATATGCTCTGTGACATGCAACCAGGCAACGAGATATTGGTATTGTCGGCAAGCCTTTCATATTATTTACGTTTCCTATTAATAACAACATTGACCTCGTCTACTTGTAATACCCTCCATATAGATTAATAACTTCCATGAGATTTGATTTATCAACAACCTTCTCTTCTCGAAATAACCTCGATACACACGGATAACTTCACTGGAATTTAATTCATCTACAACCTTGTCATCTCGTAATAACCATCATATATACGCATAGCTTCAATGAGATTCGATTTATCTACAACCTTGCCTTCTCGAAATAACCTCCAGATATACGGATAGCTTCATTGTGATTGGATGTATCTACAACCTTATATGCTCATAATAACCTCTATATATACGGATAACTTCATTGAGATTTGATGTATCTACAACCTTGTCTTCTCGCAATAACCATATATACGGATTAGTTCGTTGAGATTTTATTTATCTACAACCTTGTCATCTCGAAATAACCTTCATATATACGGATAACTTCATTGAGATTTGATTTATCTACAACCTTGTCTTCTCGTCATAGCCTGCATTTATACGGATAACTTCGTGGAGATTTGATTTATCTACAACCTTGTCGAAATAACCTCCATATATACAGATAACTTCCCTGAGATTTGATTGATCTACAGTCTAATCTTCTCGCTCAATCCTTCCCATGAGTTCACTAACTACCAACAGACCGAACTTAATCATCTACTGCTTAATCCGTCTGATTAATGATTTTACCCAGCTACCTTGCTGTTGGCATAGAGTGATTTCATACTCTCCATCTACATTTCCCGGGTTTGTTTAAATGCCATCAGCGAATGTAGCTGCCATACTGAGTGCCAAGGAGGCTGGAATAATCCATGGTGCATGACCTAATAACACGATTCACCGTGTCTTTGGTAAAAACCACATCACTGGACATCATGTGATCGGGCATCGTCACCGGTTACACGTTGAATACGGTCGATGTGTATCTACCGATTACGTTGCACTAACTGCGATAGCGAGAAGACTTTAGTATTTAGTGTAAGACGCTGAGATCTAATCAATAAGGAAAAGTGGTGAGGCAAGCAGTCGACAGGGTGTTGATCTACATCGATTGCGTACCCTGCTAAACGCAGTGGCGTTCTGTGTCGTCGTATGATAAAACAGCCCTCTCCACAGCCGTGCGTTTTTCACTCTGGGACACAAGACGGCGTGCATCACCCTACAATTGCTTGGTACCATGTAAATATTGTGATCATTAATGTCGGAGATGCTGCAACTTATATACGACAATAATTATTGAATTCATTCTCGGTCTAAATATCAATGACGTGTGGCCACAATTACTTTCTATTTAATATATCCGACCTCGACCCGATTATCTCATGGGTGAATTTCTCTTGCATAACGTACACACACACCTGCCTAAGAGACTGCCAAAACGTAACCTAACTCCCCGGGATCTCTGTCTAAATACAGGTGGCCATTATCACCTGAAAGTCGATGTTATTCACTACCAAAGCAGTTTTGCATGGAACAAAAATATCGAAGCGTCAACTCTCTGGGGTGGTGATGTCTAAATAGGAAATGACTGCCTGTGGTTGACTTGCCAATACAAATTATACAATTGATTAGATGATTAATCAAGTAATCTAAATACAACTAGTTACCGGTGATCTTTGGCCTTCAAGTAACAGTTTTGTACACACAAATGAATAGATATCCAATGTTGAAGATTCCCGACACATATACACTAAAATAATTTATTAAAATCACAAATCCGAAACGCACATTCACTCAGCGAACAATTGTTTTCAAGAAGCGTTAATTCAAGTACAATTAGACTTGCAGTATCAACAATCAACGACTAGTTTGCATATTATCATATGTAATTATTTTGAAATTAATGCGCATTCTAAATCAGCTAAGTAAAAAAAATGCTTACGTCATAACTGGTTATACAACTGAATGATATCCTGTTATATGGTACACCTGCTGCTCCTGTATTGCAGAATGATTGCTTTTAATCAGAGAAGTAAGTTCGAATCAACTAAACTAATGAATCTTTGGAATATGAAAGATATGCTAAATAAGGCTGGTCATATACGGCGATAAATAATGGTCATTATAGAAATTGACAAAATCAGCTGCATGTAGGTGTGTGACGTCACGACGGGCGTCACCTTCCTTAGATCACGTGATTTCTGTAATTCTATGACATGATGCAACACGAAATTGGATAGCGGTTAAAGGTAATTGAAAATGACGTCATAACTGCCAGGCATTGTGACCAGTCGTAGTTGCTCTAATGATTGGTGGGGGCGTTCGGAGTTGGAAGTGGATCCTGTTTAAACGTGAGGGCGAGGTACGATTTGAATTGAGCTGCATGTTGGTTAGGTGAATACATTACCTACACTGTGGTTTGTGATCAGCCATGAGAATAACAAATCAACAATATATTCCGAAACATTCAAACACATAGGGATCAAAACAGAGTGACCAATATCCACACAAACAAGATATCGGCTTAAGTTTGCCGCTGATGCGAGGAGGAATCCATCATGACGGATCTATCAGGCCCAGCGTAGATAGGCCAGGTTCGTCGGGCTTTGATAACGGCTTGGTGTATACACACCTCTAAAATACATCACTCTCTGTATCAGTATCCTGGTCTAAGCTATTTAACCATTGCAGACATTTGGCCTTGACATTCCGGTCTGTGGCAGGAAGTGATCCTAATCCGTGTTTATCAGCAATTACTCTTTGGGCGATGGGCGTGGGGATGTCTCCGATGCTCATGAAACCCGATTTGTTTTTTTCTCGCCGGTTAGCGGCTGTGTGTCGAGGTGACGCTAAGCATTCTCTTCGCGGACTCTGTGGCTTGCTCTCATCTCGACTGATACCGTCCAGCTGGTCAGTGCCTGTCGAAGGTTTAGATGGCTTCTCCGAAAAGCGCTCGGCCGTGTCCTTACTCACTGCTGTACTTGTTCCTTGGTGGGCCCTGTTGGAACCCGGAGACAAGGACGATGCGACAGACTGCGATTGTGTAACGGAGCTAGCCATCATTGGGCAGGACGTCGATCTATTTACGAGGCAGGACTGACCTTCGTGCGGTGTGAGATAATGACCTTGACCCGCCTGGGAATGGTCAAGTGGGGGGAAATTGTCCATGGCACGGGCGCTGACGGAGCGTACCAGGGTTACGGCCCCTCCCAAGCGGTCTTTGTCCCAGTCGAAATTTAAATTCTCCGAACTCACACGCGGAGAGAGGGAATCTGTCTCCACATGCGTCGTACTGAACGTCCGTGCATCGGGAGTGAGCCTGCCAGGAAGACGAGGAAAGCTAGGGCACTTGTACATAGCGTAACGCTGGAGGTCGTCATCGTCCGTGCCAGCATCATTGCCGACGTCATCGAGGCGATTGAGGGAATGAGCTCGGCCTACGTCGTTGCTGGGTTGCAGCAGTGCCGTATCATCAATTGATATAAGCACGCGGCGATCGGAGCTTGTGCCTTCCATATTCGCAGAGAAAAGCTGTAAATCAACCAGATAATCTGTCTTTAAGACTAGTCCAAGCAGGTGATGTTTTTCTATGGTTCGTCACAAACCTTGCGTGAGACTGCCCCAAGCAAGCACCATCATCTTCTGTATTCACCGCGCAGGGAATCCGTCAAGTGTTCTGCATATCAATAATACGCTTAGCAGCCCGGCCAAGCAAGAGGGCCGCTTATTGTAAAGATTTGCCTGGGCTATGACGAACACCGGGTGGCCTGTACTCACACAACAGCCTCCGCCTTTGATCCTGTCGACTGAAAGAGCACAAGCTAAACACAGCTAGATTGTGACAGCTAGCGATGGTATCACGGTTGTTGAAGCATATCCAATCACAGCGTAGAGGCCGGTAGTCAGGGCACCCAGAGTGATATCTAATGGTAGAAACGAGCGCCCCGTGAGGTAATAGATACCCGAATGCGGCATGTTGCAGCTATGGCTATTGGTGCCTGCGTTAACACTGCTGCTTGTTCAGGCCCGCACTCACCACCCTCATCCTATCGATTCATCCTCGCCTATCGCGTGCTCGTCGCCAAGCCAAGGTGGAGGCAACACACCCGCTACCCAGGCTTATGGTGCCTAGGCCACGCTCAAAGAGGCTCTTCAACCGCGCTTAATGCTCTCAAATACGCTTGCTGCTGTCTATCCAGACCGGGCAGTGAAGGGGTATCAGAAGGCCACAGAGTTCTTCAAAACCCTCCATATTTCTTGTTGATGAGGAAGACGATGTGAATAGGAATTGTGATGCTTCGAGTCGTGTGTATCAATAACTTACGGCGAAGCATTGACAAGGCAATTTCCTGTCTGTACATATCAGCTGCATACCACGGAGCTTTCTTATGCAATCCTAATTTCATTCATGCATTTAACATGACAACCAAGGCTGCATACAGCCGATGATGTAACACCCTCAGACTAAGTTTGCACCGTGCATTTACAAAGCACAGCGTTCAATATTTACAGTATTGTGCTGAGTACAATAGACTAAGATATAGGTGCCCTGCAAGGCTGCATGATTTGTTGACGCAAGTATGTATGCTTCAGATCGATTGATGTATAGCATTGATCAATCCTTAAGGTCTTCGAGCTACCAATACAGACCATACTTGCGCATACGATGGACTAACGTTAGCTGGGCGTTGATATTTGGTAATAAAGTCAATCACACGTTGCGCCTATTGAAAGGTTGTCGTCTTCAATCAACTCAACCCAAGCACTTGCGCTGCATTACAGTGCTGACTGATCAAAGTAATTAACTTAACAGATCTTAGGTATATTGCTAGCGGTGTCATAACGGCTATGTATAGCGCACATGGCGGCCATATCTGACAGCGACAACGTGATGGCTGGACTACAATGGCTGATGTAGCGGTGGGATGCACACTGTCTTGTCGACTTCCACTTCATTGCGCCGTATTGTAAGCTGTACATGTATTAGGCCGCTGTGATTTTATTTGTTGTCAAAACACGTTGTAATTTCATATATCACTGAGAGCAGTAAATCACAAACATACTTGATAACCCCGGACTACACCAGTACTTTTCTTTCGATGCGTTATGTATGCCATGGCATGCTGTCCACAGCTGGCACTAGCGATTAGATATTGTTTAAATCAGCACATGGCATAGACCACTGGTGAAGGTGCCATTACCAGGCGCTGTGTGCCGACTTGGGCGCTTGTGACTAACTCTTATTCCGAACGTCTGAAAACACTCCCGGGGCATACAAACAAAAACATGGCAGTTCTGCATAATAGCAGGATCGATGCCCGTCAGAACATCCCTCCGCACCCACTTCAACGTCACGCGCTTAGATAAAAAAAATATGTGACGCTGAGTTTATGTTGAGCTCCATTTACTGACACTGAAAATACCAAAGTGTTAAAAATATAACATACTGCTGGGTGTAGTTGATGCACAAAGCCGCAGCCATAACGGCCGAGGTTGGTTTATCATGATGGGTTATGGAGATCGGGAATTAATCTAATAAATAGAATGGCCTGTAAGAAGAAGGCGCCTGTGTTATTGGAAGATCAATGACATTGTACCTCTTAACTAGCAATCGTTGATGGTCACGGTACGGCGTAGGCGGTACACTGGCAACACAGCCTGATGTGATTAGTAATCGATGACATACGCACCAGTTATATAGCTACTATATCTATATAGGGCAGCATGGAGCTAATCGCATTGCTGTACTGACGCTGCCAATATGCTGCGGGATTCGTTATTGTATTACCCCCTGATCTATCTGTAGGGATACGACTCACCAGGGATACGAGCTCCGATGGCATCCAAGCATGCATGTGCGAGTGTACGCACAACTATGCCATCACCCAAGCGATCATAAATTACGCCTGTATGTAGGTGGATTAGTTAAGAACGCAGACATACGACTCTCAGAACACCACGAGCGAATCATAAATGTTTCTGTCACACCAGTTGCTATGAAAACCAACTAAAAAGCGCTTTGATAATTTCAAAACCACGATGCATTCCACTTATTTCAGACATCTAATCATTGATTTCATAACAACGGTTGTTTGCAAACATATTGTTCACTAGTGGCACTGGTCATAAGCAAACATCTACCAGAGCACCACTTTACATATAACTGTACAAGATCCCTCTATATTCATTGCCACCATTTCGTCACATGACTGATATGTAAATCACGATCTTGTCAAGCAACGCATAGCAACGGAAACCATACGGAGGTATTAATACGAACGAGAAAATAAGCGAATCACGACAATCCAAAAGTCCCCAAATAACTCTGTAGTCGATATAGGTCGTTGTCTTAAATAACACCTGCACGAACTAATTATACATAATGTCCGTCGTGAACACCTGTGTACCCACCCGTTATCATAAGCATGTGGAGGGGAACCTCTAATACCATTGCAGGAGGCAGAAAAGCACTTTCATATCGCTTGTTTGTTGTCTCTGCGATGCTTTTACAGTTAGAAATATATTGCGACTAGAGCACGAGATGGCTCGCCAACGCAAAATGTCGTCAGAGGATATATTTAGCTTTTTATTAGGCCTAAGAAAAATATTCATAGGGAGCATGTGCGTCGTTACCATACATCTGTGCGCCCTGATTGGATGAATAACAATGTTCCAACATAGACACGTACATGGCCATTTTTCTGCACGGCAATGTGGATTCATGGTAGTTGGCTGCGATGGAAATATGCAATACATTATGCTAAGAGTATTTAATCAATCAAAATTAACCCTAGCACAACCATAAACAATGTCATTTAACAACTTATTGAAGGCGACGGCAAGTCCAGGCTAAACATGGGTGAGAAAGATTGGGAAAACAGATCGATAAACTCCGCATCATCAAATCACCCCACTTACAATGGATTATCTTTATTCAGTTGCCCTAATATAAAGACGACAAGTTTTGGAGCCATAATATAACAAACTCGTAAAGTTTGCGACGTACTTTGTTGCCCTATGGAACACCCGCGCACCTACATTCACGTTATTGCATTAACCTGGTGACATAGCATGAAAAACATCATCAAGACGATTCAGGTCTCTGGCGCTATGATAAATCGCTATGAACTTAATACTAGCACTTCCATGAGAACTATTCAGGTGGATGTTTGAGATTCACTTGCTATAGGTTGTGTAAACGCTTTATAAGTTCACGTCATGACATCTGTATAATAGGTAAAGTGGTCTGCTTATTATTACGTGTGGTATTACATTCAGTTAATTGGCTTGTTTTGTATTCGTTTTCAGGCTGCAATAGAAGAATTGACTGTGATGAGATCACACATGCCCGAAATGCACATCCGGGAATAAACCAAAACAATTTGTTTCTATAAGTAATTAACTGTTACCGTGTAATTCATACTTTCCTGTCATATCACAAACGCACTAATGTCAAGCATAATCAGGGGCTGTAAAGCCTGAAGACCTGAATGACTGCGAGATTAATGACAATACTGGTGGCATAAATCAACAAATGTAAATATGTACTTCTAATTGACTAGCACAATTGAAATGCAATGTTTGAGTTACACAATTGTAAACGTAAATGAGTAACAATGTGCCAGTACTTCATTAGTGTTAGTGCGTAAACCCGCGTTATCGGTTCAACGAGGTATCTAGTGACCGTAAGAAGATGACTTTTCGTGCTCGTGGGGCCACCTATCCAACCGGCTGTTGTGACGCAGACTAACACAAAATAGGGCGTAGATTAGATGTTAATCATCTCTTAGCTACTTTGGATTCAGACAAACGTTGTGATGCCAAGCCAACTCCTGACGAATACTCGCAATATATCGCCCTCGTACATCACGATCGTACTTCACAACTGTTTCGTCCCATGCGGGTTATGTATAACTACCGATTGAGTGATGGTTTCGCAGTCCAATGGTGTGCAGCCACCACAGCTGAACTTGATATAGCTTTGATAAAAATAATGTTTCAATAATTACATATTTGTATAACAATTTCTTGTATACAAGATTCAGCTTAATCAGCTATATTTGTAAAGACAGTTGCTGGTTATTTGATAATGCAGTGTGCCAAGAGCTTAGCTCATTTACCCAGTTTCCTGCTCTCCCACAATTTCAGTATGCATAATGCAGCCCATTAAGTTCATGTGAGAGAAGCTCCGTAGTATAATACTAATTTTAACGTTGCCCAGCTTTAAATAATTTAGTTTGGCGTTTGAATGTACACATGCATCGGTCGTGTTATATCCCCATATGACCCCAACGAGTCAATGCGATTTATGTACGGCATTAGTTGAGCGTATACATGTAATCCCCTAAGCTGATGTATCGTGAATTGTGATGCCTCAGATAGCAGTAAGGGTATTACACCAACAAAGTATATGACGGGTCTTACCAAAAGGTGTGATGGTTTGGTTGATCACAAGACGTTCAGGTGTTAACAAGAAGGTAATATAACTGACTATCATTCTGTACTTAGCACCGCCCGGATGCACATTGTCCGGTCCAGCTAAAGACCAGAATAGGAAATATTTTTGTAAACTGTAATCAAGCAGAGTAAAAACATAGTTCTGCATATCATGTAAATGTCAGTGAAATCTTTGCATCGAGCTTCTAGAAAAGTCCACTTATCGTTGCTTCACAGCGGATGTGTCATTATAGCAACAACCGATAATGATGGATAGCGCAGATGTCACAGCTATTTTAACATACTCGGCTGACGTCATCTTTACATGACGTGGATCAATACCAATAATACATTTTAGCTGACGCAGGCACTATGGCAGTCAATTATATAAGCATGTCTTTCCGAAAACAGTAACCTATACAAATGATTTCTACTAATTAGTATTGTGATGTAAAATAAAAGACGGTGTCGTGAAATTTTATCGCAGCTTTCAAGCCCTGTCAAAATTCACTATGCGCGATGCCATCTCATTTTATTGAAACTGGCGACGCTGCTTAACATTTTTAGCAGGTCCACATGTATATTTTCTATAGAAACGACAGCGAACGTGACTCACACTATATGGCATATTGCTAGCCATCTACCGTGCTTATAGCCCGTTCCAAGTCTACTTCGTCACCACTGTGTCAACTGATGTGACCCATACGGCCTACCTACTGTCGCAGACGCTTATGCACATAAATGGCCGCATTACCTACCACCAGTGCCATATTTGTTGACTTTCCTCTGGCAATGTAAGATTATATGTGTTCTACAAACAGGCGGGTAAAATTATTGCGTACTTTTAACTGTGCTACTGATAGCTGTGTCGAAATCATGCATTAGTTTTATTTATATTCGTATATTCAGACAAATTCCATGTGTAAATCCTGCAGGGACGATGGCGAAGTCACCCAAACTTTCGCGCCCTCATCTGTATATTATAACAGTGTGGTACATATGTGGTACGTGTCTGCATTCATAATGGTACTCGCCTCATGTATTCTCCGCATGTAGATAACTATTTTCAGAAGAATCAGGTGATCTGTCCATTTATCGGCCTACGGCTGTGCGTTAAGCCGTCGTTAACTTTTGATCAAAGAAAAGTCACACCACCGGCAACTAAGCGATATTGCATATTATAATGCCTATTGCTGCTGGCAAAACACACAGTTGAGTCACCAATAAGAACGCTTGAAAGATGAGCCGTAATACTGGCCATCCCTTCATATATGATAGATTTCTGATGATCGAAATAAGTGTCTGTAAACAGACCAGAAAGGCATAGTTACATCAATATTTATCTACAGCCGCAATATCAAGATGTTTTAATCCCCCTCGTTTACTCGCCATGAGCGAACAATGATTTTAAGGTAAATCACTACGCATCTCACCCAGAGGAATCACTTACACAGCATTGCATGTTTAAGTACTGATGTGAAAATCAAAACCAAACATTCAAAGCGACCGTTAACGATAACGCTATTATGTAGGTTGGCTAGCATTAAAGGTTTCTCTTTGGCGTCATTCAACTTCTTCCGACATTCACATTACTCTTCGGAAATACCATATCACACACCTCATTGCTCTCTTGAAACAGCATATATATATATATATATATATATATATATATATAGATATATATATATATATAGAGAGATATATAGATATATATAGATATATATATATATATATATATATATATAGATATATATATATATAGATATATATATATATATCCTATCTATCTCTCTCTATATATATCTATCTATATATATATAGATATCTCTCTCTATATCTATCTCTATATCTCTCTATCTCTCTATATATATCTATATATATATATATATATCTCTATATATATATATATATATATATATATGTAGAAAGACACCTCTGAGGGGGTCAGCTAGATAATGATGTCACATATCTTAGCGTATTATCCCCGTCAGTCCTTTGCTTTATTTGTCTTATGAATGAGACCATCCCATCTAATTAGTAAATAAAGTAGAGGGAAATCCTTACGTATCGGCTGTGAATTACTGTTTTGTTATGTAACGGCTGTGAGCTTCTGTTTCCGGCAAATTCATTTGCAAGGAAAGAACCTGGTTACCGCGTCAAAAAGTAAATTATAACCGATGACTTTCAAACATTGTCTCCTAGACACATAATCGTTGAGAGAGCTGTTTCTGTCTTTCCTAATACAGAAGGATCGAAGGAGGCTTTCTGACAGACAGTGTTCATTGTTAACTCCGAAGGTTTGTATTCAGGGAATATTGGTCGCAGCCTAAAGTTCACTTTTGTGCACGGGCATGAGAACGACAATAACTTTAGAATTCCACGCCATATCGAAGATATCATCAAAGACTTCTTTGAATGTTACATAAAACGCTGTCGTTAAACAAATCAGTGAGCTGGTCCTTTGATCCTTAAAGTGCCTATCGCACGAAAAGTCATGTCATTTTTGTTCGATAGTTAACGGAAATATAACCCAAAAGTACCTATTCTGTTTGTGTATCAGCCGTGAAAGAGCGCGCTTTCGGATCGAAATTTGACTTTAACGACATGTACGGCGTATCGAAACGACTAGCTCATGCATTATTAATCTACGTGACGTCAGCGTTACGATTCCAAATAGACATAAATGGATATGCTATTCGCAACCAACTTCTTAAAACCATTATTAAACTTCTGTAATTCTCAGAAGTAGCAGGAATGTACCTAATTAAATGGATTTTGAAGCCGTCGGTCATGATAATGGCTTGCTATATTTGATGAATACCTTTCCCAGCAGCATCAGAGTCATGGGATTTGTGTTCTCGACTGACATTTGGCCGATGACTTACATGTCGTGTTAATCTGTTGCTTGCAAGTGACACCCTTCCAGACTAGTGCGCAGAACCATTGATGGTTATTTCCAATTCAATATACGAAATCGGCGATGCTCCGTGGAAGTAATGACGGTCAACACCAAATGCGGTTCTGTAGTTATTGATAGTGTACTGTCTGGATAGTTGTCACTCTACACATTACAACTTGTGTGTGAGTAAATTGATTAATGGCAGGCAGTTGTGTGTAAGTACATTGTATTAATGACAGGCATGTGTGTGGTAGGCAGCGTGGCAGGTAATAATAGACCATATCTGTAGCATAAACCTGCGTCTTAATGAAGTCTTAATTATACCAAAACCGTATTGTTTAGACATGGGAAGCTGTATGTTACTTTGATGGTAAAATGACAATGATGATACTTTAACACCAAAACAGTAATGTATCTGATACGTATGTTAGCTCTGTGATACCTGGTGAAAATGCTATGCACCGAAAGTTAAATACTACAGACATTGGCATTTTTCAAAAAAGACAAAATACATGCAATGACCCTCATACTAGCGAAAATAGACCTGTGTGGAATCTTATCCAAGGTGGCAGCGTGCTCGATGGATGACTGCAATATCACATAAGATAACATACTTAGATATAAGAAATTATTTATTTAAACTATCATCTGAGCAGCTTTACCATGATGCACGACCCTGCGGGTGCATCATGGTCATCTAATAACTCAGCAAATTAGTTACAAATGTACCTTCCGAACTAATGGCAATCAGATGGCGGTTATATAACTATACATACTGTGGTTTCACTTGAGCATCATAAACATTTCCAAATACCTCGCTCCCTGACATTCCCAGAGAGAACAGCGATGTAAACCATTAAATATCCAGCGTATATACTCCCATCGAATGAACTTGTCTGCCAGCAAAATTGCTTTCTCAAAGTTACGTGTTGGCGAATCTGAAAATGCTAGATAGATCTGTATAAAGATCACAAAAGAGGAGGGATGTATCTATGCGTTGTCATCTCCCTCCATGTCGTTATTACCCCACCCCTATCCCCTTTCCTGGGGACTGCAAGTAATACCCCTTAATGAATCAACCCGTTGTTTTGCGACCGCCCACATAAGATGTAATAATAGACGTAATGAGCTCGAATGGCTTTAATAATTGTGTGAAAGACAACGAAGGATAATCTGCTGAGTTCCTCCTGGAATATGTATTACTATATTAAAGAAGACTACCGCGCCCTAGGTTGTTTAAAGGAAAATGCACCTTATATATTTCATACACTTGCCGGACAATGATTACAATTCATCATTGCCATTAGTGAAGATATACTAATGCAAGATTTCAAATCCAAAACGTATTATAAATGCTTTGACATAACGTACAATTTTTTATTGCATATGCAGACGATTGGTCCATTCAAATGCTGGCTGAAAACAATCGGGTAACGGAAGGTCTGCTGTATCGGCTTGATACCCAATGAAGTCATCAACACGAAAAAACTCACAGGCAATATATAATACGGTAATAAAATCTCTACGTGACAGCGTAACGATGCCTCGTCGCCCTCCATGCGGTGCCTTCATTAATCAGTTCACCCGCCATACAGGAAGAAAGCAAAAAATAAAGCTGTTACACATTAAGTAGCGCAGTGATCAATACTAGACCACAATATCAACACTGTAAGTTGCAGTGAAGTAACGTATGTGTACTAAATTATATATTCAAGGCCCCGTTAATACAAAAACATAAAGGTGAAAGACAAGCGCCATTCAGCAATTATCTTACGTCCTGAGTGCTCACCATCCATAGCGCATTCATTCCATCCATGTCGCCAACAGCTTTCGTTGGTTTCTTTCTTTGCCCACATTTTTTGATGGACATCCTTTCATTTTGATAGACATCCTTTTATTTTGATAGACATCCTTTCATTATGATGGACATTCTTTCGCATATGTTAGGCCATTCGATTAATGCTCATATTTTGACTGTGTAATAAAGCTTGGTCCAAGCGAGTGCCTAATTTACCTTTGCTACGTTCCTGATGTATGTTGACTGCCCACATATTCTATCCCATTCGCTGTCATGTTATTGTATTCTGATGTCAATCATGTTCTAACATACTGTCATCTTATCCCTGCAAATTAATATTGAACAATGAACTACAGATAAACTTGACTTTTCAGACACAGAGGTTTGGATAGCATAATGCCATAGCATTTACATTATTTCCAGTTTATTCATCATTTGGAAAAGTTCATTGATGACTAGTGAGTGTCATCGAAGGTTGCTCATTCATAGTTTTAATTTACATACACAAGCAATGAAGACAATTTGTGGTGTGTGAAAGCATCAGTAACTATTTGCCACGGCCCTAAAATGACCCAAGCAAAGTCCAGTTAAACCTGGAGCAATACACAACACATACTCAAGCCATCATTAAAGGATTTATAGTCTTAGGCATTTTCTATTCCTGGCCTAATTTGTAAACAATTAGTCAGATTTATATACACCAGACCCTGAGCACGAACACGTGGAATTTTCTAATATTTGACTAGAACATCAGAAGGAATGCTGTCTAAAATCCTACAAAAGCCTACATTATAAAGTATGGAACTGCCAATAATGCTATGCTAATCCAAGATGTACAGAATGTATGTGTGATGCCTAGTTGAGGATGATTGTCATTTATTGATACAGGGAGTAAAATACATCGTTTCGGTTTTGCATATGATACAGGGAGTAAATATATATCATTTCGGCATTGCTTATGATACAATGAGTAAATATATATCATTTCGGCATTGCTTATGATACAGGGAGTAAATATATATCATACCGGCTTTTCCTATAAAAGGGACTTAGCATGAACTGCAGCAGTGGACCTCAATAGACTGTCTTGGGTTTACTTAAACTTAATTTCCAGTAAATCTGAAGGGCATGATACGGCAGCGAAAGTATGCCTGGTCGAACTCACAATGATCTATCATTGATAGTCCCCAAACAGCATAAGCGGTAGACTGCTGTCATGGTTGTGCAACATCAATGTGACACCTTAAACACTAGTTCGATTGCAGTACTGTAGGTAAGTCATTTCGTTGTCTTGTTACCTGCATTTCCTTAAATAGAAGCTCGTGTCCTTCATTCCATGCGTGCGACACGTAACATTCTGAGAGAAACAGTAGGTGGTTGCTAATTTTCCAAGGACGAAGCGCTCCCACCTGAGGATTGACATTTAAAGCAATTTTAGTTCCATTAGCCTGCCAGGCACCAGGCTGGAAATAAGAAAAAGGCGTTCTAAAAGGGCCACCATAGCAGCGCCACTGCATTACTTCTCGACGGACCCTTTATCCCCGTCGCCCTTACAGTGCGTCTACATATTTCTGAGGACCGGATACAGAATTGATAATGCCAATCAATTACATTTTCGCTTCACAACGATCATTTCAATGATATTGAATCTATTAGATCTACCTGACGTTCGAGATACTTATATAATAAATAATTGATGTTTGTGATTTGCAAACATATTTCGTCATTGATTTATTTCAAGTTATTCCATAGAACAACTCAGGTTAGGTGCTAACACTGATGTCATGAATAATGGATTCTTATCTAAGTGTACGACCACTTCCGGACCCTGAAGTGCATTGCTTATCCCTTTGTGGCCTCAGGTCAATCTATGTTTCAAGCATCACCAATGGTAAACAAGATTGTTTATGAACCAGTAAGATATAAAAATTCTATATGAAGGGGGAATTGTGATGTGTGCGATGGTCGTTTCCGACCTATTGCAATTAGTGCTTTGTCGCACCTTCGTCCCAAAGAATGACAAAGGCTGTTACAGCAACGATTAAACGTAGCTTTCCGTTTGCTGCTACGACACAACGACGACTCCTGTAGTCCGCTGCCATGTCTGCGTCACTTCACTTATCGATAATAACCTGCTTTGGAAGCCATTGCTATAATAATGGCGTACATAACAAAAGGCTTACTGACTACCACGCGAATTGTATCAGACATGTTGTTGACCACATCTAGTTATATCACGTAATTGCCAATGTTTTTCGCCGTGTATAGTCCAGGGCAATTACATTAATTAAGTACATCAACATGTTGTACAGACATCAACAACACGGGTAACTAAATATGCCATCGCAACTTCTGCATATTTGAGAAACATGGTTTTCATTTCAGCTTTACATTGAATTCATGCATAACTTGGATATAGAGTGGCATTGCCAAAAAACATCCACACGTTAAACCAATTATCCATTGCAGACCATTTCACCCAAAAACATACACACCCATATCCACCCACGTGTATTATGGGATTAACCTAGTGACAATTGCATTCAAAACATCAGAATTAATGATGATTGCATTGATAACTGGAAAGGCAATATGGCCACGATGAAATTTATGACAGACAAGCGCAACCAACAAAGACAAATTGACACTGACACACTGATATTACAATGGAATACAGCCCATCACTATGTGCTGGTATGCATAGGAACTACAAAACACCAGACAATGCAAGTCAGAGCTGCAAAGAAATATTATCAGTCAATTTATGCTGGCTAGCATACTTCGTCCGTGAAAACCTTCCAGGTGGCTGTGTTAACCTGTTCTAAAACTCATAGGATCATATAAATTCTATGTGCAACATCGCCCTCCCATTGACATGGCCAGGACAGGGTGTGTACATTATTACGCTATTTTGTCGCACTGACTTTCATTTACCGAATGGATTCATATACTATTTTCACGAAGCCATCATCGGAGGTGTGATCTGTTTCAAAACATCGGGTTACTTGATGTTTGACTTGGATTGGCTATTTATACTTCACCAGCATGCGAACGTCAAATGATTTGAGAATATTTTGACAAGAGAATTCATCAATGGTGGCCACAAAGATGTCGCATTCGATTTCTATATAACTTCAGAGAGGTGCTCCTATTTGTCATCATTATGCCTTATTTTCAGACACCAATGTTGCGTTTTGGAAAAGAAACAATTTGCCATTATACCCGAAAAGTTACTCCCACACAGTGAGTTTATGAAAGCGTGATACTAAATACCTTCTTGCTTTTAATGAATTGTCCAAAATAGAATAAACACATGGCGAACAACATCATAATTTTTCAGTAAGACTCCGAACTTTGAAGACTGTATGGGACAACGCTTTCAATATGACAGGATAGTTTGGTGATGCGCATTCTAATTCAAAGGAGAAAAATGAAAGTTTCTGACACTGGGCAGTGGAAGGGTGGGGTACTCATCACAAGTGCTGAAACAAACTTGCTACAGGCTAAATTAGCTGTTCAACATCTATATGTATTGCCCTTTTAGCTGTGATAATGCGTTGTCGCATTTAGTATTAAACGGCTCTTCTAAATAGAATGTTTCAAAGAACTCGACGCTTTGTTACCAAAATACATTTATTATTGGTATCAAGCTTAAGATTTAGGATGTTTTTCTTATTACGTTATCAATTTGTTCTGTAATTGCAAGCAACAGTGGATTTTCATAGGCAGAGCTGTTCTAAAACAAATTAAAGGATACTCTTGGTCCACAATTTTACACAAACACATTGGCAAAGCAAAGTTGCTTCAATAATCCATGCGTCATTGATTCATTTGCCTTCAGAAAACCACGAAAAGCATTCCTGAATGCTAAGAAAATAATGTCTACATCTTGTCAGACCATTCCGTAAGCAGAACAAACATGAAGGGACGATTGAACTGTAGGAGCTGCTTATGATGGCTGTACTGTACCCTTTAACTATGTACACATCTTGAATACAATTGCTAGCTATCACCTATCATTGGGTTCTGTTACCTGTTAGTACATGATAGTGCATGAACACACCCATGTGTATTTATCGCCGATTGTTTCATATCTGGTCTGGTCCTTGTGCCACCCTCGTATGACAGTGGCGACAGATTGTGATCTGGTTGTGATATGCACTAAAATAAATTGTGTCAATTGATTAGCAGCCTGAGAACTGTCCGATTCCACTCTGGGATCAATGAATAGAATGGCAGAGCGATATTTAGGGGGTCAGGGTTTTAGTACCAAAGATGTTAATGAATCAATGACGAATTTGATTGAAGTAACTTTCCATAAATAATTCACGATCATGCGTTGCGCCATTCACCCTAACGATACGAAAGAAGTGTGTACTGGCTTACAGCCATTGTTTAATGCTCAACAGCCCCCGGAATGTCTTGCATAGCTTACAGCGGAGCATTCCATAATCGATTGATTTTAAGCCGACAATCTTTTCAAAACTAGTTGCATATCGGGTGTTCCTCACAAAGACTCGGTATTCACTGCCAGCAAATATCGCTCTCGTCTTGCCGTGGACCTGCTACTTGTCAATTAATTTATCCGCTGTTAACAATGTATTTCAAGCTATGCAGCATCGGATTGATACCAAACGTAGTCAATAGGCAATATATATATATAAACTGTGCAGTACAATGCAGGTCAAAATATTATCGAGAGAAATATGGTTCACTGATTCTCATCGCGCGCTCCAATTGCCGTCTGCTTTCATGGCATGTCTTTGAAGTATTAACCCCCCATAGTGAAGTTGACAATGAAGCCAATAAAGGCCCCTGGGAAGCTATATCCAGCTAGTTGCTTAAATGGCTACGTTTCTATAATACAGAGAAGTTGAGGGCATGGATATATGACACAATTAAACCTATAAGTATAAGTCAGGCAGTCATAGGAATAATCAGTCCCAAATACCACCTTTCGCCATTGATTGTGGATACAGGACAAGCCAATAACGTTTCTATTCCAGTAATGTGTTTCGTATCTCTATTCTAGGCCCATAACAGTCGGTATTGTTCTAATATTGCTTACGGCATATCAAGGATACCATGCTCAAACCTTCACAGGACTGACATCAAGTATTTGCTGCATAATTGTGGCGACTGACATTTATTGATAAATGTTACTCCGCTTTGATTACGTGCGGAGACGTAACAACTTCAGTGTCATAGATAATGGTATATTGTGACGATTCATGGCGCGGGGCAAATAACAACATATCTGAGTCATGTAGAAGCCCTGAGTTGCACCCTTACCGGGGTCAAGGTTAGGCTTTTAAAAAAGGAAGAGCTTATAATTAGCCACAATTAATGTCTCTCTATGGTGTGGGCGTAAAACCGCCTACAGCACTGCTTCGCTGCGTTATATTGAGCCCTATAGAACGCTGCACATCAATATGCTAGATTTTATATTATGTTGGCCCCTTAGGCAAATGTTTGGTTCTCAAACCAGCTTTATATCGTTGAGCTAATGATGTTGTTTTTGCCAGTAGCAAAGACTGTCCTTTAAGGCGGTTTGACAAATAGCTTTTGTAAATAAGACGTTTGAGTTTAAAATTCATATCACTGATGTTTTCATAAACTGATTACCAGAACTGACAGTGTATGAGCACACGTAGACAAGGAAACTACCTTTATTGCACTTCTTTATAATACAAAGCATGTAATAAAGCATTTATGTGGGTCATTTATTGTAGTGTCCAAGCATTCCTCTCACCCATTGTAGCCAAATGATGGCTTCGTAGTGCAGGTGAGATGCACCTGTATGTCTTTATTAACACCATCCAGGTCCTCGTGAAAAATCGATACATAAGCAGCTAGATCAAGAGCATAAAGTAGGCAACCTACGATACCGTAGCAGACAAATTAAATTATCTGCTTGATATAATGTTTGCATAAGAGACTTTAACATGACTTTTTGTAGCATGTATGTTTGCCATTTATGTTGTACAATGTTAAAATCTAAAATAATGATGCCCCAAATTTCTTTCTTTGATAACGTATATTTCATCCCATGGTTGTCATCGTAGCGACCCTTCCATAGAAATTATGCATGGAATGAACTAGTGGTGGGAAAGGCTGAAAAGCCTTGTCGCTCAGTGATGGCATTGAGTGCTCACCCTGCAGATTTCGGATCGTAACCCGGTTGAAATGATAATATACAGGAAAGAAATATAAAGAGACTTGATGACGGATATCATCGATCAATGCAGCTGATGGTCTGCACCCTTGTTACTAATGCTTGCTGAATCATGAGCATGTTAAGGGTTATTGCCTTGGACCGTATCAAATGTTCTACGGTTAAATTCGCTCATCTGCTTACATATAATTATGCATGATTGGGTCACGGGTACAGTGTGCTCAAATGCATCAGGCGGAAAGCAACAATCGCATACTCAAAAACATGTAACTCTAAACTAAGGCTTGTCATTTCCACAAACAATGATAAACATTCGACTGCTAGGCACCAGTTAGTAAACCAAAGACTTTATGTGGTAATTAATTCTTGGCGGTGCCATAATCTTCGTTTCCCATCCTAAGTGCAAAATTATGTCAGTAGGAGGTAAACATAATTGGTTCGTCATTCATATAGCCTTATAGCCCCATATAGAAACATATTCTACCGATACGGTTTACCTACTTATTGTCGAACACACGTTTAAGGACAATGGCATAGGGATGTTCGCAAGCTTGCCAATTGCACCATGTACGTTGTTTCCCTCAACCCATGTGAGACGTTATGAACATTACTGGTAAGCTCTTTCTTCTCAATATAGCATCAAAACTCCTCATGTTGTGTTTGAAAGTGGAATTATATATGAGAAGCATCGCTTATCTGTCCTGGTACAACAAATATCTTAATAGTGGTTAGTGCATTCAACAAGTAATATATCAGACCAATAAGGAAGACCAATACCCCGACCAATGCCTCAGTTGAATCTGTCAGCGTTCATAGCAACATATAACCTCAGATGATACACCTTGTACAAATAACAGATAATATCACAAATCGCAGGTGCTGACTAAGCCTTTAGTGCATGCGGTAAAGTGCGAGGCTTCGTATTCAAAGAAAAGTGCCTAGGAACTAGTTGCATTGTATTAGATATTTCAAGTGATAATGCCTCTGCTGCCTAGACGTTAGATTGTTTATGTTCATGTTAGTATCAAATTAATCAAATTTATATCAAACCTATACAGAAAGATAAGAGGCTTCCTTCGCCTTTATTGTGTGAAAAACAGACTAAAAGCACTATGTTGTGCTTCTTACTATCCTGTTGTTGATGGTCAAAACACATTAAGGATAATTTCCCAACTATTGTATTTACAATGGCATTCTGAAGAATTGACGTCTCAATAACAATTTTTACAATAACTTTAGTGTAGTCTGTACACCCCATCTGCATAAGTACGGATTGAGAGTCAATCTTACTGGTACTTCTTTTGATCCATCATCAAACATATATGTGTCATCACTTAGTGTTTTCGGTAGTAATCCCTCATTACTGCCATATATTCTGCCTTCCTAGGAGCGTGTGTGATTATTCATTCAGCTATTTATTTAGTCGGAACTTAGGCCTATATATGCTTCAGTTAGCATGGAAAATTAATGAGCAATCCTTTGGTAATTGAATATATAGGAACCGTAAACCAATGGCTTGTATCCGACCATTATTTCAAGTCAAATTGTTTGATTTTCAGACATATTAGCTACATAATGTAGCATATTCTTTGCAAACACCTGCATCGAACTCCTTGTTCCAAAAAGAATGCAATTAGATATTGGGTAAGCTACGTCAGACGTTTTTTTCGCACAATTCGCCCTTGATACAATGTTGGACAATATGTGCTAACATGTTCTATTTTAAGTTGAATAATGCTCTTACCCAGTAACGAATAAGTCATTTAATTAACACAACCGCTATCTAGTTAGTATTGTGCCTGAAGAAAGGCAACCACAACCATCAAGCACTCCATAATAATACTACTACTCTCCGACATCATAAAACCGTGTGTGTCTACATACATGGTTAAAGTTGTAGCAAAACCCTGATATCACACCCTGATTTATATAAACAGTTCATATACTAGTATGAATGGTTCCCACAGAGCATATACAGTACTTACCACACAGGTAGAATATTCATCATCTGTGTAGATACACTTAAACATCTCTGTGATAAAGAATCCTTGCTTAAGTTGTTACATCAATCGCGAATACGCCCTGCGGCTCATACTAAAAAAACCATTGTGATGAATTATTGAACTGAAAATTTATCACCGGTAATCTCAGCGATTAACTTATTCCTTCCGATTTCATATAATCATTGCCGCTACTTCGTAGAATATGACATTTAACTGTAATATTGTGTGAAATCCTAAGATATTATTCTGCTGTGCAGAGTCAATAGTGAATAACACAATAGTTTATCTAAGCTTTTAGTACCGGCATAACGATGGCCTCTGGCGCTGTAAGTGGCGCTTTCATTGAGACAGCGACACTGATGGGTTGAATTACTTTGCACCAAATGGGAAAGCCGACTACAAGAGCCCTGGAGCAATCATAGTGAGCTAGAACTGGAATGTTCAGACCCGGTTACAATACACCTTCATGGAAGAAAAATTGACGGTTATTTTAAGTTTATGTATATGTATATATATATGTATATATATATATGTATACTTTTCATAGTCTTTGGCATCAGTAAATTTGTATTATAGGGTCTGCATGACAGGGTTGGCTAACCAAATGTTTATTGTGGTTCTTTTCTATCAATGATTAGCAAGCAGATGTTCCCTTTGATTCCCTACAGTTGCTTAGGTTGACGATGCTACAAACACCTTCCATGGTCATAAAGCTGTTTCATCGTGTTCCTCCATCGGCCTGGCCGTGTTGTTTAACTTCACTCGTTGACTTTTATGCGCAGATGAAAACATCACCAGCATTCAGTGCCTACATTTCATGAAGATCCTGTGACTTCTGTAAAAGATAACAGGTTCAAATGTGGGTAAGTTATCATGATTTCGTAAGAGACGTGGCAAGTAATATGTCTGTGCAACAATAGAAGGATGGCGTGAATGTGTAGGGTAATACATCATGTTTTATCATCGATTCATACTTTATGCTAAAGATTTTTATGTATGATGACCCTCGTTCACTCATATCCTCAAAACAATGGGTCTGTTAACAGTCGTCGAAGTAGTGACATTGATGGTCAACTACGCACATCATATTCGTGCTCACTACATTCATAATGTCCACTGTTTCAATATTTACAAAAAGGAAAGCTGTTATCGTTATTTTGACAGTTTAACAATGATGAACTCGTGTCAAAACCTACGTCAGGCTGGTATAAAGCATCTACATACACCTGCGCCATCGATATATCATCCCATTAAAAATCACATCTACCTATTAATTCAGATGGAATATCAATCATTCGTTGTGTATGAATCATGGTCCTTAATAAAATGGGTTTCTAATCTATCACGTTGACAATATAACCTCCACATAAGTTTTTGTTTGCACCACACCATCCCAAGGTATGATCACCAATTCTAAATTATCGAATGTTTACCCAACATTGTCACGAAACACATTCCCGGTACCGAAAATATGGAATACAATTAATATTCTTAGGTTGGAGGAAGCACGTGGGTAGCTTGACTTTTCCCCAAAATAATTCCCAGTTGCTTATCATGGTAAATTGCATATCATGATGCTATTACATATACCAACAACCTCAGAACAACTTTGTGATAGCCCTTGCAGTATTGCCTGTCAAATAATCAGTAACTATGGGACATATATCAGATGAATATGACAGTCGATGATGTAGTAAGCCTGTCATATGACATATGACATACAATGACATAATATGTAATGACATAATGGACAGGTGAATCAGCTAAGTAGTAGTATCCATTGAAGATTGTATGAGCAGCACCAATATACTAGCACTGACATCGCCAAATTGCAGGTGCGACTCCTCCTGAGCGCTGCATAAAAGTGGATATGTTGGGAGAATGTGCGATAGGCAGTAGTACTGATCTGATTTTAATGGAAATCATGCTACCACTAAAGGTTTACACGAGTAAGTGTTCGTAATAATGTGACAGCAAAAACATTCGTAGTAATGTTATAGAAAATATCGAACGTCACAATCATGCAATACTGCAAGCTATCCGTTGCATCAGTCTGCTACTTTAGCAATTACTGTGGCAGATACGTATTTGTAAAACTTATTGATATCAGGTGCTTACGATCAGGTGCTTACTGAGCCGTTATTGCCTGCAATGGCGCATTCAGTGCAATTATCTAGACCTCAGAGACTTTTATTCCAAGTCATTGAACGATAAATTGATGATTAAGTGCATCATAGCGCGCAATACACGTGATATGGCAACTGCTGGCCTCACACACCCCAATTCTGCGTATTCAGTTATCTAAACCATAGAACTCATTTGATTCGACATTAACTCTGCCCATTAGATTGAATCCTAGGAAAGCATGCGCATCAGTTAACATCGAAAATGTGTGAACAATCCATCTAACATTGGATATATCCGAATATGACATTTCCGTTCACTACCTATTTTTAGCCCAGTTCGTATATTTTCATTCTGTTGCGTAATGCACACTGGACTCCGGATAATTATATCGAAACGATTTATTTATCATATAACAGTAATTACCAACTATAGGACAAGTAGTCTAACCAAAGGCACAATTTTGACCATACACATATGGACTTTGATCATCGAAGAGAGCTCGCTGTACCATCTTGTGCTTGATGATCAACTACTTAAAGGTCAAAATTAACATTTTTGCGAACAAGCGCCACCGACAACGTTTTATAAAAAAAACGCAATAATGAAAATCCGACAGGTAAAGAATTGGTGAGCATTCGAGTTAAAGAGCAAATCGGCCGCGAACTTTCGGGATTTCGAAGCAACTCCCCCAGGCCATTTTGCCCAGTCAAGTCGCTAGGGGCGTACCGCGTGACGTCATCTCGGCTAAACGCAATTGGGTTTTTTTCCGCGTCAAGATGCTGTCACGCGTGATTGAATCTCGCTGACACATATTATCCTTTCCATTCGTTTTTTTATAATATATCGTCATCCGATGAAGACTGTGAGACGCCGTTAAACGAGGTCAGCATACGCAATGGGTTATCAATATGAACCGCTGAGAGTCCCACAAAACTGTCAAAGAATTGATACAGAGTCAGAATCTGAGTCGGGTTCCGAGTCTAATGCGAGCTCGTTGGTTCTTGATGGCAGCGAGGAAGTCGATGAGCAGCAATTTTTATGTGACAACTGCGCTGTTATGGCAACAGAAAAAGTGTCGAAGTGCTGCTTATCGTACCCAACAATCGTGCAATACATGCAGAACTCTTTCAAATGTATCACCCAGCATCCCAGCTTTGCTTCCAACTGCATGAACCAATATGAACTCGAGGCATCCAGGCACGAATTTATACAGATGGATGGCCCTATTGGTGACGAGATTTGCCCCAATGAGTAAGTCTGTACTTCATTGTAATTTTACGGAGTAAATTATATACTTCCCAAGTTGCACTGAATCAAACAGCTATGAATAATGGGCTTTCATGTTCAAAAGAACATAGTATATCAACGTACATTGGTATCGGCTATAGGCATAAGGGCTTGCACTCATTATTTATTTCATCCCAAAGCCTGTCTTCATCTCTGGGCACTGTAAAACCCATCTGTTAATTTGTTTCAATTAAATAACACATGACCAAAAGTATGATTGTTGATCAGCATCTCTTTCACTTTATTCTTGCAGAAGCTATTTGTTATGTCATAACTAAAAACTATAATAGTTACTGTAAATCAACAAAACAAAACTGGTGACTAATTCCCAGGCTGTATCCGCTACAAGTCTTATGCATACAAAGTATACATGGAATTTTACCCGACTGTTTAAAAATTCATATGTGACAAATCAATATAAGCCTAGTAGATGAATATTATTCCTTTCAGAGTCTTCCGCTTTCTTGCGTACAGAAGATTTGTATACGTGATTTGGCATAAGCTAGGCAAGAAAAACAGGAAAGTTCTCCCTTCATGCGTTGTCACCAAAATTCGAAGCACCTTTCCTGACTTCGCTGGTCATTATCGTGGCTTTAGAGAAGCTTTATGTCTGACTGGTGTTAAACCTGCACCTGTGAGTACCAACCAACAACTCTTTTGAGGGTCTTTTACAAGCAGCAGCAATGGGAGGGGGTACTTCTCTTTCACTGACAAGTACTTTTGCTCTTCTGTAGCTTGGATATTTCTCCCGAAGATGTAGCACCTGGGTCATCAGTCTGTCAATATATCCTTGAAGCACATGCCATAATGATTATATAAGTTGGTGTGATCAGCATATTTAATTAAATGATAACTGACTGAAATATATCTAATTGAATAAATTATGCAAATAATAAATGTTACATTTAGTAAGTAGTGTTGTTGATTGAATTGCCTAAAAGCAAGTGAACATCAAACAACAGCACTGGTTCATCGTGTCTGGCCTTGGGGAATGAAATTCCCCACTGAGCTATTCCTTGTTTGGTGACAGCCTGAGCTCGATCAGAGTTCTCGTTAAAATGAAGGACTGCTAGCAGTAGTCTACATAACAAGAAAACCTACAGTTAATGAATAATACATGTAACATAATAACTCGTAAGGAGTTTCACATAGAGGCGCATCTAAAACTATCACCACTTTTAATCTTTACCTTGCTTCCATAGTAGCAAACGGGAAGTGGACACTCTTGGGTGCGAAGAAAATTACCACTTTATGGAACGCTTCCAAACTTGACGTTTGCTCTGCTGGAGACAACCGATCAATATCCTTGACGAGAATCTTAATGCTGACAATAAGCTCAAGCTCTTTATGTGGTTTGGAACCTGAAACAAAAAGTTGACACCTCGATTGAATTGTACAGTTATTTAACATGAAAGGCAGTGATAAATAAATATATCAGAATTATTCTGAATCACCTAATGGGATCCACTGTCTGTCATCTAATGCTTGGTGAGTGAAGTCAAGGTACAACTTGCCATGGCCCATATGGATGTTTGTAACATGTCTCGTGACAGACAACCACTTTTCCCTTGCCAGTGCATCATCACCATGGCTCGAGGCAGCACAGAAGTTAACGTGATTGCTTATACTGCGAGCCCAATCTGTAAGAATTTGGCAATCACGCCTTCTTCCTTTCGCAATAATTTTTCTTTACCCCTGTACAGCAAAAGCATGGGTGATATTACAGATGTGACATGTGTGACTGTTGGAACAACAAGACTTGCCATAACAGGTTAAAGCAGTATGTCGTGTGGCTGTACACCAGGTATACTAAAATACCTGTACCAGCTGCATATCCAGGTGCAGCTGCCAAACTTGGCTGTGTGGCCTGGGGAGCAACAACGAGCATCTCTCCCCAGGAACAAATTCAACCCTTTCCTCTCCTCTACTAATGCGTCACGCTCTGTTGTCCATACTCTCCTTGTTGCCGGTACAAGATAGCAATTTGCATTAGGTTATGGGTGTTAACGGATATTGTTGGAATGCTCAAATGTCTTAGCATATTTATAGTTCTCACAGCACTGCTACCACTAAACAATATCCCACATGCTAACATTAAGTTCCCAGCTGGCATTGCCCAAAGGTAAGGCTGACTGTCTCATGTGTATGTATGTCCATTGACACAGATTTGTTGCACAACAATAAGACTCCCAATGACACGTTTCAAAACAGCCCTGGAGTCACCTCTGACACAATATATGATTATTTGCTTCTTAAATTAAAACACAATACGTACCTCCACACAGGCCTGTATGCCAACTGAACATTGAGTAAAAACATCATGTTGACTGGAAGCTCGATCACAATTGTCATCTGTAGGACAGGTCTCGACATCACTCGCAGTTATAATACTTCCATCTTCGTTAGTCATGTCATGGAGCTCCTACAGCAACCAATATAAATAGCTGTTGTAATGTACCAATAGCTCAGATGTAACAATGTGTTCACACTGGTTACAATCGATAGCCTCGTACAAACACTCAAAATGTTGACCTAGAAATTAGAATCTTGACTTGACATTAAAGACCTTACCTCAAGTCGTCTTCGTTTCCTGTAAGCGCCTCTAACTTGTTCCTCAACTCCAACATTATTGGCGTTCTCAAATAACGTGGGAACAGCATCATCATTCAGTCGGGCATTTCTTGTCAGTTCTAGTTGCTTCATGCGCTCCAGATCGACAGAAAAGGAATCACGAGTGAAGTGGTCAGAGCATAACACCGTGCTTTTCTTGGGCTCCCACGAAGATAGTCGTTTCACTATGGCTATCCAAACCTGTCGCCTTGCCTTGTCAGATTCTTTTTGCGGAAAGGTGAAAAAGCTCTTACACGATCCTTCCCCATTCTTACATCGTACAGCGCAACAGTACGGCATACTTCTACAAAATATCGCTAAAAGTGACGCGGCCTATCATGTAAACACGAGTGGAATCTAGTTCATAAAACTATCAGCGCATTCAGCTATCTGAGTTGCTTAGCCGAAATCACGTCACAAGTCGAGTGTTTACGGAGTTCGCCGAACGAAAAGTTGTCCTGTCTGAGCGACGTAAACCGATAATAATTAATTTCACTAATTAGAAAGGTCTCATTGCGCATTCATAGGCAGAATCTATTGCTTTGGAATGCAGACTAAAGACTGACAACGGAATATTTTTTTAATTTTTTATATCTTTAAGAAGGCAAGTGCGCAGATGCATTTTCGGCTCATGATATGTCAACCCGTGATACAGGCTGTCACCGGTAAGCATCAACGCCAAGCTATATTTTGCACCCATGAGGATATCATAATCGCTTATCCTAGAATGATTATAGGGCAACAGGTCATTGGATACTGCGGCCAGTGTCAACATGCTACGAAGTAATCAAGCTTAATCTTCTTAAAGCAAACAGCGTTTTCTCATGTCTAAGTCTGGTGAGAGCTACTAAGCATTTACATTGTTGGTAGCCAGCGCAAATCATTTACGTAGTCACTACCTTCACACATTTGTACGATAAATGACGGGTTAGCAAATTGCCATCCATATCAGACCGTTTTTATAATGCCATCATTGCAAATAAAACTACCGTTACATGGCATATCAATAACACTTCACTCTCTCTATGGAACAACCACTTGCGTTTCATGCATAATGCAAAAGCCTTGGAGCACGCAATGCGAATCCCGGCAGCAAAGTAGGAACTGTACTTGATTCTTATGTACAGAAGCGGTAATATTGGATTTGTCCTATAGATGAATGCGTTACATAGATGTTAAGCATTAATCTTAATCCGTACGCTGTTTCTGTCAGTATCACACGGAATTATTTTCCTTATAACTATGGAACGACTTGATTTGTCGAAACAGAACGGCTGATGGAGGAACATATCTACTGTGGCATAATACTCAAACTGATATTTGAGATTTCCCTTTTCATGTCTATCGCCTGGAGATAAGCAGTCATACAACCCAGTTTGTGATTATTACTTTTGGTCAATCGCAAAGCTTGAAGCGTATTTCGTTTAATCTTAGCTGGAATATGGTTTGAGGTATTTCCTGCGTTGGGCCCGGTTGTTTGGTGTCAATATTGCCATTATCAATACATCTTTAGTTTTGTGTATCAGGGTTATGTTGTGCGAATTTTACATGGTCACAATATCTGCAATTAAGGTTAAAGTATATCTGTCAATCACCATCGTTTCCCTGTGATAATATAGTCATTTATATTTACCATACATCATGCTGAGCTTACCGTGCTAACAATTACTCTTAGGTGAATATTCATGATGATAACACGCAAATCGTCGTGCTGCAAATGAGCGTGCAACGCAATGCTGCCAACCGCGGCATCATTTATTCATGCCGTTCTCAGCGACATCTGCGCGTTAAGACAGAACCACCAATGAATGTTGTTGCATTGAGCCAGCGAACTAATCAATAATATCAATCTGACAACCATCATCTATCCCTAGTGGAATATTGAGATGATCTGTCATTGATGACATTGCGAAATTGTTCAATTCAAGTCTGGTATACCATTGGATTTGCTGTCTGTCACGTCGAGCATACTACAACCCATATGATACCCACATAATGTTCGATCCATATTCTTATTATATTATAACGACACGCATAGCCACAGATAAATCTTATTGCATTGATTTTCTCGAAGCTCCGTTGCATTGCTTGAATGTTAACTCGAATGTTAAATGACGTGACGTTCACTGTATGGAATGTAGGTAAGTATTCGTTCTGTAAAAACACCATATATGTAAACATAAGCGTTGAATATCGCGATGCATTGCCTACAGTTGGTTATCAGTTGGGATTTACAATTGATCTTTTTGTATGTCATTACTTTAACAAAAGGTTGGGTAAGTCGCTCTCGGGTTACATTGTAACGCATAATAATATTGTGCATCCTAGCTCTGGACAACATAATCGCTGAATTTTTCGATTAGACGTTGTTCTGATAAATTATATATAAAGATCAGGTTGTATTATCACAATATGACAGAGGATGATACATCAAGCACTGATGACATATACAGCGTTATACAACAAATACGTGGAACCGAAATGGAAGGCCTCGTAGCCATTGCCACTATATGTAAGTCTGTATACAACAAGAAGTAGCGAATATCATCGACCTCACTTATTGGTTATGCCACCAAGACTGCAATTGTAAAGTAGTACTAGCTAGGCAAATATATGATTCGCTGGTATGGGTACAAGCTGTTTATTATGATTTGATGAAATCAAATTGCTCGCCATGTTTTAACGTTCAAAGTGTCTGATATGAAATGTGAAATTTTGCATTGCGTTCGATAAATTCGTCATGGAACGTCTAGGTAAGCGTCGTGTTGGACTAAAACGACCATAGCAACTTTGCAAACGCACAAAAGTAAAAACAAAATATCAGATCACTGTTTATCTATTAATCGCCATTAACTCAATTTGACTCAGAATCAATTTCGTAAGCCACTGAAGAACTGACCTCATTGCTATTTGAATGTCACCATGATTCCTAGTTCCTCTACAAACCTTCAGTATACGGTGAAAATCGCCGGTCTGTCGGACCGAGAGGAAAACAAATAGAAAAGGTCCGACCATGTGGTGCATCACGCGGGACCGACGGTAGGTTGCGCATGCACAGAAAGTGTGAAAACATTAAAGTCGGAAAATTAAGAATAACGGGGATTGAAAATACGCCGGCTAAGATCTTCAACTAGTAATGACCCTGAACCTACCAAGAACTCATACATGAGTACCGTACGCCAGGAATAGAGTTATTACAAGGTCATTACTTTAATCAATAACAGAGAAAGCTGCTTCTGACAAAGCGGATCAAGACTGATATATCCTGAAAGAAGAATATAGCTGCGGAATAATCCGCCATAGCAACATTATGGAAGTGCATCCATCATGGCGAATAATTGTCGGGATAAAACGTCTCTTCGTATCTCACATCACACCATATTTGTTTGTTAAAATATTGATAAAAAATCAGGTCCGTCTTAAATCTAACAGGTCTGGGTAAAGATTGTGGCCGGTCAGATCTGATGTCTGACACTAAATGAGTACTCCGCCTGTACTAATTGTGTACGAAAGGAATAATGCTGTCCTTTGTGAGAAATTACCATCTCTTCAATTGCAGTAAATTAGACATGACTGCGCATATGTCGCATTTCAGCAATCCCGACATCTGTGTACACGTCTCTTCAAAGCGTCCCCCTGTATGTCCGGGGGTTGAATAGGCCCATTGTATCCTCCTGCATGTCGTAAGCGGCGACTAATAGGGGGCAACCTGTTGGCTGTGGGTTGCGACTTGTGTCGGTGAACAATGGGATCCAGATGGTTGAGTGGGGAGGTCTCTGCGAGGGCCATATCTGCAACACACCACTATGGCCTGGATTTCACCTAGCTAGTAGCGACTGGCTCTAGGATAATTTTATCCATTTTTATCTTTTCCACATCCAATACCCAGGCTTATGGTGCCTAGGTCACGCTCAAAGAGGCTCTTCGACCGCGCTTAATGCTCTCAAATACGCTTGCTGCTGTCTATCCAGACCGGGCAGTGAAGGGAGATCAGAAGGCCGCAGAGTTCTTCAAAACCCTGCATATTTCTTCTTAATGAGGAAGACGATGTGAATAGAAATTGTGATGCTTCGAGTCGTGTGTATCAATAACTTACGGCGATGCATTGGCAAGGCAATTTCCTGTCCGTACATATCAGCTGCATAACAAGGCGCTTTCTTATGCCATCTCATTCATGCATTTAACATGACAACCAAGGCTGCATACAGCCGATGATGTAACACCCTCAGACTTAGTTTGCACAGTGCATTTACAAAGCACAGCGTTCAATATTTACAGTATTGTGCTGCGTACAATAGACTAAGATATAACTGCCCTGCAAAGCTGCATGATGTGTTGACGCAAGTATGTATGCCTCAGATCGATTGACGTATAGCATTGATCAATCCTAAAGGTCTTCGAGCTACCAATACAGACCACACTTGCGCATACGGTGGACTTACGTTAGCTGGGCGTTGATATTTGGTAATAAAGCCAATCACACGTTGCGCCTATTGAAAGGTTGTCGTCTTCAATCAACTCAACCCAAGCACTTGTGTTGCATTACAGTGCTGACTGATCAATCTAATTAACTTACCAGATCTTAGGTATATTGCTAGCGGTGTCTTAACGGCTATGAATAGCGCACATGGCCGCCATATCTGACAGCGACAACGTGATGGCTGGACTACTATGGCTGATGTAGCGGTGGGATGCACACTGTCTTGTCGACTTCCACTTCATTGCGCCGTATTGTAAGCTGTACGTGTATTAAGCCGCTGTTATGCTATTGGTTGTCAAAACACGTTGTAATTTCATATATCACTGAGAGCATTCAAACACAAACATACTTGATAACCCCGGACTACACCAGTACTTTTCTCTCGATGCGTTATGTATGCCATGGCATGCTGTCCACGGCTGGTACTGACGATTAGATATTGTTACTACCAGGCGCTGTGTGCCGACTTGGCGCTTGTGACTTGCTTTTATTCCGCATACAAATAAAACATGGCAGTTCGGCATAATGGCATCTTAGTAGGATCGATGCCCGTCAGAACATCCCTCCGCACCCACTTCAACGTCACGCGCTTAGATAAAAAAATATGTGACGCTGAGTTTATGTTGAGCTCCATTTACTGACACTAAAAATACCAAAGTGTTAAAAATATAACATTCTGCTGGGTGTAGTTGATGCACAAAGCCGCAGCCATACCGGCCGAGGTTGGTTTATCATGATGGGTTATGGACCTCGGGAATTAATCTCTTAACTAGCAATCGTTGATGGTCACGGTACGGCGTAGGCGGTACACTGGTAACATTGTTACACGAGAGTTATACAACGCCCTGGATTGGTTGAAGTACTGCCCGATGTGATTAGTAATCGATGACATACGCACTAGTTACAAGTAACTGTATCTATATAGGGCAGCATGGAGCTAATCGCATTGTTGTACTGACACTGCCTATATGCTGCGGGATTCGTTATTGCATTACCCCCTGATCTATCTGTAGGGATACGATTCACAAGGGATACGTGCTCCGATGGCACCCAAGCATGCATGTGCGAGTGTACGCACAACTACGCCATCACCCAAGCGATCATAAATTACGCTTGTATGTAGGTGGATTAGTTCAGAACGCAGACATACGACTCTCAGAACACCACGAGCGAATCATAAATGGTTCTGTCACACCAGTTGCTATGAAAACCAACGAAAGGGCGCTTTGATAATTTCAAAACCACGATGCCTACCACTTATTTCAGACATCTAATCATTGATTTCATACCAACGGTTGTTTGCAAACATATTGTTAACTAATGGCACTCGTCAAAAGCAAACATCTACCAGAGCACCACTTTACATATAACTGTACAAGATTCCTCTATATTCATTGCCACCATCTCGTCACATGACTGATATGTAAATCACGATCTTGCCAAACAACGCATAACAACGGAAATTATACGGAGGTATTAATACAAACGGGAATATAAGCGAATCACGACAATCCAAAAGTCCCCAAATAACTCTGTAGTCGATATAGGTCGTTGTCTTAAATAACACCTGCACGAACTAATTATACATAATGGCCGTCGTGAACACCTGTGTACCTACCCGTTACCATGAGCATGTAGAGGGGAACCTCTAATATCATTGCAGGAGGCAGAAATGCACATTCATATCGCCTGTTTGTTGTCTCTGCGATGCGAATACAGTTGGAAATATATTGCGTCGAGAGCACAAGATGGCTCGCCAACAAAAAATGTCGTCAGAGGATATATTTAGCTTTTTATTAGGCCTAAGAAAAACATTCATTGGGAACATGTGCGTCGTTACCATACAGCTGTGCGCCCTGATTGGATGGATAACAATGTTCCAACATAGACACGTACTTGGCCATTTTTCTGCACGGCAATGTGGATTCCTGGTAGCTGGCTGCGATGGAAATATGCAATACATTATGTTAAGAGTATTTAATCAATCAAAATCAACCCTAGCACAACCATAAACAATGTCATTTAACAATTTATTGAAGGCGACGGCAAGTCCAGGCTAAACATGCGTAAGAGATATTGGGAAAACAGATCAATAAACTCCGCATCCCTTAAGCTCTTCAAATCACCCCACTTACAATTGATGATCTCTATTCAGTTGCCCTAATATAAAAGAATCGTTAAGTTTGCGACGTATTTTGTTGCCCCATGGAACACCCGCGCACCTACATTCACGTTATTGCATTAACCTGGTGACATCGCATGTAAAACATCATCAAGACGATTCAGGTCTCTGGCGCTATGATATATCGCTATGAACTTAATACTAGCACTTCCATGAGAACTATTCAGGTGGCTGTTTGAGATTCACTTGCTATAGGTTGCGTGAACGCTTTATAAGTTCACATCATGACATCTGTATAATAAGTAAAGTGGTCTGCTTATTATTACGTGTGGTATTACATTCAGTTAATTGGCTTGTTTTGTACTCGTTCTCAGGCTGCAATAGAAGAATTGACTGTGATGAGATCACACATGCCCGAAATGCACATCCGGGAATAAACCAAAACAATTTGTTTCAATAAGTAATTAACTGTTACCGTGTAATTCATACTTTCCTGTCATATCACAAACGCACTAATGTCAAGCATAATCAGGGGCTGTAAAGCCTGAAGACCTGAATGACTGCGAGATTAATGACAATACTGGTGCCATAAATCAACAAATGTAAATATGTACTTCTAATTGACTAACACAATTGAAATGCAATGTTTGAGTTACACAATTGTAAACGTAAATGAGTAACAATGTGCCAGTACTTCATTAGTGTTAGTGCGTAAACCCGCGTTATCGGTTCAACGAGGTATCTAGTGACCGTAAGAAGATGACTTTTCGTGCTCGTGGGGCCACCTATCCAACCGGCTGTTGTGACGCAGACTAACACAAAATAGGGAGTAGATTAGATGTTAATCATCTCTTAGCTACTTTGGATTCAGACAAACTTTGCGATGCCAAGCCAACTCCTGACGAATACTCGCAATATATCGCCCTCGTACATCACGATCGTACTTCACAACTGTTTCGTCCCATGCGGGTTATGTATAACTACCGATTGAGTGATTGTTTCGCAGTCCAATGGTGTGCAGCCACCACAGCTGAACTTGATATAGCTTTGATAAAAATAATGTTTCAATAATAACATATTTGTATAACAATTTCTTGTATACAAGATTCAGCTTAATCAGCTATATTTGTAAAGACAGTTGCTGTTTATTTGATAATGCAGTGTGCCCAGAGCTAAGCTCATTTACCCAGTTTCCTGCTCTCCCACAATTTCAGTATGCATAATGCAGCCCATTAAGTTCATGTGAGAGAAGCTCCGTAGTATAATACTTATTTTAACGTTGCCCAGCTTTAAATAATTTAGTTTGGCGTTTGAATGTACACATGCATCGGTCGTGTTATATCCCCATATGACCCCAACGAGTCAATGCGATTTATGTACGGCATTAGTTGAGCGTATACATGTAATCCCCTAAGCTGATGTATCGTGAATTGTGATGCCTCAGATAGCAGTAAGGGTATTACACCAACAAAGTATATGACGGGTCTTACCAAAAGGTGTGATGGTTTGGTTGATCACAAGACGTTCAGGTGTTAACAAGAAGGTAATATAACTGACTATCATTCTGTACTTAGCACCACCCGGATGCACATTGTCCGGTCCAGCTAAAGACCAGAATAGGAACTATTTTTGTGAACTGTAATCGAGCAGGGTAAAAACATAGTTCTGCATATCATGTAAATGTCAGTGAGATCTTTGCATCGAGCTTCTAGAAAAGTCCACTTATCGTTGATTCTCAGCGGATGTGTCATTATAGCAACAACCGATAATGATGGATAGCGCAGATGTCACAGCTATTTTAACATACTCGGCTGACGTCATCTTTACATGACGTGGATCAATACCAATAATACATTTTAGCTGACGCAGGCACTATGGCAGTCAATTATATAAGCATGTCTTTCCGAAAACAGTAACCTATACAAATGATTTCTACTAATTAGTTTTGTGATGTAAAATAAAAGACGGTGTCGTGAAATTTCATCGCTGCTTTCAAGCCCTGTCAAAATTCACTATGCGCGATGCCATCTCATTTTATTGAAACTGGCGACGCTGCTTAACATTTTTAGCAGGTCCACATGTATATTTTCTATAGAAACGACAGCGAACGTGACTCACACTATATGGCATATTGCTAGCCATCTACCGTGCTTATAGCCCGTTCCAAGTCTACTTCGTCACCACTGTGTCAACTGATGTGACCCATATGGCCTACCTACTGTGGCAGACGCTTATGCACATAAATGGCCGCATTACCTACCACCTGTGCCATATTTGTTTACTTTCCTCTGGCAATGTAAGATTATATGTGTTCTACAAACAGGCGGGTGAAATTATTGTGTACTTTTAACTGTGCTACTGATAGCTGTGTCAAAATCATGCATTAGTTTTATTAATATGCGTATATTCAGACAAATTCCATGTGTAAATCCTGCAGGGACGATGGCGAAGTCACCCAAACTTTCGCGCCCTCATCTGTATATTATAACAGTGTGGTACATATGTGGTACGTGTCTGCATTCATAATGGTACTCGCCTCATGTATTCTCCGCATGTAGATAACTATTTTCAGAAGAATCAGGTGATCTGTCCATTTATCGGCCTACGGCTGTGCGTTAAGCCGTCGTTAACTTTTGATCAAAGATAAGTCACACCACCGGCAACTAAGCAATATTGCATATTATAATGCCTATTGCTGCTGGCCAAACACACAATTGAGTCACCAATAAGAACGCTTGAAAGATGAGCCATAATACTGGCCATCCCTTCATATATGATAGATTTCTGATGATCGAAATAAGTGTCTGTAAACAGACCAGAAAGGTATAGTTACATCAATATTTATCTACAGCCGCAATATCAAGATGTTTTAATCCCCCTCGTTTACTCGCCATGAGCGAACAATGATTTTAAGGTAAATCACTACGCATCTCACCCAGAGGAATCACTTACACAGCATTGCATGTTTAAGTACTGATGTGAAAATCAAAACCAGACATTCAAAGCGACCGTTAACGATAACGCTATCATGTAGGTTGGCTAGCATTAAAGGTTTCTCTTTGGCGTCATGCAACTTCTTCCGACATTCACACTACTCCTCGGAAATACCATATCACACACCTCATTGCTCTCTTAAAACAGCATATATATATATATATATATATATATATATATATATATATATATATATATATATATATATATATATATATATATATATATATATATATATATATATATATATATATATATATATGTAGAAAGATAGTCACCTCTGAGGGGATCAGCTAGATAGTGATGTCACATATCTTAGCGTATTATCCCCGTCAGTCCTTTGCTTTATTTGTCTTATGAATGAGACCATCCCATCTAATTAGTAAATAAAGTAGAGGGAAATCCTTACGTATCGGCTGTGAATTACTGTTTTGTTATGTAACGGCTGTGAGCTTCTGTTTCCGGCAGATTCATTTGCAAGGAAAGAACCTGGTTACCGCGTCAAAAAGTAAATTATAACCGATGACTTTCAAACATTGTCTCCTAGACACATAATCGTTGAGAGAGCTGTTTCTGTCTTTCCTAATACAGAAGGATCGAAGGAGGCTTTCTGACAGACAGTGTTCATTGTTAAACTCCGAAGGTTTGTATTCAGGGAATATTGGTCGCAGCCTAAAGTTCACTTTTGTGCACGGGCATGAGAACGACAATAACTTTAGAATTCCACGCCATATCGAAGATATCATCAAAGACTTCTTTGAATGTTACATAAAACGCTGTCGTTAAACAAATCAGTGAGCTGGTCCTTTGATCCTTAAAGTGCCTATCGCACGAAAAGTCATGTCATTTTTATTCGATAGTTAACAGAAATATAACCCAAAAGTACCTATTCTGTTTGTGTATCAGCCGTGAAAGAGCGCGCTTTCGGATCGAAATTTGACTTTAACGACATGTACGGCGTATCGAAACGACTAGCTCATGCATTATTAATCTACGTGACGTCAGCGTTACGATTCCAAATAGACATAAATGGATATGCTATTCGCAACCAACTTCTTAAAACCATTATTAAACCTCTGTAATTCTTAGAAGTAGCAGGAATGTACCTAATTAAATGGATTTTGAAGCCGTCGGTCATGATAATGGCTTGCTATATTTGATGAATACCTTTCCCAGCAGCATCAGAGTCCTGGGATTTGTGTTATCGACTGACATTTGGCCGATGACTTACATGCCGTGTTAATCTGTTGCTTGCAAGTGACACCCTTCCAGACAAGTACGCAGAACCATTGATGGTTATTTCCAATTCAATATACGAAATCGGCGATGCTCCGTGAAAGATATGAGCATACAATGTCGGGCAGCACCAAATGTGGTTCTGTAGTTGTTCATAGTGTACTGTCTGTATATATGTGTCACTCTACACATTACAACTTGTATATGAGTAAATTGATTAATGGCAGGCAGTTGTGTGTAAGTACATTGTATTAATGACAGGCATGTGTGTGGTAGGCAGTGCTTGGCAGGTAAGAATAGACCATATCTGTAGCATAAATCTGCGTCCTAATGAAGTCTTAATTATACCAAAACCGTATTGTTTAGACATGGGAAGCTGTATGTTACTTTGATGGTAAAATGACAATGATGATACAAAAACAGTAATGTATCTGATACGTATGTTAGCTTTGTGATACCTGGTGAAAATGCTATCCACCGAAAGTTAAATACTACAGACATTGGCATTTTTCCAAAAAGACACAATACATGCAATGACCCTCATACTAGCGAAAATAGACCTGTGTGGAATCTTACCCAAGGTTGCAGTATGCTCGATGGGTGACTGCAATATCACATAAGATAACATACTTAGATATAAGAAATTATTTATTTAAACTATCATCTGAGCAGCTTTACCATGATGCACGACCCTGCGGGTGCATCATGGTTATCTAATAACTCAGCAAATTAGTTACAAATGTACCTTCCGAACTAATGGCAATCAGATGGCGGTTATATAACTATACATACTGTGTTTTCACTTGAGCATCATAAACATTTCCAAATACCTCGCTCCCTGACATGCCCAGAGAGAACAGCGATGTAAACCATTAAATATCCAGCGTATATACTCCCATCGAATGAACTTGTCTGCCAGCGAAATTGCTTTCTCAAAGTTACGTGTTGGCGAATCTGAAAATGCTAGATATGTCTGTATAAAGATCACAAAAGAGAAGGGATGTTTTTATGCGTTGTCATCTCCCTCCATGTCGTTGTTACCCCACCCCTATCCCCTTTCCTGGGGACTGCAAGTAATACCCCTTAATGAATCAACCCGTTGTTTTGCGACCGCCCACATAAGATGTAATAATAGACGTAATGAGCTCGAATGGCTTTAATAATTGTGTGAAAGACAACGAAGGATAATCTGCTGAGTTCCTCCTGGAATATGTATTACTATATTTAAGAAGACTACCGCGCCCTAGGTTGTTTAAAGGAAAATGCACCGTATATATTTCATACACTTGCCGGACAATGATTACAATTCATCATTGCCATTAGTGAAGATATACTTATGCAAGATTTCAAATCCAAAACGTATTATAAATGCTTTGACATAATGTACAATTTTTTCTTGCATATGCAGACGGTTGGTCCATCCAAATGCTGGCTGAAAACAATCGGGTAACGCAAGGTCTGCTGTATCGGCTTGATACCCAATGAAGTCATCAACACGAAAAAACTCACAGGCAATATATAATACGGTAATAAAATCTCTACGTGACAGCATAACGATGCCTCGTCGCCCTCCATGCAGTGCCTTCATTAATCAGTTCACCCGCCATAGAGGAAGAAAGCAAAAAATAAAGCTGTTACACATTAATAGCGCAGTGATCAGTACTAGGCCACAATATCAACACTGTAAGTTGCAGTGAAGTAACGTATGTGTACTAAATTATATATTCAAGGCCCCGTTAATACAAAAACATAAAGGTGAAAGACAAGCTCCATTCAGCAATTATCTTACGTCCTGAGTGCTCACCATCAATGGCGCATTCATTGCATCCTTGTCGCCAACGGCTTTCGTTGGTTTCTTTCTTTGCCTAGCATTTTTTTATGGACATCCTTTCATTTTGATAGACATTCTTTTATTTTGATAGACATCCTTTCATTATGATGGACATCCTTTCTTATATGTTGAGCAATTTGATTAATGCTCATATTTCGACTGTGTAATAAAGCTTGGCACAAGCGAGTGCCTAATTTACCTTTGCTACGTTCTTGATGTATGTTGACTGCCCACATATTCTATCCCATCTGCTGTCATGTTATTATATTCTGATGTCAATCATGTTCTAACGTACTGTTATCTTATCCCGGCAAATTAATATTGAACAATGAACTACAGATAAACTTGACTTTTCAGACACAGAGGTTTGGATAGCATAATGCCATAGCATTTACATTATTTCCAGTTTATTCATCATTTGGAAAAGTTCATTGAAGACTAGTGAGTGTCATCGAAGATTGCTCATTCATAGTTTTAATTTCCATACACAAGCAATGACGACAATTTGTGGTGTGTGAAAGCATCAGTAACAATTTGTCCACGGCCCTAAAACGGCTCAAGCAAAGTCCAGTTAATACACCACATACTCAAGCTATCATTAAAGGATTTATAGTCTTAGGCATTTTCTATTCCTGGCCTAATTTGTAAACAATTAGTCAGATTTATATACACCAGACCCTGAGCATGAACACGTGGAATTTTCTAATATTTGACCAGAACATCAGAAGGAATGCTGTCTAAAATCATACAAAAGCCTACATTATAAAGTATGGAACTGCCAATAATGCTATGCTAATCCAAGATGTACAGAATGTATGTGTGATGCCTAGTTGATGATGATTGTCATTTATTGATACACGGAATAAAATACATCGTTTCGGTTTTGCATATGATACAGGGAGTAAATATATATCATTTCGGCATTGCTTATGATACAATGAGTAAATATATATCATTTCGGCATTGCTTATGATACAGGGAGTAAATATATATCATTTCGGCATTGCTTATGATACAATGAGTAAATATATATATCATTTCGGCATTGCTTATGATACAGGGAGTAAATATATATCATACCGCTTTTCCTATAAAAGGGACTTAGCATGAACTGCAGCAGTGGACCTCAATAGACTGTCTTGGGTTTACTTAAACTTAATTTCCAGTAAATCTGAAGGGCATGATACGGCAGCGAAAGTATGCCTGGTCGAACTCACAATGATCTATCATTGATAGTCCCCAAACAGCATAAGCGGTAGACTGCTGTCATGGTTGTGCAACATCAATATGGCCACGATGAAATTTATGATAGACAAGCGCAACCAACAAAGACAAATTGACACCGACACACTGATATTACAAAGGAATACAGCCCATCACTATGTGCTGGTATGCATAGGAACTACAAAACACCAGACAATGCAAGTCAGAGCTGCAATGAAATATTATCAGTCAATTTATGCTGGCTAGCATACTTCGTCCGTGAAAACCTTTCAGGTGGCTGTGTTAATCTGTTCTAAAACTCATAGGATCATATAAATTCTATGTGCAACATCGCCCTCCCATTGACATGGCCAGGACAGGGTGTGTACATTATTACGCAATTTTGTCGCACTGACTTTCACTTACCGAATGGATTCATATACTATTTTCACAAAGCCATCATCGGAGGTGTGATCTGTTTCAAAACATCCGGTTACTTTATGTTTGACTTGGATTGGCTATTTATACTTCACCGGCATGCGAACGTCAAATGATTTGAGAATATTTTGACAAGAGAATTCATCAATGGTGGCCACAAAGATGTCGCATTCGATTTCTATATAACTTCAGAGAGGCGCTCCTAGTTGTCATCATTATGCCTTATTTTTAGACACCAATGTTGCGTTTTGGAAAAGCAACAATTCGCCATTATACCCGAAAAGTTACTCCCACTCAGTGAGTTTATGAAAGTGTGATACTGAATACCTTCTTGCTTTTAATGAATTGTCCAAAATAGAATAAACACATTGCGAACAACATCATAATATTTCAGTAAGACTCCGAACTTTGAAGGCTGTATGGGACATCGCTTTCAATATGACAGGATAGTTTGGTGATGCGCATTCTAATTCAAAGGAGAAAAATGAAAGCTTCTGACATTGGGCAGTGGAAGGGTGGGGTACTCATCACAAGTGCTGAAACAAACTTGCTACAGGCTAAATTAGCTGTTCAACATCTATATGTATTGCCCTTTTAGCTGTGATAATGCGTTGTCGCATTTAGTATTAAACGGCTCTTCTAAATAGAATGTTTCAAAGAACTCGACGCTTTGTTACCAAAATACATTTATTATTGGTATCAAGCTTAAGATTTAGGATGTTTTTCTTATTACGTTATCAATTTGTTCTGTAATTGCAAGCAACAGTGGATTTTCATAGGCAGAGCTGTTCTAAAACAAATTAAAGGATACTCTTGGTCCACAATTATACACAAACTCATTGGCAAAGCAAAGTTGCTTCAATAATCCATGCGTCATTGATTCATTTGCCTTCAGAAAACCACGAAAAGCATTCCTGAAAGCTAAGAAAATAATGTCTACATCTTGTCAGACCATTCCGTAAGCAGAACAAACATGAAGGGACGATTGAACTGTAGGAGCTGCTTATGATGGCTGTACTGCACCCTTTAACTATGTACACATCTTGAATACAATTGCTAGCTATCACCTATCATTGGGTTCTGTTACCTGTTAGTACATGATAGTGCATGAACACACCCATGTGTATTTATCGCTGATTGTTTCATATCTGGTCTGGTCCTTGTGCCACCCTCGTACGACCGTGGCGACGGATTTTGATCTGGTTGTGATATGCACTAAAATAAATTGTGTCAATTGATTAGCAGCCTGAGAATTGTCCGATTCCACTCTGGGATCAATGAATAGAATGGCAGAGCAATATTTAGGGGGTCAGGGTTTTAGTACCAAAGATGTTAATGAATCAATGACGAATTTGATTGAAGTAACTTTCAATAAATAATTCACGATCATGCGTTGCGCCATTCACCCTAACGATACGAAAGAAGTGTGTACTGGCTTACAGCCATTGTTTAATGCTGAACAGCCCCAGGAATGTCTTGCATAGCTTACAGCGGAGCATTCCATAATCGATTGATTTTAAGCCGACAATCTTTTCAAAACTAGTTGCATATCGGGTGTTCCTCACAAAGACTCGGTATTCACTGCCAGCAAATATCGCTCTCGTCTTGCAGTGGACCTGCTACTTGTCAATTAATTTATCCGCTGTTAACAATGTATTTCAAGCTATGCAGCATCGGATTGATACCAAACGTAGTCAATAGGCAATATATATATACAAACTGTGCAGTACAACGCAGGTCAAAATATTATCGAGAGAAATATGGTTCACTGATTCTCATCGCGCGCTCCAATTGCCGTCTGCTTTCATGTATTAACCCCCCATAGTGAAGTTGACAAAGAAGCCAATAAAGGCCCCTTGGAAGCCATATCCAGCTAGTTGCTTAAATGGCTACGTTTCTATAATACAGAGAAGTTGAGGGCATGGATATATGACACAATTAAACCTATAAGTATAATTCAGGCAGTCATAGGAATAATCAGTCCCAAATACCACCTTTCGCCATTGATTGTGGATACAGGACAAGCCAATAACGTTTCTATTCCAGTAATGTGTTTCGTAGCTCTATTCTAGACCCATAACAGTCGGTATTGTTCTAATATTGCTTACGGCATATCAAGGATACCATGCTCAAACATTAACAGGACTGACATCAAGTATTTGCTGCATAATTGTGGCGACTGACATTTATTGATAAATGTTACTCCGCTTTGATTACGTGCGGAGACGTAACAACTTTAGTGTCATAGATAGTGGTATATTGTGACGATTCAAGGCGCGGGGCAAATAACAACATATCTGAGTCATGTAGAAGCCCTGAGTTGCACCCTTACCGGGGTCAAGGTTAGGCTTTTATAAAAGGAAGAGCTTATAATTAGCCACAATTAATGTCTCTCTATGGTGTGGGCGTAAAACCGCCTACAGCACTGCTTCGCTGCGTTATATTGAGGCTTATAGAACGCTTCACATCAATATGCTAGATTTTATATTATGTTGGCCCCTTAGGCAAATGTTTGGTTCTCAAACCAGCTTTATATCGTTGAGCTAATGATGTTGTTTTTGCCAGTAGCAAAGACTGTCCTTCAATGCGGTTTGACAAATAGCTTTTATAAATAAGACGTTTGAGTTTAAAATTCATATCACTGATGTTTTCATAAACTGATTACCAGAACTGACAGTGTATGAGCACACGTAGACAAGGAAACTACCTTTATTGCACTTCTTTATAATGCAAAGCATGTAATAAAACAATTATGTGGGTCATTTATTGTAGTGTCCAAGCATTCCTCTCACCCATTGTAGCCAAATGATGGCTTCGTAGTGCAGGTGAGATGTACCTGTATGTTAGTCTTTATTAACACCATCCAGGTCCTCGTGAAAAATCGATACATAAGCAGCTAGATCAAGAGCATAAAGTAGGCAACCTACGATACCGTAGCATACAAATTAAATTATCTGCTTGATATAATGTATGCATAAGAGACTTTAACATGACTTTTTGTAGCATGTATATTTGCCATTTATATTGTACAATGTTAAAATCTAAAATAATGATGCCCCAAATTTCTTTCTTTGATAACGTATATTTCATCCCATGGTTGTCATCGTAGCGACCCTTACATAGAAATTATGCATGGAATGAACTAGTGGTGGGAAAGGCTGAAAAGCCTTGTCGCTCAGTATTGGCATCGAGTGTTCACCCTGCAGATTTAGTATCGCAACCCGGTTGAAATGAAAATATACAGGAAAGAAATATAAAGAGACTTGATGACGGATATCATCGATCAATACAGCAGATGGTCTGCACCCCTGTTACTAATACTTGCTGAATCATGAGCATGTTAAGGGTTATTGCCTTGGACCGTATCAAATGTTCTACGGTTAAATTCGCTCATCTGCTTACATATAATTATGCATGATTGGGTCACGGGTACAGTGTGCTCAAATGCATCAGGCGGAAAGCAACAATCGCTTACTCAAAAACATGTAACTCTAAGCTAAAGCTTGTCATTTCCACAAACAATGATAAGCATTCGCCAGCTAGGCACCAGTTAGTAAACCAAAGACTTTATGTTGTAATTAATTCTTGGCGGTGCCATAATCTTCGTTTCCCATCCAAAGTGCAAAATTATGTCAGTAGGAGGTAAACATAATTGATTCTAAATGGAATTAACCTGTTGCCAACTATATTGCTCATATATGCCGCGAAAAACTAGAAAGTGTCACACATTTTGTGTTCATTATATCAGAAGAATTAGATATATCCGGATATGCTTACAACAACAAAACTTTAATAACCGACAAACATCGGATATGCTATTCCTGACCACCTGCTCTTGTAATATAGAAAAGAAGTGCGCAGATTACAAACCTATATTATCGATATTGTGAAATGTTCTCGATATAAGTCAAATGGCTATCTGAGTGTGCGATAGGCAAGGCAGCCGCCAATGGCGCAGATCATATCATCGTTCTTTGTAGCCTCAGGTCAGTCGTAATGTGATGAACGCGGTACCAATAGTAGACAAGAATAAGCCCCAATGAATTGATGAGAGAGAACTATTGATCACAGTAAGACACTTGTGAGATGTTGTATAGTAGTCCTAGCCGACCAATTGCAGTTTGCATTTGAGAGAGTCAATAATCCTATTTGTCACTTGAATGTCCGGTAATGGAAGATAAATTAAGCTGTTTGATCACACAGAGAGGAAACAAGCTCTTATCGCACATACAAAATGTACAACATGGGCGTCGTGCTCTCTTTAACGATGCAGAACTGACGCCGACTGACACCGGCGCCGACTCCTGTTGTAGGCTGTCACGTCCACTTTGAATCTATTGCTGTAATTTTGATTATTGATTATAATGACTACCCGTTGAGCAAATATAGCAATAACGCACAAACTGAGCAGACACAGCGCTGACCTTACCTAACGATACTTCTTCATACCTATGCAATAAACAGTCCCCATGTTCTGAGAAGATTCAAAAGCCATAGGTTGATGTCACTGACATTGCCATGGTAAGCCGGATATGGCCCACACATATGGTCCGATGCATATTGTAAATGTTTCATACCACGTATGTAGATGCCAGAGGCAGGACAAATTCCTTCTCATAGATCCGATACTATCAACCCACGGCGGAGATCAGAGCTGTTTATCAATATATGACAATACTAATTCCGCTGCAGCACGCACCATCTGGTTTGATTGTGGTTTGTGCCTCAAACCGGTTGATTTGTGAAAACCTTATATTAAGTCATTGCTTCTCATGCATGCTGATACTTATCAAGCAATCATCCTGCGTAAGTAAGTGTGAAATGGTTCAGTCCACCAAAATGTCACCCTATGCAGCACACATGGACATTCGTCATTCATATAGCCTTATAGCCCCATATAGAAACATATTCTACCGATATGGTTTACCTACTTATTGTCGAACACACGTTTAAGGACAATGGCATAGGGATGTTCGCAAGCTTGCCAACTGCACCATGTACGTTGTTTCCCTCAACCCATGTTAGACGTTATGAACATTACTGGTAAGCTCTTTCTTCTCAATATAGCATCAAAACTCCTCATGTTGTGTTTGAAAGTGGAATTATATATGAGAAGCATCGCTTATCTGTCCTGGTACAACAAATATATTAATAGTGGTTAGTGCATTCAACAAGTAATATATCAGACCAATAAGGAAGACCAATACCCCGACAAATGCCTCATAGAAACATATAACCTCAGATGATACACCTTGTGCAAATAACAGATAATATCACAAATCGCAGGTGCTGACTAAGCCTTTAGTGCATGCGGTAAAGTGCGAGGCTTCGTATTCAAAGAAAAGTGCCTAGGAACTAGTTGCATTGTATTAGATATTTCAAGTGATAATGCCTCTGCTGCCTAGACGTTAGATTGTTTATGTTCATGTTAGTATCAAATTAATCAAATTTATATCAAACCTATACAGAAAGATAAGAGGCTTTCTTCGCCTTTATTGTGTGAAAAACAGACTAAAAGCACTATGTTGTGCTTCTTACTATCCTGTTGTTGATGGTCAAAACACACACATATATATATATATATATATATATATATATATATATATATATATATATATATATATATATATATATATATATATATATATATATATATATATATCACGTGATAATATCTCAATTATTCAATTGTAAGAAGGGGCTAACGTATGCAACTCACTTGATATCGCAAGGGCACATAATGGAACAAATTTGAACAAGCATTAAGGATAATTTCCCAACTATTGTATTTACAATGGCGTTCTGAAGAATTGACGTCTCAATAACAATTATTACGATAACTTTAGTGTAGTCTGTACACCCCATCTGCATAAGTACGGATTGACGGTCAATCTTACTGTTACTTCTTTTGATCCATCATCAAACATATATGTGTCATCACCTAGTGTTTTCGGTAGTAATCCCTCATTACTGCCATATATTCTGCCTTCCTTGGAGCGTGAGTGATTATTCATTCAGCTATTTATTTAGTCGGAACTTAGGCCTATATATGCTTCAGTTAGCATGGACAATTAATGAGCAATCCTTTGGTAATTGAACATATAGGAACCGTAAACCAATGGCTTGGATCCGACCATTATTTCAAGTCAAAGTGTTTGATTTTCAGACATATTAGCTACATAATGTAGCATATTCTTTGCAAACACCTGCATCGATCTCCTTGTTCCAGAAAGAATGCAATTAGCTATTAAGTAAGCTACGTCAGACGTTTTTTTCGCACAATTCGCCCTTGATACAATGTTGGACAATATGTGCTAGCATGTTCTATTTTAAGTTGAATAATGCTGTTACCCAGTAACGAATAAGTCATTTAATTAACACAACCGCTATCTAGTTAGTATTGTGCCTGAAGAAAGGCAACCACAGCCATCAAGCACTCCATAATAATACTACTACTCTCCGACATCATAAAACCGTGTCTGTCTACATACATGGTTAAAGTTGTAGCAAAACCCTGATATCACACCCTGATTTATATAAACAGTTCATATACTTGTATGAATGGTTCCCACAGAGCATATACAGTACTTAACACACAGGTAGAATATTCATCATCTGTGTAGATATACTCCAACATCTCTGCGTTAAAGAATCCTTGCTTGAGTTGTCACATCAATCGCGAATACGCACTGCGGCTCATACTAAAAAAACCGTTGTGATGAATTATTGAACTGAAAACTTATCACCGGTGATCTCAGCGATTAACCTATTCCTTCCGATTTCATATAATCATTGCCGCTACTTCGTAGAATATGACATTTAACTGTAATATTGTGTGAAATCCTAAGATATTATTCTGCTGTGCAGAGTCAATAGTGAATAACACAATAGTTTATCTAAGCTCATAGTACCGGCATAACGATGGTCCCTGGCGCTGTAAGTGGCGCTTTCATTGAGACAGCGACACTGATGGGTTGAATTACTTTGCACCAAATGGGAAAGCCGACTACAAGAGCCCTGGAGCAATCATAGTGAGCTAGAACTGGAATGTTCAGACCTGGTTACAATACACCTTCATGGAAGAAAAATTGACGGTTATTTTAAGTTTATGTATATGTATATATATGTATATGTATACTTTTCATAGTCTTTGGCATCAGTAAATTTGTATTATAGGGTCTGCATGTCAGGGTTGGCTAACCAAATGTTTATTGTGGTTCTTTTCTATCAATGATTAGCAAGCAGATGTTCCCTTTGATTCCCTACAGTTGCTTAGGTTGACGATGCTACAAACACGTTCCATGGTCATAAAGCTGTTTCATCGTGTTCCTCCATCGGCCTGGCCGTGTTGTTTTACTTCACTCGTTGACTTTTATGCGCAGATGAAAACATCACCAGCATTCAGTGCCTACATTTCATGAAGATCCTGGGACTTCTGTAAAAGATAACAGGTTCAAATGTGGGTAAGTTATCATGATTTCGTAAGAGACGTGGCAAGTAATATGTCTGTGCAACAATAGAAGGATGGCGTGAATGTGTAGGGTAATACATCATGTTTTATCATCGATTCATACTTTATGCTAAAGATTTTTATGTATGGTGACCCTCGTTCACTCATATCCTCAAGCCAATGGGTCTGTTAACAGTCGTCGAAGTAGTGACATTGATGGTCAACTATGCACATCATATTCGTGCTCACTACATTCACTGTTTCAATATTTACACAAATGAAAGCTGTTATCGTTATTTTGACAGTTTAACAATGATGACCTCGTGTCAAAACCTACGTCAGGCTGGTATAAAGCATCTACATACACCTGCGCCATCGATATATCATCCCATTGAAAATCACATCTACCTATTAATTCAGATGGAATATCAATCATTCGTTGTGTATGAAATAGCGACATTGAAGAATCATGGTCCTTAATAAAATGGGTTTCTAATCTATCACGTTGACAATATAACCTCCACATAAGTTTCTGTTTGCACCACACCATCCCAAGGTATGATCACCAATTCTAAATTATCGAATGTTCACCCAACATTGTCACGACACACATTCCCTGTACCGAAAATGCGGAATACAATTAATATTCTTAGGTTGGAGGAAGCACGTGGGTAGCTTGACTTTTCCCCAAAATAATTCCCAGTTGTATATCATGGTAAATTGCATATCATGATGCTATTACATATACCAACAACCTCAGAACAACTTTGTGATAGCCCTTTCAGTATTGCCTGTCAAATGATCAGTAACTATGGGACATATATCAGACGAATATGATAGTCGATTATGTAGTAAGCATTTCATATGATATATGCATCAATATGCAATGACATAATATGCAATGGCATAATGGACAGGTGAATCAGCAAAGTAGTAGTATCCATTGAAGATTGTATGAGCAGCACCAATATACTAGCACTGACATCGCCAAATTGCAGGTGCGACTCCTCCTTAGCGCTGCATAAAAGTGGATCTGTTGGGAGAATGTGCAATAGGCGGTAGTACTGATCTGTTGCTGCTCTTGATTTTAATGGAAATCATGCTACAACTAAAGGTTTACACGAGTAAATGTTCGTAATAATGTGACAGCAAAAACATTCGTAGTAATGTTATAGAAAATATCGAACGTCACAATCATGCAATACTGCAAGCTATCAGTTGCATCAGTCTGCTACTTTAGCAATTACTGTGGCAGATACGTATTTGTAAAACTTATTGATATTCAATTACGATCAGGTGCTTACTGAGCCGTTATTGCCTGCAATGGCGCATTCAATGCAATTATCTAGACATCAGAGACTTTTATTCCAAGTCATTGAACGATAAATTGATGATTAAGTGCATCATAGCGCGCAATACACGTGATATGGCAACTGCTGGCCTCACACACCCCGATTCTGCGTATTCAGTTATCCAAACCATAGAACTCATTTGATCCGACATCAACTCCGCCCATTGGGTTGAATCCTTGGAATGCATGCGCATCTCTTCTAAACGCAGTTGGGGTTTTTTTCCGCGTGAAGATGCTGTCACGCATGAATGAATCTCGCTGACACATATTATCCTTTCCATTCGTTTTTTTATAATATTTCGTCATCCGATTAAGACTGTGAGACGCCGTTAAACGAGGTCAGCATACGCACAGCAATGGGTTATAAATATGAACCGCTGAGAGTCCCACAAAACTGTTAAAGAATTGATACAGAGTAAGAATCTGAGTCGGGTTCCGAGTCTAATGCGAGCTTGTTGGTTCTTGATGGCAGCGAGGAAGTCGATGAGCAGCAATTTTATGTGACAACTGCGCTGTTATAGCAACAGAAAAAAAGTCGAAGTGCTGCTTATCGTACCCAACAATCGTGCAATACATGCAGAACTCTTTCAAATGTATCACCCAGCATCCCAGCTTTGCTTCCAACTGCATGAACCAATATGAACTCGCGGCATCCAGGCACGAATTTATACAGATGGATGGCCCTATTGGTGACGAGATTTGCCCCAATGGGTAAGTCTGTACTTCATTGTAATTTTACGGAGTAAATTATATACTTCCCAAGTTGCACTGAATCAAACAGCTATGAATAATGGGCTTTCATGTTCAAAAGAACATAGTATATCAACATACATTGGTATCGGCTATAGGCATAAGGGCTTGCACTCATTATTTATTTCATCCCAAAGCCTGTCTTCATCTCTGGGCACTGTAAAACCCATCTGTCACTGTTTCAATTAAATAACACAAGAACAAAAGTATGATTGTTGATCAACATCTCTTTCACTTTATTCTTGCAGAAGCTATTTGTTATGTCATAACAAAAAAACTATAATAGTTACTGTAAATCAACAAAACAAAACTGGTGACTAATTCCCAAATCATTATAAGCCTAGTAGATGAATATTATTCCTTTCAGAGTCTTCCGCTTTCTTGCGTACAGAAGATTTGTATACGTGATTTGGCATAAGCTAGGCAAGAAAAACAGGAAAGTTCTCCCTTCATGCGTTGTCACCAAAATTCGAAGCACCTTTCCTGACTTCTCTGGTCATTATCGTGGCTTTAAAGAAGCTTTATGACTGACTGGTGTTAAACCTACACATGTAAGTACCAACCAACGACTCTTTTGAGGGTCTTTCACGAGCAGCAGCAATGGGAGGGGGTACTTCTCTTTCACTGACAAGTACTTTTGCTCTTCTGTAGCTTGGATATTTCTCCCCCGAGATGTAGCACCTGGGTCATCAGTCTGTCAATATATCCTTGAAGCACATGACATAATGATTATATAAGTTGTTGTGATCAGCATATTTAATTAAATGATAACTGACTGAAATATATCTAATTGAATAAATTATACAAATAATAAATGTTACATTTAGTAAGTAGTATTGTTGATTGAATTGCCTAAAAGCAAGTGAACATCAACCAACAGCACTGGTTCATCGTGTCTGGCCTTGGGGAATGAAATTCCCCACTGAGCTATTCCTTGTTTGGTGACAGCCTGAGCTCGATCAGAGTTCTCGTTAAAATGAAGGACTGCTAGCAGTAGTCTACATAACAAGAAAACCTACAGTTAATGAATAATACATGTAACGTAATAACTCGTAAGGAGTTTCACATAAAGGCGCATCTAAAACTATCACCACTTTCAATCTTTACCTTGCTTCCATAGTTGCAAACGGGAAGTGGACACTCTTGGGTGCGAAGAAAATTACCACTTTATGGAACGCTTCCAAACTTGACGTTTGCTCTGCTGGTGACAACCGATCAATATCCTTGACGAGAATCTTACTGCTGACAATAAGCTCAAGCTCTTTATAAGGTTTGGAACCTGAAACAAAAAGTTGACACCTCGATTGAATTGTACAGTTATTTAACATGAAAGGCAGTGATAAATAAATATATCAGAATTATTCTGAATCACCTAATGGGATCCACTGTCTGTCATCTAATTCTTGGTGAGTGAAGTCAAGGTACAACTTGCCATGGCCCATATGGATGTTTGTAACATGTCTCGTGACAGACAACCACTTTTCTCTTGCCAGTGCATCATCACCATGGCTCGAGGCAGCACAGAAGTTAACGTGATTGCTTATACTGCGAGCCCAATCTGTAAGAATTTTGCAATCACGCCTTCTTCCTTTCGCAATAATGTTTTTCTTTACCCCTGTACAGCAAAAGCATGGGTGATATTACAGATGTGACATGTGTGACTGTTGGAACAACAAGACTTGCCATAACAGGTTAAAGCAGTATGTCGTGTGGCTGTACACCAGGTATACTAAAATACCTGTACCAGCTGCATATCCAGGTGCAGCTGCCAAACTTGGCTGTGTGGCCTGGGGAGCAACAACGAGCATCTCCCCCCAGGAACAAATTCAACCCTTTCCTCTCCTCTACTAATGCGTCACGCTCTGTTGTCCATACTCTCCTTGTTGCCGGTACAAGATAGCAATTTGCATTAATTTATGGGTGTTAACGGATATTGTTGGAATGCTCAAATGTCTAAGCATATTGATAGTTCTCACAGCACTGCTACCACTAAACAATATCCCACATGCTAACATTAAGTTCCCAGCTGGCATTGCCCCAATGTAAGGCTTACTGTCTCATGTGTATGTATGTCCATTGACACAGATTTGTTGCACAACAACAAGACTCCCAATGACACGTTTCAAAACAGCCCTGGAGTCACATCTGACACAATATATGATTATTTGCTTCTTAAATTAAAACACAATACGTACCTCCACACAGGCCTGTATGCCAACTGAACATTGAGTAAAACATCATGTTGACTGGAAGCTCGATCACAATTGTCATCTGTAGGACAGGTCTCGACATCACTCGCAGTTATAATACTTCCATCTTCGTTAGTCATGTCATGGAGTACCTACAGCAACCAATATAAATAGCTGTTGTAATGTACCAATAGCTCAGATGTAACAATGTGTTCACACTGGTTACAATCGATAGCCTCGTACAAACACTCAAAATGTTGACATAGAAATTAGAATCTTGACTTGACATTAAAGACCTTACCTCAAGTCATCTTCGTTTCCTGTAAGCGCCTCTCGCTTGTTCCTCAACTTCAACATTATTGGCGTACTCAAATAACGTGGGAACAGCATCATCATTCAGTCGGGCATTTCTTTTCAGTCCTAGTTGCTTCATGCGCTCCGGATCGATAGAAAAGGAATCACGAGTGAAGTGGTCAGAGCAAAACACCGTGCTTTTCTTGGGCTCCCACGAAGATAGTCGTTTCACTGTGGCTATCCAAACCTGTCGCCTTGCCTTGTGAAAGGTGAAAAAGCTCTTACCCGATCCTTCCCCATTCTTACATCCAACAGCGCAACAGTACGGCATACTTCTACAAAATATCGCTAAAAGTTACGCGGCCTATCATGTAAACACGAGTGGAATCTAGTTCATAAAACTATCAGCGCGTTCAGCTATCTGAGTTGCTTAGCCGAAATCACGTCATAAGTCGAGTGTTTACGGGGTGTGCCGAGCGAAAAGTTGTCCTGTCTGAGCGCCGTAAACCGATAAGAAAATAATTAATTTCACTAATTAGAAAGGTCTCATTGCGCATTCATAGGCAGATCTATTGCTTTGGAATACAGATAACGACTGACAACGGAATATATTTTTTTTTTTATCTTAAAGAAGGCAAGTTCGCAGATGCATTTTCGGCTCATGATATGTCAACCCGTGATACAGGCTGTCACTGGTAAACATCAACGCCAAGCTATATTTATCACCCATGAGGATTCTAAGATATCATAATCGCTTATTCTAGAATGATTATAGGGCAACAGGTCATTGGATACTGCGGCCAGTGTCAACATGCTACGAAGTAATCAAGCTTAATCTTCTTAAAGCAAACAGCGTTTCCTCATGTCTTAGTCTGGTGAGAGTTACTAAGCATTAACATTGTTGGTAGCCAGCGCAAATCATTTACGTAGTCACTACCTTCACACATTTGTACGATAAATAACGCGTTAGCAAATTGCCATCCATATCAGACCGTTTTTATAATGCCATCATTGCAAATAAAACTACCATATTTTCATGGCTCGCTCCATTAATGCACAATACACCGATGCGTACCTTGCAGCACTGCAATAGCGCTTCCGTTACATGGCATATCAATAACACTACACTTCACTCCCTCTATGGAACCACCACTTGCGTTTCATGCATAATGCAAAAGCCTTGGAGCACGCAATGCGAATCCCGGCAGCAAAGTAGGAACTGTACTTGATGCTTATGTACAGAAGCGGTAATATTGGATTTGTCCTATAGATATATGCGTTACATAGATGTTAAGCATTAATCTTAATCCGTACGCTGTTTCTGTCAGTATCACACAGTATCCGGCTGATGGAGGATAATACTCAAACTGATATTTGAGATTTCCCTTTTCATGTCTATCGCCTGGAGATAAGCAGTCGTACAACCCAGTTTGTGATTATTACTTTTGATCAATCGCAAAGCTTGAAGCGTATTTCGTTTAATCTTAGCTGGAATATGGTTTGAGGTATTTCCTGCGTTGGGCCCGGTTGTTTGGTGTCAATATTGCCATTGTCAATACATCTTTAATTTTGTGTATCAGGGTTATGTTGTGCGAATTTTACTTGGTCACAATATCTGCAATTAAGGGTTAAGTATATCTGTCAATCAGCAACGTTTCCCTGTGATAATATAGTTATTTATATTTACCATACATCATGCTGAGCTTACCGTGCTAACAATTACTCTTAAGTGAATATTCATGATGATAACAAGCAAATCGTCGTGCTGCAAATGTGCGTGCAACACAATGCAGCCAACCGCGGCTTCATTAATTCATGCCGTTCTCAGCAAAATCTGCACGTTTAACAGAACCACCAATGAATGTTGTTGCCTTGAGTCAGCGAACTAATCAATACTATCATACAGACAGCCATCATCTATCCCTAGTGGAATATTGAGATGATCTGTCATTGATGACATTGCAACATTGTTCAATTCAAGTCTGGATTTGCTGTCTGTCACGTCGAGCATATTACAACCAGTATGATACCCACATAATGTTCGATCCATATTCTTATTATATTATAACGACACGCATAGCCACAGATATAATCTTATTGCATTGATTTTCACGAAGCTCCGTTGCATTGCTTGAATGTAAACTCGAATGTTAAATGACGTGACGTTCACTGTATGGAATGTAGGTAAGTATTCGTTCTGTAAAAACAGCATCTATGTAAACAACCAATACATAAGCGTTACATATCGCGATGCATTGCCTACAGTTGGTTATCAGTTGGGATTTACACTTGATCTTTTTGTATGTCACTACCTTAACAAAAGGTTGGGTAAGTCGCTTTCGGGTTACATTGTAACGCAATAATAATATTGTGCATCCTAGCTCTTGACAACATAATCGCTGAAGTTTTCGATTAGACGTTGTACTGATTAATTATATATAAAGAACAGGTTGTATTATCACAAAATGACAGAGGATGATACATCAAGCACTGATGAGATATACAGCGTTATACAACAAATACGTGGAACCGAAATGGAAGGCCTCGTAGCCATTGATACTATATGTAATTCTGTATACAACAAGAAGTAGCGAATATCATCGACCTCACTACGTGGAATTAATCTATAACTGCAGGAAATGGGATTGGCATATGAGCATTGTGGTGCCCTGAGCACATTGATTGCCGAGTTCCGTGTGCTTTACGCCACCGACTGGACGCTTGTAATTGGTTTGTGGTATATATGGCTCCTTATTACAGCGGTAGGTCAGCAGTTCTCTATGCATTGGTGTAACCTTGTCACTGAGAAAGATAAACAATAACCTGGCAGATAATTCATATACCCGTCTGATATTGGCGTCACAATTTGGATAGTAAATATCAATAATGCACTGCTTTGCTCGCTTTCAAGCGACTTCAATTTACAGGTCATGCATATTGCATGGCATCTGAGTGTAACTGAATGTGGTCGCCGCAACTGGAGGACCTAGCCAAATATGTCTGATATATTCGGAAAGATCGTAGGGCAGCAAACCCATAACCTATTACCACAGTAATTATTATAGAATTGTGGGACTAAACTCTATTTATGCTTGATATGGGAAGCAACAAACCCATTTTCATTCAACAGGCACGTTTTATACCTGTCTCTGTCACCAATATGAGACAATGCTGAATAGACGTCCTCTTCAGGTTTATGTCACATGAATCTAAAACAACCACTCATTGATCTGGCAGGCCGCCTCACATTGAGTCATCCAATGATGGTCCGTGTACATCGTGGGCGTTAACCTTCTGACATGGGTTTACAATAGCAGCACAACGACCTAGCAACTTGATTTGTAAAAATAAATAAACTACCTTGCAATGTGATATAGAGTCGCAATGCATTTTTTGGAGACCAATCGATGACAAACGCATAGAAACTACGGTAGATAAGATACCATGCTACTCTACCTCTGTTACCGGCTATATGCTTCTAGATAAGCTGATGTTTTAGTTCGCTATGCATATGCAGCGATGCGATTCACACAAGATAGGAACCTACATAAGCTTCAGATTCGGAATACGCTTCTTAAGAGTAGCATCATCCACTGCGCCTTCACAATGACATCCGTTCTCTGCCAGATCTGTTTTGAATGAAGTGGAAATGCCCGTACATGTTATGATTGCCCACCAGCCAGCGATATCATGTATACTGCATGAGCCAGGTAAAGGCTCTCTGCCGATTGCATCTATTACCGTACCACGCCATTCAATTAAGCAGAAACAAACAGAGGGCAGTTAAGAAGCATATGATTCCTATTCATATTGACAATTGTTTTGTCAAAAGGATGAACAATAATATCAATGATGAATTCTAAAGGATTACCACCATATAATAGTTGATTCGCTATAATGTACTTATTGTAATCAAGTTTAAGCGGTTCACGCACTGTCATTAACAAGAATATCTTGATTGTGTCGTACTTCATGTAAGATACAGTAATTACACCTACGACTCGACGCAGTAATTCTGGACTATATGCAGTACGGTTTTATGACCATTGTGGAGGAAAATATCGTAAAACTTCGACCAATCACATATTGTACATTGACTTACATCATCTACAACCATTTCCGTTAATGCAAGTTATAGCATCCATCATATAAACATGGCTGCTCATTCAGAAGGATTGTAGTGAGTGATTTGTGGTACTTAACTCAATTTGTCCTATCTCACATGCAAGACACACTCACCGGAATGTTCTGGTTAGTGTGTATATTATCACCCTTTTTTCGGACATTATTTGCCAGCGCATAGCGATTGCGAACTAAAATTGTGAAAGGCATTATCAATGTTAATATTTTTCAATGTCTGCCACAACTCCTAAGACATCGTGAGTTATTTCGCCGATATGTGTAGAATCTCTACCTTTATCAATTGTAAATATGTCATATCAATTAGACAGCTTAGTGTATTGTTGTAGTTATTTGCCACTTTTTATGTGTAGACAATAGTTCTATAACAAAATAAGACTTTTCCATTTCTGTTGTCGCTTTTCGTAATGTTATGCACTGTCTATGTTTAAATTATTTACGGCCTTCGAATAAATAAGTGCGTTTATTCTGCAATTTGCCATCTTCCGCCATGAATATTATTATTGAGCCACAAGTCGAAATAGTTAACGGGTGCCAGTTTCATTTTGCAAGAGTTTGTTCGTTGCCGTTTTCGAGACGTTCACGCGGCCTTGTAATAGTGTGGTGCATTCTACATTATTGAATATCCAATACTGAATATAATATCATTGAATTCTGACATATATAAGTCATATCTACAAGCACAATTGATCATCCAAGTACTTATTGGAGTAGAATATTTGCTGTTTTCAAACGAAACTAATGTCATCTTCCATGATTGCGCTGTGTATGAAATAGCGCCATTGATGAATCATGGTCCTTAATAAAATGGGTTTCTAATCTATCACGTTGACAATATAACCCCCTCATGAAAGTTTTTGTTGGCACCACACCATCCCAAGGTATGATCACCAATTCTAAATTATCGAATGTTCACCCAACATTGTCACGACACACATTCCCGGTACCGAAAATATGGAACACAATTAATATTCTTAGGTTGGAGGAAGCACGTGGGTAGCTTGACTTTTCCCCAAAATAATTCCCAGTTGTATATCATGGTGCGACTCCTCCTGAGCGCTGCATAAAAGTGGATATGTTAGGAGAATGTGCAATAGGCAGTATTACTGATCTGTTGCTGCTCTTGATTTTAATAGAAATCATGCTACAACTAAAGGTTTAGACGAGTAAGTGTTCGTAATAATGTGACAGCAAAAACATTCATAGTAATGTTATAGAAAATATCGAACGTCACAATCATGCAATACTGCAAGGTATCAGTTGCATCAGTCTGCTACTTTAGCAATTACTGTGGCAGATACGTATTTGTAAAACTTATTGATATTCTATTACGATCAGGTGCTTACTGAGCCGTTATTGCCTGCAATGGGGCATTCAATGCAATTATCTAGATATCAGAGACTTTTATTCTAAGTCAGTGAACGATAAATTGATGATTAAGTGCATCATAGCGCGCAATACACGTGATATGGCAACGGCTGGCCTCACACACCCCGATTCTGCATATTCAGTTATCCAAACCATAGAACTCATTTGATCCGACATCAACTCTGCCCATCAGGTTGAATCCTTGGAAAGCATGCGCATCAGTTAACATCGAAAAGGTGTGAACAATCCATCTGAGATTGTATTTATCCTAATATGACATTTACATTCACAACCCATTTTTAGCCCAGTTAGTATATTTTCATTCTGCTGCGTAATGCACACTGGACTCTAGATCAATATATCAAAACGATCTATTTATCATATAACAGTAATTAACAACTGCAGGACAAGTAGCCTAACCAAAGGCACAATTTTGACCATACACATATTGACTCTGATCATCGAAGAGAGCTCGCTGTACCACCTTGTGCTTGATGATCAACTACTTAAAGGTCAAAATTAACATTTTTGCGAACAAACGCCACCGAAAACGTTTTAAAAAAACGCAATAATGAAAATCCGACAGGTACAGAATTGGTGAGCATTCTAGTTAAAGAGAAAATCGGCCGCGAACTTTTGGGAACTCGAAGCAACTCGACAGAAATCCTCCAGGCCATTTTGCCCCGTCCAGTCGCTAGGGGCGTACCGCGTGACGTCATCTCGGCTAAAAGCAGTTGGGGTTTTACCGCGTGAAGATGCTGTCACGCGTGATTGAATCTCGCTGACACATATTATCCTTTCCATTCGTTTTTTTATAATATTTCGTCATCCGATGCAGACTGTGAGACGCCGTTAAACGAGGTCAGCATCCGCACAGCAATGGGTTATCAATATGAACCGCTGAGAGTCCCACAAAACTGTCAAAGAATTGATACAGAGTCAGAATCTGAGTCGGGTTCCGAGTCTAATGCGAGCTCGTTGGTTCTTGATGGCAGCGAGGAAGTCGATGAGCAGCAATTTTTATGACAACTGCGCTGTTATGGCAACAGAAAAAGTGTAGAAGTGTTGCTTATCGTACCCAACAATCGTGCAATACATGCAGAACTCTTTCAAATGTATCACCCAGCATCCCAGCTTTGCTTCCAACTGCATGAACCAATATGTACTCGAGGCATCCAGGCACGAATTTATACAGATGGATGGCCCTATTGGTGACGAGATTTGCCCCAATGAGTAAGTCTGTACTTCATTGTAATTTTACGGAGCAAATTATATACTTCCCACGTTGCACTGAATCAAACAGCTATGAATAATGGGCTTTCATGTTCAAAAGAACATAGTATATCAACATACATTGGTATCGGCTATAGGCATAAGGGCTTGCACTCATTATTTATTTCATCCCAAAGCCTGTCTTCATCCCTGGGCACTGTAAAACCCATCTGTTAATTTGTTTCAATTAAATAACACATGAACAAAAGTATGATTGTTGATCAGCATCTCTTTCACTTTATTCTTGCAGAAGCTATTTGCTATGTCATAACAAAAAAACTATAATAGTTACTGTAAATCAACAAAACAAAACTGGTGACTAATTCCCAGGCTGCCCTCTCCTTATACAGTATATGCGTTTCTCTGTACATCAACACGTTACTTTGTATCCGCTACATGTCTTATGCATACAAAGTGTACAAGAAATATTACCGGGCTGGTAAATATTCATATGTGACAAATCATTATAAGCCTAGTAGATGAATATTATTCCTTTCAGAGTCTTCCGCTTTCATTATCGTGGCTTTAGAGAAGCTTTATGACTGACTGGTGTTAAACCTGCACCTGTGAGTACCAACCAACAACTCTTTTGAGGGTCTTTTACCAGCAGCAGCAATGGGAGGGGGTACTTCTCTTTCACTGACAAGTACTTTTGCTCTTCTGTAGCTTGGATATTTCTCCCGAAGATGTAGCACCTGGGTCATCAGTCTGTCAATATATCCTTGAAGCACATGACATAATGATTATATCAGTTGTTGTGATCAGCATATTTAATTAAATGATAGCTGACTGAAATATATCTAATTGAATAAATTATGCAAATAATAAATTTTACATTTAGTAAGTAGTGTTGTTGATTGAATTGCCTAAAAGTAAGTGAACATCAACCAACAGCACTGGTTCACCGTGTCTGGCCTTGGGGAATGAAATTCCCCACTGAGCTATTCCTTGTTTGGTGACAGCCTGAGCTCGATCAGAGTTCTCGTTAAAATGAAGGACTGCTAGCAGTAGTCTACATAACAAGAAAACCTACAGTTAATAAATAATACATGTAACATAATAACTCGTAAGGAGTTTCACATAGAGGCGCATCTAAAACTATCACCACTTTTAATCTTTTCCTTGCTTCCATAGTAGCAAACGGGAAGTGGACACTCTTGGGTGCGAAGAAAATTACCACTTTATGGAACGCTTCCAAACTTGACGTTTGCTCTGCTGGAGACAACCGATCAATATCCTTGACGAGAATCTTACTGCTGACAATAAGCTCAAGCTCTTTATGTGGTTTGGAACCTGAAACAAAAAGTTGACACCTCGATTGAATTGTACAGTTATTTAACATGAAAGGCAGTGATAAATAAATATATCAGAATTATTCTGAATCACCTAATGGGATCCACTGTCTGTCATCTAATTCTTGGTGAGTGCAGTCAAGGTACAACTTGCCATGGCCCATATGGATGTTTGTAACATGTCTCGTGACAGACAACCACTTTTCCCTTGCCAGTGCATCATCACCATGGCTCGAGGCAGCACAGAAGTTAACGTGATTGCTTATACTGCGAGCCCAATCTGTAAAAATTTGGCAATCACGCCTTCTTCCTTTCGCAATAATTTTTCTTTACCCCTGTACAGCAAAAGCATGGGTGATATTACAGATGTGACATGTGTGACTGTTGGAACAACAAGACTTGCCATAACAGGTTAAAGCAGTGTGTCGTGTGGCTGTACACCAGGTATACTAAAATACCTGTACCAGCTGCATATCTAGGTGCAGCTGCCAAACTTGGCTGTGTGGCCTGGGGAGCAACAACGAGCATCTCCGCCCAGGAACAAATTCAACCCTTTCCTCTCCTCTACTAATGCGTCACGCTCTGTTGTCCATACTCTCCTTGTTGCCGGTACAAGATAGCAATTTGCATTAGGTTATGGGTGTTAACGGATATTGATGGAATGCTCAAATGTCTTAGCATATTTATAGTTCTCACAGCACTGCTACCACTAAACAATATCCCACATGCTAACATTAAGTTCCCAGCTGGCATTGCCCCAAGGTAAGGCTGACTGTCTCATGTGTATGTATGTCCATTGACACAGATTTGTTGCACAACAACAAGACTCCCAATGACACTTTTCAAAACAGCCCTGGAGTCACCTCTGACACAATATATGATTATTTGCTTCTTAAATTAAAACACAATACGTACCTCCACACCGGCCTGTATGCCAACTGAACATTGAGTAAAAACATCATGTTGACTGGAAGCTCGATCACAATTGTCATCTGTAGGACAGGTCTCGACATCACTCGCAGTTATAATACTTCCATCTTCGTTAGTCATGTCATGGAGTACCTACAGCAACTAATATAAATAGCTGTTGTAATGTACCAATAGCTCAGATGTAACAATGTGTTCACACTGGTTACAATCGATAGCCTCGTACAAACACTTAAAATGTTGACCTAGAAATTAGAATCTTGACTTGACATTAAAGACCTTACCTCAAGTCGTCTTCGTTTCCTGTAAGCGCCTCCCGCTTGTTCCTCAACTTCAGCATTATTGGCGTACTCAAATAACGTGGGAACAGCATCATTATTCAGTCGGGCATTTCTTTTCAGTCCTAGTTGCTTCATGCGCTCCTGATCGACAGAAAAGGAATCACGAGTGAAGTGGTCAGAGCAGAACACCGTGCTTTTCTTGGGCTCCCACGAAGATAGTCGTTTCACTGTGGCTATCCAAACCTGTCGCCTTGCCTTGTCAAAGGTGAAAAAGCTCTTACCCGATCCTTCCCCATTCTTACATCCAACAGCGCAACAGTACGGCATACTTCTACAAAATATCGCTAAAAGTTACGAGGCCTATCATGTAAACACGAGTGGAATCTAGTTCATAAAACTATCAGCGCGTTCAGCTATCTGAGTTGCTTAGCCGAAATCACGTCATAAGTCGAGTGTTTACGGGGTGTGCCGAGCGAAAAGTTGTCCTGTCTGAGCGCCGTAAACCGATAAGAAAATAATTAATTTCACTAATTAGAAAGGTCTCATTGCGCATTCATAGGCAGATCTATTGCTTTGGAATACAGACTAACGACTGACAACGGAATATATTTTTATTTATATCTTAAAGAAGGCAAGTTCGCAGATGCATTTTCGGCTCATGATATGTCAACCCGTGATACAGGCTGTCACTGGTAAACATCAACGCCAAGCTATATTTATCACCCATGAGGATTCTAAGATATCATAATCGCTTATCCTAGAATGATTATAGGGCAACAGGCCATTGGATACTGCGGCCAGTGTCAACATGCTACGAAGTAATCACTTAATCTTCTTAAAGACAACAGCGTTTCCTCATGTCTAAGTCTGGTGAGAGTTACTAAGCATTTACATTGTTGGTAGCCAGCGCAAATCATTTACGTAGTCACTACCTTCACACATTTGTACGATAAATGACGCGTTAGCAAATTGCCATCCATATCAGACCGTTTTTATAATGCCATCATTGCAAAAAAACTACCATATTTTCATGGCTCACTCCATTAATGCACAATACACCGACGCGTACCTTGCAGCACTGCAATAGCGCTTCCGTTACATGGCATATCAATAACACTACACTCTGCTCCCTCTATGGAACCACCACTTGCGTTTCATGCATAATGCAAAAGCCTTGGAGCACGCAATGCGAATCCTGGCAGCAAAGTAGGAACTGTACTTGATTCTTATGTACAGAAGCATTAAGATTGATTTGTCCTATAGATGAATGCATTACATAGATGTTAAGCATTTATCTTAATCCGTACGTTGTTTCTGTCAGTATCACACAGAATTATTTTCCTTATAACTATGGAACGACTTGATATGTCGAAACAGAACGGCTGATGGAGGAACATATCTACTTTGGCATAATACTCAAACTGATATTTGAGATTTCCCTTTTCATTTCTATCGCCTGGAGATAAGCAGTCATACAGCCCAGTTTGTGATTATTACTTTTGGTCAATCGCAAAGCTTATTTCGTTTAATCTTAGCTGGAATATGGTTTGATGTATTTCCTGCGTTGGGCCCGGTTGTTTGGTGTCAATATTTCATAGTCAATACATCTTTAATTTTGTGTATCAGGGTTATGTTGTGCGAATTGTATTTGGTCACAATATCTGCAATTAAGGGTTAAGTATATCTGTCAATCAGCAACGTTTCCCTGTGATAATATAGTTATTTATATTTACCATACATCATGCTGAGCTTACCGTGCTAACAATTACTCTTAAGTGAATATTCATGATGATAACAAGCAAATCGTCGTGCTGCAAATGTGCGTGCAACACAATGCAGCCAACCGCGGCTTCATTTATTCATGCCGTTCTCATCAACATCTGCACGTTTAACAGTTCCACCAATGAATGTTATTGCCTTGAGCCAGCGAACTAATCAATACTATCATACAGACAACCATCATCTATCCCTAGTGGAATATTGAGATGATCTGTCATTGATGACATTGCGACATTGTTCAATTCAAGTCTGTTATACCATTGGATTTGCTGTCTGTCACGTCGAGCATACTACAACCAGTATGATACCCACATAATGTTCGATCCATATTCTTATTATATTATAACGACACGCATAGCCACAGATATAATCTTATTGCATTGATTTTCACGAAGTTCCGTTGCATTGCTTGAATGTAAACTCGAATGTTAAATGACGTGACGTTCACTGTATGGAATGTAGGTAAGTATTCGTTCTGTAAAAACAGCATCTATGTAAACAACCAATACATAAGCGTTACATATCGCAATGCATTGCCTACAGTTGGTTATCAGTTGGGATTTACACTTGATCTTTTTGTATGTCACTACCTTAACAAAAGGTTGGGTAAGTCGCTTTCGGGTTACATTGTAACGCAATAATAATATTGTGCATCCTAGCTCTGGACAACATAATCGCTGAAGTTTTCGATTGGACGTTGTTCTGATTAATTATATATAAAGAACAGGTTGTATTATCACAAAATGACAGAGGATGATACATCAAGCACTGATGAGATATACAGCGTTATACAACAAATACGTGGAACCGAAATGGAAGGCCTCGTAGCCATTGCCACTATATGTAAGTCTGTATACAACAAGAAGTAGCGAATATCATCGACCTCACTACGTGGAATTAATCTATAACTGCAGGAAATGGGATTGGCATATGAGCATTGTGGTGCCCTGAGCACATTGATTGCCGAGTTCCGTGTGCTTTACGCCGCCGACTGGACGCTTGCAATTGGTTTGTGGTATATATGGCTCCTTATTACAGCGGTAGGTCAGCAGTTCTCTATGCATTGGTGTAACCTTGTCACTGAGAAAGATAAACAATAACCTGGCCGATAATTCATATACCCGTCTGATAATGGCGTCACAATTTGGATAGTAAATATCAATAATGCACTGCTTTGCTCGCTTTCAAGCGACTTCAATTTACAGGTCATGCATTTTGCATGGCATCTGAGTGTAACTGAATGTCGTCGCCACAACTGGAGGACCTAGCCAAATATGTCTGATATATTCGGAAAGATCGTAGGGCAGCAAACCCATAACCTATTACCACAGTAATTATTATAGAATTGTGGGACTAAACTCTATTTATGCTTGATATGGGAAGCAACAAACCCATTTTCATTCAACAGGCACGTTTTATACCTGTCTCTGTCACCAATATGAGACAATGCTGAATAGACGTCCTCTTCAGGTTTATGTCACATGAATCTAAAACAACCACTCATTGATCTGGCAGGCCGCCTCACATTGAGTCATCCAATGATGGTCCATGTACATCGTGGGCGTTAACCATCTGACATGGGTTTACAATAGCAGCACAACGACCTAGCAACTTGATTTGTAAAAATAAATAAACTACCTTGCAATGTGATATAGAGTCGCAATGCATGTTTTTGGAGACCAATCGATGACAAATGCATAGAAACTACGGTAGATAAGATACCATGCTACTCTACCTCTGTTACCGGCTATATGCTTCTAGATAAGCTGATGTTTTAGTTCGCTATGCATATGCAGCGATGCGATTCACACAAGATAGGACCCTACATAAGCTTCAGATTCGGAATACGCTTCTTAAGAGTCGCATCATCCACTGCGCCTTCACAATGACATCCGTTCTCTGCCAGATCTGCTTTGAATGGAAATGCCCGTACATGTTATGATTGCCCACCAGCCAGCGATATCATGTATACTGCATGAGCCAGGTAAAGGCTCTCTGCCGATTGCATCTATTACCGTACCGCGCCATTCAATTAAGCAGAAACAAACAGAGGGCAGTTAAGAAGCATATGATTCCTATTCATATTGTCAATTGTTTTGTCAAAAGGATTAACAATAATATCAATGATGAATTCTAAAAGATTACCACCATATAATAGTTGATTCGCTATAATGTACTTATTGTAATCAAGTTTAAGCGGTTCACGCACTGTCATTAACAAGAATATCTTGTATGTGTCGTACTTCATGTAAGATACAGTAATTACACCTACGACTCGACGCAGTAATTCTGGACTTTATGCAGTACGGTTTTATGACCATTGTGGAGGAAAATATCGTAAAACTTCGACCAATCACATATTGTACATTGACTTACATCATCTACAACCATTTCCGTTAATGCAAGTTATAGCATCCATCATATAAACATGGCTGCTCATTCAGAAGGATTGTAGTGAGTGATTTGTGGTACTTAACTCAATTTGTCCTATCAAACATGCAAAACACACTCACGAACTGTTCTGATTAGTATGTATATTATCACTCTTTTTTCGGACATTATTTGCCAGCGCATAGAGATTGCGAACTAAAATTGTGAAAGGCATTATCAATATTTTTCAATGTCTGCCACAACTCCTAAGACATCGTGAGTTATTTCGCCGACATGTGTAGAATCTCTACCTTTATCAATTGTAAATATGTGTCATATCAATTAGACAGCTTAGAGTATTGTTGTAGATATTTTCCACTTTTTATGTGTAGACAATAGTTCTATAACAAAATAGGACTTTTCCATTTCTGTTGTCGCTTTTCGTAATGTTATGCACTGTCTATGTTTAAATTATTTACGGCCTTCGAATAAATAAGTGCGTTTATTTTGCAATTTGCCATCTTCCGCCATGAATATTATTATCGAGCCACAGGTCGAAACAATTAACGGGTGCCAGTTTCATTTTGCGAGAGTTTGTTCGTTGCCGTTTTCGAGACGTTCATGCGGCCTTGTAATAGTGTGGTGCATTCTACATTTTTGAATATCCAATACTGAATATAATATCATTGAATACTGACATATATAAGTCATACCTACAAGCATAATTGATCATCCAAGTACTTTTTGGAGTAGAATATTTGCTGTTTTCAAACGAAACTAATGTCATCTTCCATGATTGCGCTGTAAATCTGAATATCTTAACCTTTAAGAGCTAACCAAAAAATAAACTTCTCAGTGATATATATATATATATATATATATATATATATATATATATATATATATATATATATATATATATATATATATATATATATATATATATATATATATATATATATATATATATATATATATATATATATATATATATATATATATATATATATATATATATATATATATATATATATAAAGTATAGTGGGATTGCAGCAATGATGTGTTCAATCGTAACTCTTACACGATGGTAACACACATATGTGCAGAAAGGCTGTGAGACCGGACTCCAAGTTTTCATTTGATTTAAATAGTTCCTTCTGTGTGTCAAAAAAGATACATATGGCGCCAAGTGCTTATTGGTTATGCCACCACGACTGCAATCGTAAAGTAGTACTAGCTAGGTAAATATATGATTCGCTGGTACGGGTACAAGCTGTTCATTATGATTTGATGAAATCAAGTTATTTTCCATGTTTTACACGTTAAAGGTGTTTGATATGAAATGTGAAATTTTGCATTGCGTTCGATAAATTCGTCATGGAACGTCTAAGTAAGCGTCTTGTTGGACTAAAACGACCATAGCAACTTCGAAACGCACAAAAGTAAAAACAAAATATCAGATCACTGTTGATATATTAATCGCCATTAACTCAATTTGACTCAGAATCAAATTCGTAAGCCACTGAAGAACTGACCTCATTGCTATTTGAATGTCACCATGATTCCTAGTTCCTCTACAAACCTTCAGTATACGGTGAAAATCGCCGGTCTGTCGGACCGAGAGGAAAACAAATAGAAAAGGTCCGACCATGTGGTGCATCACGCGGGACCGACGGTAGGTTGCGCATGCACAGAAAGTGTGAAAACATTTAAGTCGGAAAATTAAGAATAACGGGGATTGAAAATACGCCGTCTAAGATCTTCAAATTGTAATGACCCTGAACCTACCTCATACATGTGTACCGTACGCCAGGAATAGAGTTATTACAAGGTCATTTCTTTAATCAATAACAGAGAAAGCTGCTTCTGACAAAGCGGATCAAGACTGATATATCCTGAAAGAAGAATATAGCTGCGGAATAATCCGTCATAGCAACATTATGGAAGTGTATCCATCATGGCGAATAATTGTTGGGATAAAACGTCTCTTTGTATCTCACATCACAGCATATTTGTTTGTTAAAATATTGATAAAAAATCAGGTCCGTCTTAAATCTAACAGGTCTGGGTAAAGATTGTTACCGGTCAGATCTGATGTCTGACACTAAGTGAGTATTCCGCAGGTACTAATTGTGTACGAAAGGAATAATGCTGTCTTTTGTGAGAAATTACCATCTCTTCAATTGCAGTAAATTAGAAATGACTGCGCGTACGTCGCATTTCAACAAGCCCGTCATCTGTGTAAACGTCTCTTCAAAGCGTCCCCCTGTGGGTTCTGGGGTAGAATAGGACCACTGTATCCTCCTGCATGTCGTAAGAGGCGACTAATAGGGGGCAACCTGTTGGCCGTGGGTTGCGACTCATGTCGGTGAACAACGGGATCCAGATGGTTGATTGGGGAGGTCTCAGCGAGGGCCATATCTGCAACACACCACTATGGCCTGGATTTCACCTAGATTAGAGGCTGGAATGGCCTGGTCCAGTCAACCGGCTAGTAGTGACATGCCCTAGGATAATTTTATCCATTTTTATCTTTTCCACATCCAATACCCAGGCTTATGGTGCCTAGGCCACGCTCAAAGAGGCTCTTCAACCGCGCTTAATGCTCTCAAATACGCTTGCTGCTGTCTATCCAGACCGGGCAGTGAAGGGGTATTAGAAGGCCGCAGAGTTCTTCAAAACCCTGCATATTTCTTCTTAATGAGGAAGACGATGTGAATAGAAATTGTGATGCTTCGAGTCGTGTGTATCAATAACTTACGGCGATGCATTGGCAAGGCAATTTCCTGTCCGTACATATCAGCTGCATAACACGGCGCTTTCTTATGTCATCTCATTCATGCATTTGACATGACAACCAAGGCTGCATACAGCCGATGATGTAACACCCTCAGACTAAGTTTGCACAGTGCATTTACAAAGCACAGCGTTCAATATTTACAGTATTGTGCTGCGTACAATAGACTAAGATATAGCTGCCCTGCAAAGCTGCATGATGTGTTGACGCAAGTATGTATGCCTCAGATCGATTGATGTATAGCATTGATCAATCCTAAAGGTCTTCGAGCTACCAATACAGACAACACTTGCGCATACGGTGGACTAAAGTTAGCTGGGCGTTGACATTTGGTAATAAGGCCAATCACACGTTGCGCCTATTGAAAGGTTGTCGTCTTCGATCAACTCAACCCAAGCACGTTAGGTATATTGCTAGCGGTGTCTTAACGGCTATGAATAGCGCACGTGGCGGCCATATCTGACAGCGACAACGTGATGGCTGGACTACAATGGCTGATATAGCGGTGGGATGCACACTGTCTTGTCGACTTCCACTTCATTGCGCCGTATTGTAAGCTGTACGTGTATTAAGCCGCTGTTATGCTATTGGTTGTCAAAACACGTTGTAATTTCATATATCACTGAGAGCATTCAAACACAAACATACTTGATAACCCCGGACTACACCAGTACTTTTCTCTCGATGCGTTATGTATGCAATGGCATGCTGTCCACAGCTGGTACTGACGATTAGATATTGTTTAAGTCAGCACATGGCATAGACCACTGGTGAAGGTGCTATTACCAGGCGCTGTGTGCCGACTTGGGCGCTTGTGACTAGCTCTTATTCCGCATACAAACAAAAACATGGCAGTTCTGCATAATGGCATCTTAGTAGGATCGATGCCCGTCAGAACATCCCTCCGCACCCACTTCAACGTCACGTGCTTAGATAAAAAAAAATGTGACGCTGAGTTTATGTTGAGCTCCATTTACTGACACTGAAAATACCAAAGTGTAAAAAATATAACATTCTGCTGGGTGTAGTTGATGCACAAAGCCGCAGCCATACCGGCCAGGTTGGTTTATCATGATGGGTTATGGACCTCGGGAATTAATCTCTTAACTAGCAATCGTTGATGGTCACGGTACGGCGTAGGCAGTACACTGGTAACATTGTTACACGAGAGTTATACAACGCCCTGGATTGGTTGAAGTGCTGCCCGATGTGATTAGTAATCGATGACATATGCACCAGTTACAAGCTACTGTATCTATATAGGGCAGCATGGAGCTAATCGCATTGTTGTACTGACACTGCCTATATGCTGCGGGATTCGTTATTGCATTACCCCCTGATCTATCTGTAAGGATACGACTCACCAGGGATACGAGCTCCGACGGCACCCAAGCATGCATGTGCGAGTGTACGCACAACTACGCCATCACCCAAGCGATCATAAATTACGCCTGTATGTAGGTGGATTAGTTAAGAACGCAGACATACGACTCTCAGAACACCACGAATGAATCATAAATGTTTTTGTCACAGCAATTGCTGCGAACACCTACTGAATGACGCTTTGATAATTTCAAAACCACGATGCCTACCACTTATTTCAGAAATCTAATCATTGATTTCATACCAACGGTTGTTTGCAAACATATTGTTAACTAATGGCACTCGTCATAAGCAAACATCTACGAGAGCACCACTTTACATATAACTGTACAAGATTCCTCTATATTCATTGCCACCATCTCGTCACATGACTGATATGTAAATCACGATCTTGCCAAACAACGCATAACAACGGAAATTATACGGAGGTATTAATACGAACGGGAATATAAGCGAATCACGACAATCCAAAAGTCCCCAAATAACTCTGCAGTCGATATAGGTCGTTGTCTTAAATAACACCTGCACGAACTAATTATACATAATGTCCGTCGTGAACACCTGTGTACCTACCCGTTATTATGAGCATGTAGAGGGGAACCTCTTATATCATTGCAGTAGGCAGAAATGCACTTTCATATCACTTGTTTGTTGTCTCTGCGATGCGAATACAGTTGGAAATATATTGCGTCGAGAGCACAAGATGGCTCGCCAACGCAAAATGTCGTCAGAGAATATATTTAGCTTTTTATTAGGCCTAAGAAAAACATTCATGGGGAACATGTGCGTCGTTACCATAGAGCTGTGCGCCCTGATTGGATGAATAACAATGTTCCAACATAGACACGTACATGGCCATTTTTCTGCACGGCAATGTGGATTCCTGGTAGCTGGCTGCGATGGAAATATGCAATACATTATGCTAAGAGTATTTAATCAATCGAAATTAACCCTAGCACAACCATAAACAATGTCATTTAACAACTTATTGAAGGCGACGGCAAGTCCAGGCTAAACATGGGTGAGAGATATTGGAAAAACAGATCGATAAACTCCGCATCCCTTAAGCTCATCAAATCACCCCACTTACAATTGATGATCTCTATTCTGTTGCCCTAATATAAAGGAGACAAGTTTTGAGCCATAATATAAAAGAATCGTAATGTTTGCGACGTATTTTGTTGCCCCATGGAACACACGCGCACCTACATTCAAGTTATTGCATTAACCTGGTGACATCGCACGAACAACATCATAAGGACGATTCAGGTCTCTGGCGCTATGAAATATAGCTCTGAACTTAATACTAGCACTTCCATGAGAATTATTCAGGTGGCTGTTTGAGACTCACTTGCTGTAGGCTGTATAAACGCTTCATAAGTACACATCGTGACATCTGTATAATAAGTAAAGTGATCTGCTTATTATTACGTGTGGTATTACATTCAGTTAATTGGTTTGTGTTTTATTCGTTCTAAGGCTACGATGAAAGAATTAACTGTATTGCGATCACACATGCCCGAAAAGCCAACCGGACATTACACAGGGCATAAACCAACACAATTTGTTTCAATAAGTAATGAACTGAAACGGTGTAATTCATGCTGTCCTGTCATATCACAAACACACTTATGTCAAGCATAACGGCAACGCATGCGATCCCCAATGATCACATGATTGGTGTACGTACCTGACAGATTTGTGTAACACACAGTCTTTGTACAGGGGCGGACTCGGCCACATGCTGTTATTATTCCGTTTGTTTGCATATATGGCAATCAAACAGAGCTGCTTCGAACTCATCAAATTTGTAACTCTCATTGTCAAAGTCAGACAGCAGGTGTCGATAATAAGGGGATATAAAGCACACAGGCAAACAGTTGACAACACAGAGTGACTGAGAGTTTAATGATAATATTGGTGGGATAACTCACTTAATGTAAATACGGACTGACACAAAGGGAATACAATGATTCAGTTACCGCAATTGTAAACGTAAATGGTTAATAATATGTCAGTACTTAATTAGTGTTACTGCGTAAACCCGCGTTATCGGTTCAACAAGGTATCTAGGGACTGAAAGAAGATGACTTGTCGCGCTCGAGGTGCCACCTATCCAATTGGCTGCGGTGACGCAGACTAACCCAGAACAGGGAGTAGATCAGATGTTAATCATCCCCTAGCTACTGTGGATTCAGACAAACTATGTGATGCCAAGCCAACTCCTGACGAATACTCGCAATATATCACCCTCGTACATCACGATCGTACTTTATAACTGTTTCGTCCGATTTAGTGATGGTTTCGCAGTCCACTGGTGTGTAGCCACCACAGCTAAACTTGATATAGCCTTGTTTAAAATAATGTCCCAAAAAATTACATATACGCATAACAATTTCTTGTATACAAGATTCAGCTTAATCAGCTGTAATTGCTAGGACAGTAGCTGGTTATTAGATAATGCAGTGTAAGGCCGTGCTTAGAGCTACACGCATTAACCCAGTTCCTTGCTCTCTCACATATCATTATACATAAAGCATCCCATAAAGCTCATGAGAGAAGTTTTGTAGAATAATAGTAATTTTAACGTTGCCCAGCTTTAAATAATTTAGTTTGGCGATTGAATGTACATATGCAACCGTGTTATACCCCCATATGGCCCCAACGAGTCAATGCGATTTATGTACTGCATTAGTTGAGCGAATACATGTAATCCCCATAGCTGATTTATCGTGGATTGTGATGCCTCAGATAGCAGTAAGGGTATTACGCCAATAAAGTATATGGTGGGTCTTACTAAAAGGTGTGATGCAGTGTCTGGTTTGGTCGAACACTAGACGTTCAGGCGTTATCAAGAAGGTAAAATAACTGACTATCATTCTGTAATTAACACCGCCCGGATGCACAGTGTCCGGTCCAGCTAAAGACCAGAATAGGAACTATTTTTGTAAACTGTAATCGAGCAGGGTAAAAACATAGTTCTGCTTATCATGTAAATATCAGTGAGATCTTTGCATCGAGCTTCTAGAAAAGTCCACTTATCGTTGCTTCACAGCGGATGTGTCATTAAAGCAACCACGGGATTTTATGTCCCGATAATGAGGGATATCGCAGATGTCACAGCTATTTTAACATACTCGGCTGACGTCATCTTTAAATGAGCGCCAGAAAAATGACGTGGATCAATACCAATAATACATTAGCCGACGCACGCACTATGGCAGTCAATTATGTTTGCATGTTTTTCCGAGAACAGTAACCGATACAAATGATTTCTACTAATTAGTATTGTAATGTAAAATAACAGACGGTGTCATGAAATTTCATCGCAGCTTTCAAGCCCTGTCAAAATGCACTATGCGCGATGCCATCTCATTTTATTGAAACTGGCGACGCTGCTTAACATTTTTAGCAGGTCCACATGTATATCTTCCATAGAAACGACCGCGAACGTGACTCACACTATGTGGCATATTGTTAGCCATCTACCGTGCTTATAGTCCGTTCCAAGGCTACTTCGTCACCCCTGTGCAAACCGATGTGACCCATATGGCGTACCTACCTAGTGTCGCAGACGCTTATACACATAAATGGCCGCATTACCTACCACCTGTGCCATATTTGTTTACTTTCCTCTGGCAATGTACAATCATATGTGCTCTACAAACAGGCGGGTAAAATTATTGTGTACTTTACTGCTACTGATAGCTGTGTCAAAAACATGCATTTTTTGTTTTATTTATATGCGTATATCCATGTGTAAATCCTGCAGGGACGATGGCGAAGTCACCCAAACTTTCTCGACCTCATCTGCATATTGTAACAGTGTGGTACATATCTGATATGTCTGCATTCATAATGGTACTCGCCTCACGTATTCTCCGCATGAAGATAACTATTTTCAGAAGAATCAGGTGCTCTGTCCATTTATCGGTCTACGGCTGTGCGTTAAGCCGTCGTGAACTTTTGATCAAAGAAAAGTCATACCGCCGACAATTAAGTGATATTGCATATTTGTATGCCTACTGCTGCTGGCCAAACACACAATTGAGTCACCCATATGAGTGTTTGATACATAAGCCTTAATACTGACCATCCCTTCATATATGATAGATTTCTGATGATCGAAATAGGTGTCTTAGTTTCACAGACCAGGAAGGAATAGTTACATCAATATTTAACTACAGCCGCAATATCAACATTTTAATCCCCCTCGTTTACTCAACATGACAGAACAATGATTCTAAGGTCAACTAATCACAACATCATCTCACCCAGAGGAATCACTTACACAGCATTGCTTGTGTAAGTACTGATGTGAAAATCCAAACCAGACATTCATAGCGACCGTTAACGTTAACGCTATCATGTAGGTTGGCTAGTATTAAAGTTGTCTCTTTGGCGTCATTCAACTCATTCCAACATTCACATTACTCCACGGAAATACCTTATCACACACCTGATTGCTCTCTTGAAACAGCATATATAATTGAAGAGAAATAGTCACCCCCGAGGGGATCAGCTAGATAATAATGTCACATAACCGCGTATTATCTCCGTCAGTCCTTTGCTTAATTTGTCTTATGAATGAGACCATCCCATCTGATAAGTAATAAAAAGTAGAGGGAAATCATTATGTAACGGCTAGAAAGAACCTATGGTTACCGCGTCAAAAAGTAAATCACAACCGATGACTTTCAAACATTGTCTCCTAGACACATAATCTTTGAGAGAGCTGTTTCCGTCTTTCCTAATACAGAAGGATCGAAGGAGGCTTTCTGACAGACAGCGTTCATTGTTAACTCCGAAGGTTTGTATTCAGGGAATATTGCTCGCAGCCTAAAGTTCGCTTTTTGTGCACGGGCATGTAAACGACAATAATTTTAGCATTCCACGCCATATCGAAGATAGCATCAAAGACTTCTTTGAATGTTACATAAAACGCTGTCGTTAAAAAATCAGTAAGCTGGTCCTTTGATTTTTAAAGTGCCTATCGCACGAAAAATCATGTCATTTTTTTTCGCCAGATTACGGAAATATAACCCGAAAGTACCTATTCTGTTTATATATCAGCCGTGAAATTGCGCGATTTCGGATCTAAAAGACAAGTTCGGTGTATCGAAACGACTAGCTCATGAATAATTAATCGCCTCTACGTGACGTCAGCGTTACGATTCTCGCAAAAAAAAAACATAATTTGTATGCTGTTCGCACCAAACTTCTTAAAACCATTATTAAACCTGCGTAATTCTTAGATGTAGCAGGAATGTACCTAATTAAATGGATTTCGAAGCCGTCGGTCATGATGATGGCTTGCTATATTTGATGAATACCTTTCCCAGCAGCATCAGAGTCATGGGTTTTGTGTTATCTACTGACATTTGGCCGATGACTTACATGCCGTGTTAATCTGTTGCTTGCAAGTGACACCCTCCCAGACTAGTGCGCAGAACCCTCACCCCTTTACTGGGGACTGCAGGTAATGAATTTCCCCGTTGTTTTGCGACCGCCCACATAAGATGAGAAAATAAACGTTATGAGCTCGAATGGCAATAATAATGGTGTGAAAGACATCGAAGGATAATCTGCTGAGTTCCCCCCGGAATATGTATTACTAATTTTAAGAAGACTCCCCCCCCCCCCCTAGGTTGTTTAAAGAAAAATACACCGTATATATTTCATACACTGCCGGACAATGATTACAATTCATCATTGCCATTAGTGAAGATATATTTATTCAAGATTTCAAATACTTCGACATTGCCTCATTTTGCTGCATATGCAGGCGATTGGTCCATTCAAATGCTGGCTGAAAACAATCGGGTAACGAAGGTTCTGTTGTATCGACTTGATACCCAATGAAGTCATCAACACGGAAAACTCACAGGAAATTTATAATGCGGTAATAAAATCTCTACGTGACAGCATAACGAGGCCTCTTCGCCCTCCATGCGGTGCCTTCATTAATCAGTTCACCCGCATACAGGAAGAAAGCAAAAAATAAAGCTGTTACACATTAAGTAGCGCAGTGATTATTACAAGGCAACAATTCAAACACCGTAAGTTGCAGTAGAATAACGTCTGTGTGCTGAATTATAACCCACCAGGTTAAATGTATTCAGTGGTTGTGTGGAGTGTGGGGGTGGTGCGTGTGTTTGGGTGGGTTGTCGTTTGTGGGGTGGTGTGTGAGGGTTGTGTTGGAGGGTTTGGGTGGGGGTAGCGTAGTTTTGGTGTTTTGTGAGGCGGGTTGTTGGGTCCGTTAATACAAACACCTAAAGGTGAAAGATAAGTGTCATTCGGTAATTATCTTTCGTCCTGAATGCTCACCCTCCATGGTGCATTCATTCCACCCATGTCCCCAACAGTTTACGTTGGTTTCTTCATTTGACTAGCATCTTTTAATGGACATCCTTTCGTCATTTGATAGACATCCTTTCATAGGGTCATTCGAGTAAATCACCGTGCAATAACTAATCTACCTTTGCCACGTTCTTGATATTTGTTGAAAGCCCACCCATTCTATCATATTTTGTATTCTGTTAGCCATGTGCTAACATACTCTTATCTTATCCCGGCAAACTGATATTGAACAAGGAAGTTGTGTACCACATCAGGCTAACACAGCATGACAAACCGTTGCTGTTAACTCATCTCATGTCAATTCTAGGAATCAAACTTACCTGATTAGTCAATACTTTCATGGATTATAAGCATTCTTAATAGGTGGTTCCATATCGTGCTGAAATACACGCTGAACGGTATAGCTAACTAGTGAAGTTGCCTTCATGCGTGAAGTGCTTTAAGGTATCTCGAAAGCACACAGCTCATCTTTTATGGAGCAGCCACTTATGTTCATGCATAATGCAAAGCCCTGTTGCACATAATATAAAACCCATGTGTACCTACTCGGACAAAGTGCTGTCACGCATGGGGGTCACAGTGGTAGCTTTTGACACCCAATGTGAAGCCTCAGTAGGTGATTGAAACTGGGCTGCAGAGCTAATACTTAGTTGCTCCTTAATTTTTAATACAGATATGCTCGAGAAAGGAATGTCTTTTTCTATCAGTTACTATCCGAATATCCTCAATTGGCATCGATGATTGTTCAGTTACGGTTTGTCTTGCTGTGTTAGCCTGATGTGGTACACAACTTCCGACTAGCCCATAAAGAAGTCCCACGTGCACTACCAAGTTCATAGACTCCAGAGAATCCATATGCGGCACATATGCGGCGAGGATTGCATAACGCCAAAGGTTAAGAGTCATCACTAAGCGTTAACCGCGGCATAATACGAAAAATTGGAGCACCCATATTCTGTTGCATACATAATATCTTTACTTACATAGAGTTGTCTCATTGACATTGTCCCTCAGTGTGACACTTCCGGGCACAAAGTCGGAGAACCCATCGTACGTATGTATTGTGAAGGGTTTACCTGGGGCCTGTATATTATACTTCCTGTCCTTGGGTTTATGCCTTACCACCAGGGTGGGGAGCACATAGCAGACAGCTCAATCGACAGTGATGCTGGGGTGTGGAGGACATATCTGGGGCCCCTGAACCCCTCTAAAGCTGGTAAGCAGTCGGCAGGCTTCGAGGCTTTAACACTTGTTTAGCACACACTATGAGATGAACCCAGGTGGATCAACATTGCTGCATATTAATCTACGCACGCAGCTAAAACTTTGATGAAATAAGCCAGTTTTTCGTCTCATCAGCAATTGCCAGTCACGAATTGGCTTGAATTCTTCCCGTCGGTAAACGCAGTAGATATATGACTTGTAATCATGTTCAGCTTGTTGACGAACAGGACATCATTGTGCTTCTTGGCCACTGAGAGTCCACTGAGAGCTCCTATCGCAAGACCTATTACATAGTGTTATGACTGTACAAGCTTATCAATTCAATAGCATCGCCACATATAAAGCAGGCGGTGTCTATAAGGCCCGGATGATGGAAGAGAGTCTGACCCAACCTGATGTTGACAGTGGCGGTACCTACAAAGCAACCTTTCCTGGGGTGTTTTGTTTGTACAAGTTGCCAGTTAAGTATTTTGGTGACGGTACCTTGTGAAACGAACAAAATAACAAACGGAATGCGTTCATTACGATATACAACAATTATGCCTTCGGTCTGTACACCTATAGCCACAAGGATGAAGTAGATAATACAGCTCTGGAAAACATAGTTACTCACTCACAAATATAAATGCAGTATTCTGTCTGTTGATAGCATGTTCAAAATACAGCACACAATACAAACAAGAATCAATTATTATACATGACAATTTTTCATTGTGCTACGGATGCACAATGTCTCACTCCACTGTGGTGGAATAAACTAGCATTAACCAGGTAAAACGGTATACATTAGCCTACCAAGATATTTGACTATCTTTAAAAGAACATATAATGCTTCACACAATGTATTTACACAACATTCATTATGTCTTTCACATCCATCTGTTTGGTTGGTTAGTAAACCATCTTACAGAGATACATGAGATGCGAAGATGCAAATCGCAGCACCGTACAACGAATCTAATACGTTCTTATCTATAATGGCTCAAGCCAAGTCCAATCAAACACGAAGCAATACACCACATACGCCATGATTAAAGGATTTAGGGTCTTAGGCATTTTATATTCCTGGCCTAATTTAGAAACAATTAGTCAGATTTATATACATCAGACTCTGAGCACCGACACATGAGATTTTCTAATATTTGACTCGAACATCAGAAGGAATGCTGTCTAAAATCATAAAAAAGCCTACATTATAAAGAATGAAACTGCCAATAATGCTATGCTCATCCACGATGTACAGTATTGCAATACGTATGTGTGATGCTTAGTTGATGATGAATGTCATTTTTTGATACAGGTAGTGAAAATATATCATTTCGGCTTTGCATATGATACAGGGAGTAAATATATATCATTTCGGCTTTGCCTATGAAAGGGACTTGACATGAACTGCAGCAGTGGTCCTCTATATACTGTCTTGGGTTTTCTAAAACTTAATTTCCAGTAAATCTGAATGGCAGGATACGGTAGCGACATTATACCGGGTCGAACACACAATGGCGCCTAAATTGGGGGTATCTATGTGGTCCGCCGCCTTACAACGAGCTATCATTGATAGACCCCAAACAACATAAGCGGTAGACTGCTGTCATTGTTGCACAACAGCAATCCGACACCTTAAACACTAGTTCGATTGCAGTACTGTAGGTAAGTCATTTCGTTGTCTTGTTTCCTGCATTTCCTTAAAAAAGAGATCGTGTCCATTCCATGCGTGCGACTTGTAACATGCTGAGAGAAACAGTAGGTGGTTGCTAATTCTCCAAGGACAAAGCGCTCCCACCTGAGGATTGACATTTAAAGCAATTTTAGTTCCATTAACACCAGGCACCAGGCTTGAAATAAGAAAAGGCGTTCTAAAAGGGCCACCATAGCAGTGCCATTATATTACTTCTCGACGGACCCTTTATCCTCGTCGCCATTACAGCGCACCAACATATGCCTGGGGACCAGATACAGAATTGATAATGCCAATCAATTACATTTTCGCTTCAGAACGATCATTTCAATGATATTGAATCTATTAAATCTACCTGACTTTCGAGATACTTATATAATAAATAATCGATGTGTGCGTGACTACCAAACATATTTTGTTATTGATTTATTTCAAGTTAGTCCATGGAACAACTCAGGTTAGGTGCCAACAGTGATGTCATGAATAATGGATTCTTATCTAAGTGTACGACCACTTCCGAACCCTGCAGTGAATTGCTTATCCCTTTGTGGCCTCAGGTCAATCTATGTTTCAAGCATCACCAATGGTAAACAAGATTGTTTATGAACCAGTAAATGATAAAACTTCTACATGAAGAGGGATTTGTGATGTGTGCTATGGTCGTTTCCAACCTATTGCAATTAGTGCTTTGTCGCATCTTAATTGCCCAATGAATGGCAGGGGCTGTTACAGCTACGATTAAACGTAGCTGTAACGACACAACGTAGCTGTCACTTCACTTATCGATAATAATCTGCTTTGGAAGCCATTACTATAGTAGTGGTGTACAATACAAAAGACTTAATGAATACTGCGCGAATTGTATCAGACATGTTGTTGACCACATCTGGATATATCACGTAATTGCCAATGTTTTTCGCTGTGTATAGTCCAGGGCAATTACATTAATTAAGTACATCAACATGTTGTACAGGCATCAACAACGCGGATAACTAAACATGCCATCGCAACTATTTCACCCAATCACTAAGATACACACCCACATCCACCCACGTGTATTATGGAATAAATTTGATGACAATTGCATTCAAAACATCATTATTAATTATGATTGCGTTGATAACAAGAAAGACAAAATGGGCAGGAGGAAATATATAACAGACAGACGCAACCTATTCATGCCCACAACAGCCACGCATGGTCTTTTCCTGATCGCATTAGCGCTTCTTCCTATTTGTAAAATCACGTGGGATACATTTCCTAGTTTAGATTTTTGAAGACAAAATTCAATGACCTTATTCATATTATCACATGCATATATATAGACGAATGTAATATGGAAATGATGAGGGTTGCATGTCGAGCGTTCCTCATAAAGACTCTGGCGACATTGATGAAGCCTACTGGGGATTCAGCCCAGCAAATATCGCGCTCGTCTTGACGTGGTCCTGCTCCGCTGTTAACAATGTATTTCAAGCTATGCAGCATCGGCTTGATACCAAATGTATTCAATAGGAAATATATATATGCAGTAAATTGCAGGTCACAATATTATCGAGTGAAATGTGGTTCACTGAATCTCATCGCGCGCTCCAGCCGTCGTCTGCTTTAATGGCATGTCTTTGATGTATTAAAACCGCCGTACTGAAATTGACAATGAAGCCAATAAAGGCCCCCAGGAAGCCACATCCAGCTAGCAAATGAAATGGCGTCGTTTCTATAATGCAGAGAAGTTGAGGGCATGGATATATGACACAATTAAACCTATAAATATAAGTCAGACAGTCAAAGGAATAATCAGCCCCAAATACCAACTTTCGCCATTGATTGTGGGTACAGGACAAGCTAGTAACGTTTCAGTAATGTGTTTGGTATCTCTACTATGGATCCGTGGAGACGTAGCATCTTCAGTGCCATTGACAGTGGTATATTGTGACGAGTCAAGGCGCTGGGCAATTGGCAACATATCTGAGTCACGCGAAAGCCCTGAGTGGCATCTTTACCGGGGTCAAGGTTAGGCTTTTATAATAGGAAGATCTTATAATAAGCCATCATTAATGTATCTGTATGGTGTGGGCGTAAGACAGCCCACAGCACTGCTTCGCTAGATAATATTGAGCCGCATAGAACGTTTCGCATCAATATGCTACATTTTATATTGTGTTATGCATAATTAGTTCTTAATAGAATTTAACCTGTTGCCAACAGTATTGTTCATATGTGCCTCGCAAAACTAGAAAGTGTCCCACATTTTGTGCTCATTATATCAGTAGAATTAGATATATCCGGATATGCTTACAACAACAAAACCTCAATAACCGACAAACATCGGATATGCTATTCCTGACAACCTGCTCTAGTAATACAGAAAAGAAGTGCGCAAATTACAAGTAAATTATTATCGATATTGTAAAATGTTCTCAATATAAGTCAATACACTTTGTATCTGAATATGCGATAGGCAAGGCAGCAGCCAGTGGCGCTGATCATATCATCGTTCTTAGTACCCTCAGGTCATTCGTAATGTGATGAACGCGGCCCACTTTTCGTACACAAGAATATACCCAAATGAATAAGTGAGAGAGGACTATTGATCACAGTAAAACACTGGTTATATGTTGTATAGTAGTCCTAGCCGACCTATTGCAGTTCACATTACGGAGAGTCAACAATCCTATTTATCACTTGAATGTCCGGTCATTGGGAGATAAATTAAGCTGTTTGATCACACACAGAGGACGCAAGCTCTTATCGCACATACAAAATGTACAAGGTGGGCGTCGTGCTCTCTTTAGCGATGCAGAATTGACACCGACTGACACTAGCGCCGACTCCTGTTGTAGGCTGTCACGTTCATTTGGACGCCATTGCTGTAATATTGATGATTGATTTTAATGACTACCCGTTGAGCAAATATAACAATAGCGCACAAACTGAGCAGACACAGCGCTGACCCTACCTAATGATACATTTCCCAACCTATGCGATAAACAGTCCCCAATAACCATAACCTACACCGACATAAACACGCTTTGAACGCTTAGTAAACTCCGATCAATCAACACAGTGGGTAGAATCCAACCCATGTGAGACGTTATGAACATTACCGTTAAGCTCTTTCTACTCAATATAGCATCAAAACTCCTCATGTTGTGGTTGAACGTGGAATTATATATGAGAAGCATCGCATATCTGTCTTGGTACAACAAATATCATAAGAGTGGTGTGCACTGTCAGCAAGTGATATACCAGACCAATAAGTGAAGACCAGTACCCCGACAAATGCCATATTACAATGCCTCAATTGAATCTATCAGCGTTCATAGCAACATTAAACTCAAATTGTACAAATAACAGATGATATAAGAAATCGCAGGTGCTGGCTAAGCCTTTAGTGCATGCGGTATAGTGCGAGGCTTCGTATTCAAAGAAAAGGGCCTGGGAACCAGTTGCATTGTATTAGATATTTCAAGTGATATTGTCTCTGCTGCCTAGACGTTAGATTGTTTGTGACCATGTAAGTATCAAATTAATCAAAGTTATATCAGACCTATCCAGAAGGATTAGAGGCTCCCTTCGCCTTTATTGTGTGAAATACAGACTAGAAGCACTATATTGTGCTTCTTACTCTCCTGTTGCTGATGGTCAAAACACATATATATTATCACGTGCCAATAACTAAATAATTCAATTTTAAGGAGCGGATTATGTATGTAACGCTCTTGATATCGCACATATTGGACATGATAGACCAAATTAGAACGTCTGCAAGCATTAAGGATAAATTCCCAATTATTGTGTTTTCAATGGCATTCTAAAGAATTGACGTCTCAATAACAATAATTATGAAAACTTTAGTGGAGTCTGTACACACAATCCGCATAAATACGGATTGACCGTCAATCATAAAATGTAATTTCGTTTGATCCATCATCAAACATATATGTGTCATCACCTAGTGTTTTCGGTATAAATGTTTACACAAATGAAAGCTGTCACCGTTATTGTGACAGTTTAACAATGATGCCCTCGTGTCAAAACCTACGTCAGACTGGTATTAAGCATCTACATACAGCAGCGACATCAATAAATCATCCCGTTGAAAGTGACTTCTGCACATCAAACTCATCTATTCAGATGGAATATCAATCATTCGTTGTGTATGAAATAGCGCCATTGTTGAATTGTGGTTCCCGGCTAAAGTCGTTCAATGGAACTTACGTTCTAATCTATGGTTACACACAATTGGTTGACAATATAACCCCAACATGATAGTTTTTTGTTTGCACCACACCGGTGTGTAGTTGTGATCACAATTCTGAATTGTGTGTGTGTGTAAGTAGAATGTTCACCGAACATTGTCACGACACAAATTTGCCGGTAATCAAATATGGAATATCCAGCATTAATATGGAGACGATAGGTTGGAGAAGGCACGGGCTTCTGTAGCTTGACTTTTAAATTATTATCATTTCCCAAAACAATGATCCCAGCTACACTTACATGGCTACATGCATGGTACGACCCACACTGTTGTCTCGCTTCATAATTGGAATCAGCATGTGTAGTGTGCATGTCGTGCCGCAGTGCGTGTCTAAGGTTTCGGTAAGAGTGAATTCTTACTGTGTGAAATGATCAGCAACCCATTGGACATATATCAGATGAATATGACAGTCGATGATATAACAAGCATGTCATATGGCATATGAATCAATATGCAATGACATAATCTGTAATGACATAATGGACAGGTGAATCAACGAAGAAGTAGATCGGCGGTTTCTACATGCATTGGCGTTACATTTTCACACAAGTTGAAAAAAGGAATCTAAAGCTCTGGTTCGGCTCTTTATATTTATCGATGTACTCGCCTGATATTGCGTTTATCCATGGCATATTGTTGATATATTCGCATTGTTACTTGAGGTGCAACCAAGTCAAGCGATGGCTCGGCTGCATGTGACTGCATATATATAACCCTGTCCACTTGTGTCACATGTCATACACAGGCTACCTTGTATCGTAAATAGCGTAAAAGACACGAAACAAAGAAGTCAATTACCTCTACCAGCGTCCCCACAGATAGGACATCCGCGACAACATTTGAGTCTACCGAAATACTGTTTATGGTGTATATACGCCATGCTACATATGGACACTGCTGATCAAAGACAACATACACAGAAATGTTTCCATGGCTAACCACCTGCGCCATGTAAGCTGAATTGTTTAATCATTGTAGATTGTATGAGCAGCACCAATATACAAGCACTGACATCGCCAATTCGCATGTGCATGTGCGACTCCTACTGAGCATGCTGCATAAAGGTGGATCTGTTGGGAACATGTGCAATACGCTGTGCTACTGCTCTGTTGCTGCTCTAGGTTAATATGAAAATCATGCTACCACTGAAGGTTTACACGCGCAAGTGTTCTTAATAATGTGACAGCAAATATCGAACGCCCCAATCATGCAGTACTGCAAGGTATCAGTTGCATCGTCTGGCAGCAGTGTATTTTGAGCCGTTATTGCCTGCAGCGGCGTATTCCATACAACCATCAAGACATTACAGCCTTTGATTCCAAATTTTAACAATTAATTGATGACTAATTGATAATAGCGCTAAACACGCGATATGGCAACTGCTGTCCTCACACCCCCCTCCCCCATCCCCCCCCCCCCCGATTATGCGTATTACGTTATCCAAAATATAGAATTGATTTGATCCGACATCAGCTCTGTCTATTAGGTTCAATCCTTGGAAAGCATGCGCTTCAGTTAACATCGGAAAGGTGTGAACAATCCATCTGAGATTTAATATATCCGAATACGACATTTTCATTCACAGTCAAATTTTTGGCCCTGTTTGCAGCGAACCATGAACGAATAAAGAGTTTCCATCCTGAATATAGCGGATAAAAACCTTCCATTGTCGTTCACTACTCGCAATGTAAGTAAAATATTTCTGCATATATACATAACAATTTTCTCATAGGTAAGCTTCTTGATATTTTTGTACAATGCATCATTGTGACGACACATATCTGTTACGCAACGGTTTTTTTTCAAAAATCGGATTACGCTCCAACCTAATCAACTTGTTGTCGCCCAAATATTATCTCTGCTGATGGGCCTGCTGATCGAAGTTTTGCAGTCGGTGTAATCTGTTACACCGATATCTGAGATTGTTTACAGCTTACTATGACATGTCAACCTGTGACACAGGCTGTTATTGGTAAACATCAACGCCCAGCTATATTTATCAGCTAAGATATCATAACCTCGTATCGTAGAATGATTATAGAGCAAAAGGTCATAACATAATGCGGGCAGTGTCAACATGCAACGAATAAATCATGCTTAATGTTCTTAAAGCAAACAGCGTTTCCTCGCGACCACGATATTTTGTCTTACCTTGCTTGATGGCTTTTATATGCAGTCTTGAACATCACCAATCTGCGAAGGTAACAATTCATGTGAAGACAAACCATGCGGCATAGTAAACCAACGGCGTGATTGTTTGTACAACAACGTTCCTGTGCATTGAGATACTATTAATTGCATTACTTGTGGTAATAGGAAACGGAAACGCTATTTCCGGGCAGCATAATTTTCCTTACGAATGAATATGTGATAGAACATACCTTGTTTCCCTATGCATTATTATATCCCCCTGGCTACAACAAGAGGATAGAATAATGCATAGGGAAACAAGGTACGTTCCAATCGTTTGCTAGGTAAATCATCAGAGCCTACCTGGATACTAAAGAGCGACATTATGCAGTCAACATCAAGGCAATCAAAGCCTGGTTAGAGCTTTCTAAGCAGCCATTGTTGGTAGCCAGCGCACATCATTTACGAAGTCACTGCCTTCACATATTTGTACGATAAATCACGGCATCATCAGTCTCGTATATATTCGATTTAACCCACAGACGGCCGCTGTGTATATGTTATATTAATCTCATGAGCAATAAATAATGATTGTTCACAGCCAAAAAAACTACCGCATTTTCAAAGCCTACTCCATTGAAGCACAAGAAAGCGATGCGTATCTTGCAGCACTGCAAAAGCGCTTCCGTTACATGGCATATCAATAACACTTTACTCTGCTACTTTTATGCAACCACCACTTGCGTGTCATGCATAATGCAAAAGCCCTAGAGCCCGTAGTGCGAATCCCGGCAGCAAAGTTGGAACTGTACGTGACGCTTATGTACAGAAGCGGCAAGATTAGATTTGTCCTATAGATGAATCCGTTACAAAGAAGTTAAGCATTAATCTTAATTTGTCCGCTGTTTCTGTCAGCATCACATTATTTTTTTTATAACTACGGAACGACTTGATATGTCGTTTGTGATTTCCCTTTTTATGTCAATCGCCTGGCGATTAGTAGTCACAAAATCCAGCTTGTGATTATTGCTTTTGGTTTCGCAAGACTTGAAGCGTATTGCGATTAATCTTAGCTGGAATATGGTTTGAAGTATTTGTTGTGTTGGGCACGGTTGTTTGATGTCAGTATTTTCATTGGCAATACATCTTTAGATTTGTGTGTATCAGGGTTATATTGTGCAAATTCTACATGGTCACACTATCCGCAATTAACGCTTTAGTATAGCTGTCAATCTGTGATAATATAGTTATTTACATTTACCATACATTATACTGAGCATATGGTGCTAACAATTACTCTTAAGTGAATATTCATGATGATAACAAGCAAATCGTCGTGCTGCAAATGTGCATGCAACACAATGCAGCCAACCGCGGCATCATTTATTCATGCCGTTCTCAGCGCCATCTGCACGTTAAAACAGAACCACCAATGAATGTTGTTGCCTTGAGCCAGCGAACTAATCAATACTATCATACAGACAACCATCATCTGCCCCAGTGAATATTGAGATGATCTGTCATTGATGAGATTGTGACATTGTAGAATTGTAGTCTGTTATACCATTGGGATTTGTTTGTCGAGCATATTATAATCCATATGATACCCACAGAATGTTCGATCCATAGTCTTATTACATTAAAACGACACGCATAGCAACAGTTAACACTAATGCGTTGGGTTTTTTTATTCTCCGTTGCATTGCTACGCCTAACACTCAACGCACAAGTGTGCTAGCGCTCCGGGGAAACCACCGCCTAATATGACTGTTAAAATTGAATGTTTACTTGAATGTTAAATGACGTGATGTTCACTGTATGGAATGTAGGTAAGTAATCCATACTGTCACATTACAGATTTGTTCTGTAAAACAGCATATATGTAAACAACCAATAAATATGCGTTACGATCGCGATGCATTGCTTACAACCACGTTGGTTATAAGTTACGATATAAAATTGATCGTTTTGTATGTCACTACTTTAACAAAAGGTTGGGTAAGTCGCTCTCGGGTTACATTGTAACGCATAATAATATGGTGCATCCTAGCTCTGGAAAACATAATCGCTGAATTTTTGGCTTAGACTTTGAACGTTGTTCTGATAAATTATATATAAAAATCGGGTAGCATCATTACAATATGACAGAGGATGATAGATGCATCAAGCACTGATGACCTATACAGCGATATACAACAAATACGAGGAACAGAAATGGAAAGCCTCGCAGCCATTGCCACTATATGTAAGTCTGTATACAGCAAGAAGTAGCGAATATCATCGACATCACTACGTGGAATCAATCTATATCTACAGGAAATGGGATTGGCATATGAGCATTGTGGTGCCCATTGGAGCACATTGATTGCCGAGTTCCGTGTGCTTTACGCCACCGACTGGACGCTTGTAATTGGTTTGTGGTATATATGGCTCCTTATTACCACGGTAGGTCAGCAGGTCTCTATGCATTGGTGTTACCTTGTCACTGAGAAAGATAAACAATAACCTGCTCGTTAATTCAACGCTAATATTATACCGGGATACCCCCCTGATATTGCCGTCACCATTTGGGTAGCAAATATCAATAATGCACTGCTTTTCTCATTTTCAAGCGACCTCAATTTACCGGTCATGCATATTGGATGGCATCTGAGTGTAAATGAATGCTTGTAGATGCTTCTAGATATGCTGATGTTATAGTTCGCTATGCATATGCAGCGATGCGACTCACACAAGATAGAATCGGACAACGCATCTGAAGAGTCGCATCATCCACCGCGCCTTCACATTGACGTCCGTGCTTTGCCAGATCTGCTTTGAATGAAGTGGAAATACCCGTACATGTTATGATTGCCCACAAGCCAGCGATATCATGTATACTGCATGAGCCAAGTGAAGGCTTTCTGCTGATTGCGTCCGTTACCACACCGCGATATTCGATTAAGCAGGCACAAACAGTAGGCAATTAGAGAAGCAAATATTAACAATTGCTTTGTCAAAAGCATTAACAATAATAACAATGATGAATGCTAAAAGATAACCACAATATAATAGTTCATCCGCCATAATGTACTTATTGTAATCAAGTTATAGCGGATCACGCACTGTAATTAACAGGAATATCAATAATGATTGTCTCATAAGATACAGTAATTACACCTACGACTCAACGCACTAATTATGGACTATATGCAGTACTGTTAAATACGCTTCTATGATCATTCGGGACGAAAAAGGAAAATATCGTGAAACTTCAACCAATCACACATTGTACATTGACTTTCATCATCTACAACCATTTCCGTTAATGCAAGTTATAGCATTCATTATATAATCATGGCTGCTCATTCAGATGGAGTTTTTGTGAGTGATTTGTTGTACTTAACTCAATTTATCCTATCAAAAATGCAAGACATTACCGGAATGTTCTGATTGGTGTGTATATCCTCATTTGGGGACATTATTTGCCAGCGCATACAGAGTGGGAACTATATTGTGAAAGGCATTACCAATGATAATTTTTTTCCATGTCTGTCACAACTCCAAAGACTTCGTAAGTTATTTCGCCGCCATGCGTGGAACCTCTATTTAAATTAGTTACAAAAAATCATATTAATTAGGCAGCTTAGTATATCGTTGTAAATATTTTCTATTTGTCACGTGTAGACAATATATCTATAATAAAATATGATTTTTCAATTTCTATTGCTTTTTCCTATGTTATGCACTTTTTATGTTAATTATTCATGGCCTAAATCTCTTCGAGTTAATATTTGTGTTTATTTTACGCTTTGCCGTCTTCTGCCATGAATAGTTTTATCAAGCCACTGGTCGAAACAGTTGACGGGTGCCAGCTTCAGTTAGCCCGTTTTCGAGACGTTTTTCGTTTTAACCATTGATATCTTCGCCAATTGGGGAAATATTATATTCCAAATATAATTATCTAATGTCGCTAGAACACCACGCGATACATTTATAGGAAATAGTGGCAGGCTATTGTGGCTTATCAAATAACATTCGAGGGAGATAACTGAACCAACTTTATATCTATATTATTATAATCAAAATGGAAGATGATCCGATCAGACTGTCAGGCTTATTGTAATTTACCTGACAAGTCTCAAAATTACAGAGTGCCCTTGCCGAATATAAACAAGTTGAATATTTGCTGTTTTCAAACGAAACTAATGTCATATTCAATGATTATGCCGTAAATCTGAATATCTAAACCATTTAGCGCTAACCAAAAGACAAACTTCTCCATGACAGATCAATAGAACTCTGGAAACTGACAAATTAGGACGAAACGCGATCAAGTTGCAGCCAAAACTGCTTTCAAATTGTACCGGTCGGCTGCAGCCAATCACAGGCGCAGCGGCATATGAGAGTTACGGCTGCTCCCGAGAGGATGGGTCATCGGGGTAACCGACCTCTCTATATATATATCTAAATACAAGTCAGGCGAAACCGAACACGACTGAACGCGCTCGTTTAATTACTTGACTTAAGTGCCTGTGATTCTACTATACAATTAAGTTATCTTACGCTGCCTACGGCCAGACACGTACGACGGCGGGGACGTGTTGTTAAACACCTTTCCTGTTTGCAAATACACTTATCAGCCACAAAAGAAATAATTGGGATTGAGATGTTTCAAAAAAACGTCAACAAAGTGTCAATTTGGTTTTATATTAGCCTCATTGGCATTTGTACTGGTAATCAATTTAAGATCAAACGTTTATCCAAAGTGCGATTGCTGTCGAGCTATCTTCTCCGAGCAATTGCATCGCCTGCCATTGTGTCAATATGGCCAGCTAGATTACATTACATACACTATGCAACTCAATAGTGTGACCGAGCAAGAGTGGAACTTATGAGTTTAAGCAAATCGTTCTCGTGTACACACCTGCCCTCAATACATTTGATTAACCTACTACTATAAAATCATCATCAATCACCTAGTGGGTACATTGATAAGCTCTAGAATATACAGACTCCTAGATAAGTATGATGTATCAATTGCAACATTTAGGAAAAGATTATTTCTTGGAATCACTGAGTGGTGCAACACGCAACTTGAATTGTGCTTCCCCATATTTTATGTGCATTATATAATCATACAATTGTTGTCTATACAATCGAGGGGTCATAGTTCAAGACAGACGGTCACTGCAATATCTTCTGTCAATATGCTCGAAAATGATCAGGCTGATATCATTTGAATATCCTATTAATTTGAGATATAATGATATTCATTAAGGCAGTCATCAGACACTGTATTAATTCGCCATTTTGCAGGTGTTCCTGCTGTCGATTTCAGATGTCGTTGCTCTCGTCATACTACGTCAATATGAGACAAACGACTACAGCAGGTTTTCGGGCACACTATGTTGTTGATTAACAAAACAGCAAGACGCAATGGCGTCGCACTTCTGAGTATGTGTTTCCGGTTGGCGTCTTTATTATCAAAATATGTATACTACTGACTCACCAGTTGGGAATGTGATCATTAAATTATCCCGAGGATGATTTCACATATTTTATCTTCCATGTGGTGGTTATCACAGGAGCCAGATGAGTTGTGCATCTTATCGTCTTCGATCGCATTTCGTCTTATCATAGCCCGGTCATAACTCGGTCTCCTGGATGATAGGGAAATAGGGTAGAAACGTCGAATTACTGGATCATTCATTTGCTAAAGGCCTTAAAAGAGTCGAATGTTGCGCTATTATCCATCGCATGGCAACGTGACTTTTATATACGACCTTGCGAGATAAAGATAACCATCGTGGAGAGGGCGTCTTCGAGGAAGGATAGTCAGACAAGCCATACTCTCGGGAGGGGATTAATTCAGGTATGTGTACGCAAAGCACGGATGATGATGATGATGATGATGATGATGATGATGATGATGATGATGATGATGATGATGATGATGATGATGATGATGATGATGATGATGATGATGGTGAATAATTTTCCTGCGAAAGAATTACGGGGCTAACTTATCTTATTTCGTGGCACGATCTAATTATCCAAGGCAAGGCTCTAGCTAATTTTTCCCGCATCTGCAAATTGCGTCATCCACTTATGTAGATGTCATAACTAGAGCTCTTTCTCACTGCTAGATCGCATTACTAACCTCAGAGTCCTTGTCGGAAAGACCAAGGCCAGGATTAGTCATGATGTGTATCATTTAATTAAAACTGCCTGCCTGATGAATGAATGAATTGATTGATTCCCTTCATTTGAAATTCAAGATGGATCACATTGGGTTTCTTGCTATATTTCACCAACATAATACCCAGGATCATAGCCCGTGGGCAGATGTATTTGTAGAAGGTACGAAGGATGATGCAGCGTTGAATCAATGGCAGGATACGTGCAAAAATGTTACAAACTTTCAATGCCAATCTTTGAAAATTGCCAATGAACATCGACTTACGACTAACCTGTTTCGGTGACCACCATTTTGGTAGATTAGAGGTCACGCCCTTGTTTGTTTTTCGTTCCGTTCGCTTAGTTTTCGTGTAGTGGCCGGAGCCACCTTGCGCCATTTTGTACAAACTGCGTCGCAGCACATACATTTCAGTTTCTGGACTTTGACAGTTCCGATTTAAACTAGGAAGCGGGCAGAATGCTTATTGTTTCACCACTGTATCGTGATATGAAACGAAAGAAGCATTTTATCAACAAAGCAAAACACGACGTCTTTCATAAAGATAAGTCATTAAAAAAGTTCTATTTAAGCTCTCGAGTGGTATATTATGATATATGCAAGCCTTTGATACAGTGGGATTGCAGAAAAGGTGTGTTCAATCGTAACTCTTACACGATGGTAACACGCATATGTGCAGAAAGGCTGTGAGACTGGACGCCAAGTTTTCATTTGATTAAAATAAATCCGGCTGTGTGCGTGAATTTCGAAGAGATACATATGGCGCCATATGCTCATTGCTTATGCCACCACGACTGCTATCGTAAAATAGCACTAATTAGGTAAATATATATGATTCGTGGGTACGGGTACAAGCTGTTCATTAGGATTTTATGAAATCAAATTGCTCTCCATGTTTTACACGTTCAAATGGCTGATTTGAAATGTGGAATTTTGCATTGCGTTCGATACATTCGTCGTAGAACGTCTAAGTAAACGTCATGTATGACCACAAGGACCATATCAACTATGCAGACGCACAAAAGTAAAACAGATATATCAGATCACTGTTGATCTATTAATCGCCATTAACTCAATTTGACTCAGAATCAAATTCGTAAGCCACTCAAGAACTGACCGCATTGCTATTTGGATGCCACCATTCTTTCTAGTTCCTCTACGAAACCTTGGGTAATCGGAGCAAATCGTTGGTCTGTCGGACCGCGAGGAAAACAAATAGAAAGTTCCCACCATGTGGTGCATCACGCGGGACCGACGGTTCGTTGTGCATGCACAGGAAGTGTAAAAACATTAAAGAATTACGGGTATTGAAAATACGCCGGTTAAGATCTTCAACTCGTAGTGACTCTGAACCAACCAAGAACTCATACATGTGTACCATACGCCAAGAAAAGAAGTATTACAAGGTCATTACTTTAATCAATAACAGAGAAAGATGCTTCTGACAAAGCGGATCAAGACTGACATATCCTGAGAAGAATATAGCTGCGGAGTTATCCGTCATAGCAACATTATGGAAGTGTATCCATCATGGCGAATAATTGTCGGGGTAAAACGTCTCTTTGTATCTCACATAACAGCACATTTGTTTGATAAAATGTTGACAAAATTATGTCCGTATTAAATCTAACAGGTCTGGGTAAAGATTGTGACCGGTCAGATCTGACACAAAAAGAGTACTCCTAATGCTGTCCTTTGTGAGAAAATACCATCTCTTCAATTGCAATAAATTAGAATTGACAGCACGTACGTCGCATTTCAACAAGCCCGTCATCTGTGTACACGTCTCTTCAAAGCGTCCCCCTGTAGGTCCGGGGGTAGAATAGGCCCACTGTATCCTCCTGCAAGTCGTAAGAGGCGACTAATAGAGGGCAACCTGTTGGCCATGGGTTGCGACTCATGTCGGTGAACAATGGGATCCAGATGGTTGAGTGGGGAGGTCACTGCGAGGGCCATATCTGCAACACACAACTATGGCCCGGATTATATATAAATAAATATATATATATATACATATATATATATATATATATATATATATATATATATATATATATATATATATATATATATATATATATATATATATACATATATATATATATATATGTCTCTATATATAGGTTATATATATATATCTATATATATATATATACTTATATATATATATACCATGTGTCCATATTACACCCATATATTTTTTTTTTCCCTATATATAAATTAATGTAGGTTCTACATTGAATATCCTGCATCACGTGGATGACATTATTTACTCCAGTTACTTATAACATGGACTTTTTACTACCATGTGTACCATATTACACCCATATGATACGTTTTATCATGCCTTCCCTATAGATGGTCGTGGTGTTTGATATTCTGATAACCTATGTACATAATGCTCTCTTGCCTAGCGACCCCCAAATGCGCAGAAATGACATGTGTATGTGTTCTCTGATCGATGGAAGCACGTGGGTCCCTTTGATGCCTTCCCACAATAGCAAGCTCGATGACATCATCTAGTCAATCATGCAACACACGAGTGTAGTGAGGCGTTCTGTGCATCTTATCGATCTTTTCCATAATGATCTAACTCAGATTGAATGTTTAATGACGAGATATACGCTGCGTGGAATGTTGTTAAGTGACAGCAAGTCGAATACTTTACTCAAACTATTCCAATGTACACAACTGACGTGTGGGCTTTATTAGCGTATTATCGTGTTGGTAATATCATTTGATTTACACTTTTCTTTTATTCAACCAACAATAGTAATAAGAGCTTTGGTCACTTTTGGGGTAAATGGGAAAACTATTTAATACCCACGCAAACGGTTCCACGACTGTAATATTGTCTACCAAAATTATCAGCAAGGATCGTGTTGATATCATTTGATAATGATAGAGAGTCACGAGGCGGAGGCGCCTGGCCACGTGATAAGGAACGAGTGGTAGCCATTGGCATGATGAGCAAGTCATATTGGTGCGGTCGTTAGTTTGCACTAGGCTGCTTAAAAACACTATGAAGCGGATACTGGCGAAGTCATAAATTGGCAATTTGTTGATATTTATGGGGAGAGGCATTGGGATTAGAGTATTGTTGCTCCCGAAGAGCATTTATTTATATAATGTTGTGCTCTACGTCTCCCGCTGGACTCCTGTCCGTATCATTGTGGGGGCTTGGGGCAGGTAGGGGGCGGGGGGGTGGAGGTGACAGAGGTCGTATGTGGTGCTTTATCGCACTAGTATTGGCGTTAGCTTGTGACAAAGAACATGAATAAGAAATACTGTGACAATAAGATGCTCTCATTCTGCTTTGCATCGGGTTTATCGAAGATAAGGACTGACATTACCTTGGTCCATAAACCTGTAGCCATAACATACAGAAGATGACATAGTACTGTTCAAAGCAAACAACTTATCCGTACATGTAATAGTACAGCGACGTTATTCACATACTGAACAATAGCCACTGGCTTTTGTGTTTGAAAACCTATGCTTCATACGTGTGCATGGCGATGAAGTATTCCGCTGTCACAGAGGAATGATCCGGCATTCACCATTATAACAGTATACCATAAACCATGATGAAATGCCACTTCTGTCAAAATGGCCATTTTCCACACTCTTCATGCCTCTCACAGTCATTAGCCTATCGGGGTAGGAATAGTACATTGTCGTGTATGTGTGAGATTGTTAGGGACCACTTGTGGTTATTCAATAACGCATCTACAGCGGCATATCAATGAAACACCGCTTTGTTGCATTTATGCAGCCGCCATTGACGGTTCATGCATAATGCATGATGTGGTTGCCGAGACAACGTTAAATATGTGTGATGAGTTGTGAAAAATAAGGCTGCTTCAGCGTCATAAGTCTGGGTTCAAGCCGAGTCAATAACGAACGTTGACTTCAGCACCAATATGCCAAATAGCAAAGACTCTCTCGTGACTGTTGCAGTTGATTTGAAGCATAATCATATTCATTTAGAGACACGAATCAATTAGTCATGTAGCATCTGTTCCTGTCGCCAATCTCCTGGATATTCTTATGCTACATCAATATAAGCACAAAGGCCCGCGTTTATTCGGACAAACTCTGTTGTTCATACCAATAACCTCACAAACGTCTTGATTTATTCAAATATATGATCATACCCAGTTGACAATATGGTTTTGAATAGTTCCGTTGTCGAGTTGACATATATCATCTTTCATGTAATGGTTATAACAGAAGCATGATGAATTATGCGTCTTTTTCGTCTTCCGCATCATTTGATCTTATCATTGCCGCCATATTAGGTGATGGGCGAACGCCTAGGTCTTCTCAATGACCGGGGAATAGGGTCAAAAGCGATGAATCATCGCACTAGAGACTTACATTGTCCCACGAGATAGATAATTTTTCTGGAAGAATTACTCAATAATCCCGTTGGATCAATGATCATCTCGAGAGATAATTCAATTCATGAAGTTGATAAACGAGTTTTCTCATGAGATAATTTGTTTCCGCGAATAATCCCGCGTTTGTGAAACTTTTATTGCTGACCCTGTGGCTTTCAGATGAATGTGCACTTGATATTTCGTCCTGCTTATGACAGCTTCACTCTAGCAAGGATGGAGTCCGTCTTTGCATATCTTCCTCTGCAGAATGATATGATATTTTACGTGACTTGAAATAAGGAAAATCATTGCATGACCACCTGAATATTATCCACACGTGATATTTGAAGTGCGGTACCTGTGTGAAAAATATGGATTTATCCTGCGATAGAAAAAGGTGTTTACATCAATGCATAATCTCGCGAGAAGTTACCCGAGTCTGTATCGAAAACGAGTAATGCTAATCGTTGTTAAGTGTTGGAATTTAGCTCGCGATTACAGCCTACAAATGCGTCATCGCTTTCGTGGTGACGCCTACTTTATAAACCGATCCCTCAAGCAATCTCTCATTCAGTCGATCACAATCATCAAATCATCTTCATAATCCAGGAACAAATGTAGGGTGACAGGGCTAGAGACCAACTACGTTACATAACCATATGCTGCAATACGGTTCAGCAAACCATGCGTTGTTTTCAAAACATTTTTTCAAATACATCGTAGCTTTACCCAACATCCTTGATCTGCAACTGTTCATTTCCATGTGGTTGATGCTGTAAAAGTTTCATTTCGTGTGGATCGTGCCGTTACTGTTACATAGCATATGGGTTATGCAGCCATACACATACGCCGCGAAGTAGTCATAACCAAGCAGTCTTGTCTGATGGAGATTCATGGCAACTCGGCAGACCTTCCGACCAGTCCCTGACTCTCTTACTCAGCAAGTTGAAATTGATACCCTCCAATCAAGCATAGTGCTTGCATAATATAATGTCCGTCGTATAACTTGAGCATTTGAAGAAAAACATTCCAGAGAGCTTTTTCATGGAGCTAATTGAGATATGCTATACTTATTTGTACGTTCAGAGAAAGATGATATGAAACTTACAAGTGTCATTTCAGAGAACGCACTTATATTCATGGAATATGATGCTTGAGTGTTGTGCTTAACGTTGCGCTGTTCAAGTGTGTACCTTGTAGCCATTACAGTTTGCTCAAGGGCTGCTAAGATCATCAGCATGAGGAAAGAACCTGTTTAAATGCCCAGGAGTTAGTGCAATGCTTTCCTGATCTATACTCGTGATGGGAGGAATTGGAAGACCACGGCGTGTAATTTGTGGCCACGAAGCCACAACAGTAGCGTTATATGATGAAAAACATTTATTACAATTAGTATCGCTAATAAAGGCAGAATGCAAGTCATCACAGAAATTCTATGAACATCTTCTATGATTTATGTGTTCATGGACAAGGGTAGAAGTTCGTAGTAGTATCACAGAGGGCAGGTTATTCATAGTTAATGTCTCTTAGACAATGGCCTCCCAGGGGTTTTCTGTCAGAAGCTTTCTCGGTTATTTTTATGAAAGAATATCCATGGAGGGTTTGTGATAGATAGTATTCAGCAATTACTGACATGAATCTGGCAAATGTGATTGAAGAAATGATAAATTGGCTTAGAAGAAGTGATGACAACAATTCGTCTTATGCTTCAAAGCATCAGATAACTTTTACGAAAACGTAATTGATAAAAGTCAACTGCATAGGTATAAACAGCTGCAGTCAATTCCTCGGTCAATGACTTAGTTGAGGCGACTCGTCAGTCAAGTGTACATTTCAGTTCTGTGGCTTACTGTGACGTAAAAATGTGAGTAGCATGGTATTAGTATATGAGCAATTCACAACTCCAGACAGCAGTTGCATTGCATAGAACGCAATATATTCATTACTGGTAGACTTAAGCGCAGCTTGCAGCTTGGCATGACACTTCAGACACATGACAAACCACTAACCCATCATTATGCTACCTATATGGAACGGTCACTTGCGAAGACTAGGACTGGACAACATCTGCGCCCTCTCAACGCTATCTGAAAATATCAGGATTGGTCAATACAACTCACTTCGGTTGCAATCATTTCTTATCCACTTGTTCTTGGGCGACACACCGAATGGGTTGAAAGTGAGTCGGCTGAATTTACATTGCTGTGTACAAAGGGATCAGGATTCGGTGCGACAATCTGTTTATTTTGTACAGTCCTAGCCACGAAACTCAAATCAGACACTGATGCAAAGCGGCAGACGTTTTTGACAAATTAACGCTGGGCAACATTCATTGAATTCTTTTGCAATATATTTTGGTATCAATCGTGAAATATACCCCCACTCTTTACATCCTGGGAGTCAATTAATATCATGCAGTAGAATATAGGATCACACAACTCGATAAAGAGCAACTGGGTTTGTGAATGGCCACGTCGAAAGGCATCGTCTACAGGGATAATTCGCTAGCAACATATAGATACTCTTTGAAAGCCGATCATCGAACACTGTAGTCTTTACTGCCGAATCGACGTCATTAAGTACCAGAAACATTCTTTCCATGGATACACTAGATAGCAGAGTCCTGTTCGAAACAACCAACTCATCCGTACATGTGATAGTCAAGCGACGTGATTCACATCTATAAATATGACAGTCTGCTCCCTGTTATATTCTCGATAAAATCCTTGTTGAAGATCTCGCTCACATTACACGACAGAGGTTGATAACACACTTGGTGTTGATATTCAAAACAGACTAGGAACAGAACAGGAAAGATTACCATGCATCGTAACCATATATCAATCTGTCAATAAACAAGATGGCGCAGGTATTGGTGAAATAACTACGTGGCATTAGCGTGTATCTGCAAATATAATTCGGTGGGATTGGTATACGAGTGCTGTAGCGTCCAGAGTAATCACAGAAATCAGTGATGACCTTGACAACGGCTGGACATTTGTCAGTGGTAGGTCTGGAGGTGGAGTGCTACTGGATGTTTTGCCACAGAAGTCAATCAACAGTAAGTTATTATATTGGTTTTACCTTTAGACAAGAAACGGCATGGCAATCTAATGCTCATGTTCGGTTTTTCATTCCATCAGGGTCATAGCAGATGAGGTCGGGCTTTGCCTTGAACTGTAAACCTGAAGCCATAGCATACGGTAGACAGAGTTCTGTTCGAAACAACCAACACATCCGTACATGCTCCCTATGCGTTAATGGGATTTAATAGCTATACACATTACCTCTGCATGATAATTCGGTGTATTCCACAATTTGTAAATGACAACAAAAGCTTTTACGCCATTTGATGCCTGGTGCCTTACACCGCCACTATGGTAAAAGGATCCGATGTTGACCATGTTTAACAGTACTTCATTAGCAATCAATAAAATTGACTTGCATCAAAAGTACCCATAATGGCACACTCTATGTATTCACACTCTTTCTCTAATAGTAACTCACATAGGCATGTGCCCGGTTGAGAACCAAAACCATCTACATGCATGCATGGCATCCTGTAGTGCAAGTCGTTCCTATATTCAATATCCCATTTAGATAATATCACTAACATGCCGTTATGTCCGCTTTATGCAGCCTCCATTTACGGATCATGTATAATTCATGGTTTCCTGATGATAAGTAACTTAATACGGGAAACAAAGATGCAGCGCCGGACATGCAGCGCCGGACAGGCAGCGCCGACTTGCATCGCCGGACAGGTAGCGCCGGACAGGCTGCGCCGGACAGGCAGCGCCGGACAGCAGCACCGGACTTGCAGCGCTGGAGAGGTAGCGCCGGACAAGCAGCGCCGGACTGGCAACGCCCGTACATCTATCAGACACTTCGTACATTCATCGAATCATAACTATTCCTACCGCCATCGGCATGTGAGGTTGAACAGATACTTTGAACGACTTCATGTGCTAGCAATATAAGGCAAACAATAACAATATGGTATAGGGTCACAGAGTATGTACAATTCAGTATTGCCTGTACAACACATTAGTACGTGACATTAACATGCATTATGAAGATCATTGGAACATATGTTAATCTAGCCCTATGTGCAGCAAAGAATAGCGACATTACTCTGCAGCATCGGCTTGATACCAAACGTAGTCAATAGGCAATATATATATATATATATTCTATGCAGTAAATTGCAGTTCAAAATATTATCAAGTGAAATATGGTTCACTGAATCTCATTACGCGCTCCAGTTGTCATCTGCTTGAATGGCATGTCTTTGATGTATTAAACCGCCGTACTGAAATTGACAATGAAGCCAATAAAGGCCCCCGGAAAGCCATAGCCAGCTAGCTACTGAAATGGCTTCGTTGAAATGACAGTTGATGGGCACACGTAGACCAGGAAACTACCTTTTATTGCACTTCTTTGTAATACAAAGTATGTAATAAAGTATTTATGTGGGTCATATATTGTAGTGTCCAAGCGTTCCTCTCACCCATTGTAATCAAATGATGGCTTCGTAGTGCGGGTGAGATGCACCTGTATCTTAGTATTTATTAACACCATCCATGTCCTCGTGAAAATTAATACGATACCGTAGCAGACAAATTTAATTATCTGCTTGATATAATGTATGCATAAGAGACTTTAACATGACATTTTGTAGCATGTATATTTGCCATAACGTTGTACAATGTTAAAAACTAAAATAGTGTTGCCCCAAATTTCTCTCTTTGATAACGCAAATTTGGTTGTCATCGTAGCGACCCATCCATAGAAATAATGAATGGAATGAACAAGTGGTGGGAAAGGCTGAAACGCCTTGTCTCTCAGTGCTGGCATGGAGTGTTCACCCAGCAGATTTCGGATCGTAGCCCGGTTGAAATCATCAAGTAATATACAGGTAATGGATATATAGAAACTTGATGACGGATATCATCGATCCATACAGCAGATGGTCTGCACCCTTGTTACTAATACTTGCTGAATCAACAGATCATGAGCATGTTAAGGGTTATTGCCTTGGACTGTATAAAATGTTCTACGGTTAAATTCCCTCATCTGCTTACATATAATGATTGAGTCACGGGTACTGTATGCTCTATTGCATAAGGCAGAAAGCAACAATCGCATACTCATAAACATGTAACTCTGAACTGAGGCTTGTCATTTCAACAAAAACAATGATTTGCATTCGCCTGCCAGGCACCAGTTAGTAAACCAAAGACTTAATGTGGTAATTAGTTCTTGGCGGTGCCATAATCTTCGTTTCCCTTCCTACGTGCTAAATTATGTCAGTAGAAGGAGAGCATAATTAGTTCTAAATGGAATTTAACCTGTTGCCAACTGTATTGTTCATATATGCCTCGCAAAACTAGAAAATTTCACACATTTTGTGCTCATTAGATGAGTAGAATTAGATATATTTGGATATGCTTACAACAACAAAATCTTAATAACCGACAAACATCGGATATGCTATTCCTGACCTGTTCTTTTAATACAGAAAAGAAGTGTGCAAATTATGTTATTATCGATATTGTCAAATGTTCTCAATAAAAGTCAAATGACTGAGTGTGCGATAGGCCAGGCAGCCGCCAGTGGCGCGGATCATATCATCGTTCTTTGTAGCCTCAGGTCAGTCGTAATGTGATGAACGCGGCCCACTTTTCAAGTACCAATAGTAGACAAGACTATACCCCAATGAATTAATGAGAGATAACCATTGATCACAGTAAGACACTTGTGATATGTTTTATAGTAGTCCTAGCCGATCTATTGCAGTTTGCATTTGGGAGAGTCAATAATCCTATTTGTCACTTGAATGTCCGGTCATGGAAGATAAGTTAAGCTGTTTGATCACACAGAGAGAAATAAAGCTCTTATCGCACATACGAAATGTACAACGTGGGTGTCGTGCTCTCTTTAACGATGCAGAATTGACACCGACTGACACCAGTGCCGACTCCGGTTGTAGGCTGTAATTTTGATTATTGATTTTAATGACTACCCATTGAGGAAATATAACAATAACGCACAAACTGAGCAGACACAGCGCTGACCATGCCTAACGATACATTTTCATACCTATGCGATAAACAGTCCCCAATAACCATAACCTATACCAACATCAACACGCTATAAAAGCTTAGTACACTCCGATCAACCAACACAGTGGGTAGAATTCATTGCTGATCAGCCGCACGTATTTCGAATCCGCCCCTCAAGAGAAAAACGGCATTTGATTCATGTTCTTACATGTTCTGGGAAGATTCAAAAGTCATAGGTTGGTGTAACGGACATTGCCATGCTAAGCTAAGCCGGATATTGCCCACACATATGGTCTGATGCATATTGTAAATGTTTCATACTACGTATGTAGATGCCAGAGGCAGAACAAATTCCTTCTCAAAGATTCGATACTTTCTTCCCACGGCGGAGATCAGAGCTGTTTATAAATATATGACAATACTAATTCCGCTGCTGCACGCACCATCTGGTTTGATTGCAGTTTTTGCAGCGAACCGGTTGATTTGTGGAAACCTTATATTAAGTCATTGCTTCTCATGGATGCTGATACATATCGAGCAATCATCCTGCGTAAGTAAGTGTAAAAATGGTTCAGTCCACCAAAATGTCACCCTATGCAGCACACATGGACATTCGTCATTCATATAGCCTTATAGCCCCATATAGAAACATATTCTACCGATACGGTTTACCTACTTATTGTCGAACACACGTTTAATGACAATTGCATAGGGATGTTCGCAAGCTTGCCAACTGCACCATGTACGTAGTCTCCCTCAACCCATGTGAGACGTTATGAACATTACTGGTAAGCTCTTTCTTCTCAATATAGCATCAAAACTCCTCATGTTGTGTTTGAAAGTGGAATTATATATGAGAAGCATCGCATATCTGTCTTGGTACAACAAATATCATAAGAGTGGTGTGCACTGTCAGCAAGTAATATACCAGACCAATAAGTGAAGACCAATACCCCGACAAATGCCATATTACAATGCCTCAGTTGAATTTATCAGCATTCATAGCAACGTTAACCTCAGATGATACACCTTGTACAAATAACAGATAATATCACAAATCGCAGGCGCTAGCTAAGCCCTTAGTGCATGCGGTAAAGTGCGAGGCTTCGTATTCAAAAAAAGGGCCTGGGAACTAGTTGTATTGTTTTAGATATTTCAAGTGATATTGCCTCTGTTGCCCAGACGTTAGATTGTTTGTGTTCATGTAAGTATCAAATTAATTAAATTTATATCAGACCTATCCAGAAGGATTAGAGGCTTCCTTCGCCTTTATTGTGTGAAATACAGACTAAAAGCACTATATTGTGCTTCTTATATATATTATCACGTGCTAATAACTAAATAATTCAATTTTAAGGAGCGGCTTATGTATGTAACGCTCTTGATATCGTGAGGGCACATATTGGACATAATAAAACAAATTAGGACCACAAGCATTGAGGATCAATTACCAATTATTGTATTTTCAATGGCATTCTAAAGAATTGACGTCTCAATAACAATAATTACGAAAACTTTAGTGGAGTCTGTACCATCCATCGACGTAAGTACGGATTGACGGTCAATCATAAAATGTGATTTCGTTTGATCCATCATCAAACATATATGTGTCATCACCTAGTGTTTTCGGTGGTTTTCCCTCATTACTGCCATATATTCTGCCTTCATTGGAGTGTGTGTGATAATTCATTCAGGTAATGGATTAGTCAGAACTGAGGCCTAAATATGCTTCAGTTAACATGGAAAAGTAATGAGCACACCTTTAGTAATTGAATATATATGAACCGTCAACCAATAGCCTGGATCTGACCATAATTTCATGTGAAAATGTTGGTTTTACAGATATATTAGCTCAATAGTACATACACCTGCATTGATCTTTTTGTTCCAAAATGAATGCAATTAGCTTTTTACTCACAGGTTAGCTACGTCAGACTATATTTTGCACAATTTGATCTAGGTTCAATGCGGGAGAATATGTGCTAACATGTTTTATTTTAAGTTGAATAATACTCTTACCCAGTAACGAACAATTCGTCTAATTAGTATAACCACTATCTAGTTAGTATTGTGCTTGACGAAAGGCAACCACAGCCATCAAGCACTCCATAAAAATACTACTACTCTCCGACATCATAAAACCGTGTCTGTCTACATACATGGTTAAAATTGATGTAGCAAAACCCTGATATCACGCAACCACGGTTTTCATTCTCTTGCTTAGTCGGTTCATTTGTATAATTGGTTCATTTACTTGTAAAAATGGTTCCCACAGAGCATATACATTACTTACCACACAGGTTGAATATTCATCATCAGTGTATATACACTCAAACGTCTCCGAGTTATAGATGTGTCATATCAATCCAGAATACGCACTGCGGCTCATGCTTACACAACCGTTGTGATTAATTATTAAACTGAAAATTTATCACTGGTGATCTCAACGATTTACCTATACCTCATCGAGCACAGTGCGATTATCACCCCAAAGCCAGGATTTGTCATCGCATGTATCATAAAGAGCGTAAAGGACACGTAACAAAAAGAATTAAATCAAGTCCACCAGCGTACCCACAGATAGGACTCCAACCCGAACAGTTTCATGATTAAACCAGCGAGACCATTTGAGTCTACCGAAATACTGTTTATGGTGTATATACGTCCTGCTACATATGGACACTGCTGATCAAAGGCACTTCAAAGACAACATACACATAAATGCTTCCATGGCTAACCACTTGCGCCATGCAAGCTGAATTGTTTATTCATTGTAGATTGTATGAGCAGCACCAATATACAAGCATTGACATCGCCAATTCGCATGTGCGAATGCTGCATAAAGGGGTAGGCTGTGCAACTGATCTATTGCTCTAGGTTTATATGGAAATCATGCCACCACTAAAGGTTTACATGAGCAAGTGTTCTCAATAATGTGACAGCAAATATCGAACCTCACAATACTGCAGTACTGCAAGATATCAGTTGCATCGTCCGGCAGATAAGTATTTGCAAAACTAATCGATATCGACCATGTGCTTGCTGTGCCGTTGGTGCCTGCAGTGGCGTATTCCATGCAACCATCATGAAATTACAGCCTTTGATCCAAGTCATTTAACAATAAATTGATGACATAACAGCGCGCTAAACACGCGATATGGCAGCTGCTGTCCTCACACCCGCCCGATTCTGCGTATTAAGCTATCCAAATCATAGAACTCATTTGATCCGACATCAACTCTGCCCATTAGGTTGAATCCTTGAAAAGCATGCGCTTCAGTTAACATCGAAAAGGTGTGAGCAATCCATCTAACATTGGATATATCCCAATATGACATTTTAATTCGCAAACAAATTGTGGCCGTGTTCGCAGCGAACCATGAACGAATAAAGAGTTTCCATCCTGGATATAGCAGATAAAAACCTTCCATTGTCGTTCACTACTCGCAATGTGAGTAAAATATTTCTGCATATATACATAACAATTTTCTCATAGCTAAGCTTCTTGATATTTTTGTTCCATGCATCATTGTGACGTCACATATTTGTTACGTAACTGTTTTTCAAAAATCGGATTACGCTCCAACCTTATTAACTACTTGTCGCCCTGCTAGTTAATATGCTGATGGGTCAATACTGGGCCTGCTGATCGATTTGCAGTCTGTGTAATCTGTTAACAACACCAACAATTCTTCAAGTACACCGATATCTGAGATTGTTTACAGCTTACTATGACATGTCAACCTGTGACACAGGCTGTTATTCGTAAACATCAACGCCCAGCTATATTTATCAGCTAAGATATCATAACCTCGTATCGTAGAGTGATTATAGAGCAAAAGGTCATAACATACTGTGGGCAGTGTCAACATGCAACGAATAAATCATGCTTAATGATCTTAAAGCAAACAGCGTTTCCTTGCGACCACGATATTTTGTCTTACCTTGCTTGATGGCTTTTATATGCATTCTTGAACATCACCAATCTGCGAAGGTAACAATGCATGTGAAGACAAACCATGCGGCATAGTAAAGCAAGGGCGTGATTGCTTTGAGATACTATTAATTGCATAACTTGTGGTAATAGGAAACGGAAACGTTGTTTCCGGGCATAATTTTCCTTACGAATGAATATGTAATAGAACGTACCTTGTTTCCCTATGCATTATCATATCCCCCAGGCTACAACAAGAGGATATAATACTGCATAGGGAAACAAGGTACGTTCTATTCGTTTGCTTGGTAAATCATCAGAGCCTACCTGGAAACTAAAGAGCGACATTATGTAGTCAACATCAAGGCAATCAAAGCCTGGTTAGAGCTTTCTAAGCAGACATTGTTGGTAGCCAGCGCACATCATTTACGAAGTCACTGCCTTCACATATTTGTACGATAAATCACGGCATCAACAGTCTCGTATATATTCGATTTAGCCCACAGACTGCCGCTGTGTAAATGTCATATTTATCTCATGAGCAATAAATTATAATTGTTCACAGCAAGAAAAACTACCGCATTTTCAAAGCTTGCTCCATTGATGCACAAGAAAGCGATGCGTATCTTGCAGCACTGCAAAAGCGCTTCCGTTACATGGCATACCAATAACACTTCACTCTGCTACTTTTATGGAACCACCACTTGCGTGTCATGCATAATGCAAAAGCCCTAGAGCCCGTAGTGCGAATCCCGGCAGCAAAGTTGGAACTGTACATGACGCTTATGTACAGAAGCGGCAAGATTAGATTTGTCCTATAGATGAATGCGTTACAAAGAAGTTAAGCATTAATCTTAATTTGTCCGCTGTTTCTGTCAGCATCACATTATTTTCTTTATAACTACGGAACGACTTGATATGTCGAAATAGAACAGCTGTTGGATGAATATATCTACTTTGGCCTAATGTTCAAACTGACATTTGTGATTTCCCTTTTCATGTCAATCGACTGGCGATTAGTAGTCACAAAACCCAGCTTGTGATAATTGCTTTTGGTTTCGCAAGACTTGAAGCGTATTGCGTTTAATCTTAGCTGGAATATGGTATGTTTTGTGCTGGGCACAGTTGTTTGATGTCAGTATTTCCATTGGCAATACATCTTTAGATTTGTGTGTATCAGGGTTATATTGTGCAAATTCTACATGGCCACACTATCCGCAATTAACGCGTTAGTATATCTGTCAATCAGCATCGTTTCCCTATGATAATATAGTTATTTACATTTACCATACATTTTACTGAGCTTATCGTGCTAACACGATAAGCTCAGTAAAATATAATGTAAAGTGAATATTCATAATGATAACAAGAAAATCGTCGTGCTGCAAATGTGCATGCAACACAATGCTGCCAACCGCGGCATCATTTATTCATTCCGTTCTCAGCGACATCTGCACGTTAAAACAGAACCACCAATGAATGTTGTTGCATTGAGCCAGCGAACTAATCAATACTATCATACAGACAACATCATCTCCCCCAGTGAATATTGAGATGATCTGTCATTGATGAGATTGTGACATTGTAGAATTGTAGTCTGTTATACCATTGGATTTGTTTGTCGAGCATATTATAATCCATATGATACCCACAGAATGTTCGATCCATAGTCTTATTACATTAAAACGACACGCATAGCGACAGTTAATACTAATGCATTGGTTTTTTAAGCTCAGTTGCATTGCTACGCATAACACTCAACGCACAAGTGTGCTAGCGCTCCGGAGAAACCACCGCCTAATATGACTGTTAAAATTGAATGTTAACTTGAATGTTAAATGACGTGGCGTTCACTGTATGGAATGTAGGTAAGTAATCCATACTGTCACATTACAGATTTGTTCTGTAAAACAGCATATATGTAAACAACCAATAAATATGCGTTACGATCGCGATGCATTGCTTACAACCACGTTGGTTATAAGTTACGATATAAATTGATCTTTTTGTATGTCACTACTTTAACAAACGGTTGGGTAAGTCGCTCTTGGGTTACATTGTAACGCATAATAATATGGTGCATCCTAGCTCTGGAAAACATAATCGCTGAATTTTTGGTTTAGACTTTGAACGTTGTTCTGATAAATTATATATAAAGATCGGGTAGCATCATCACAATATGACAGAGGCTGATGGATGCATCAAGCACTGATGACATATACAACGATATACAACAAATACGAGGAACAGAAATGGAAAGCCTCGCAGCAATCGCCACTATATGTAAGTCTGTATACAGCAAGAAGTAGTGAATATCATCGACCTCACTACGTGGAATTAATCTATATCTACAGGAAATGGGATTGGCATATGAGCATCGTGGTGCCCTGAGCACATTGATTGCCGAGTTCCGTGTGCTTTACGCCACCAACTGGACGCTTGTAATTGGTTTGTGGTATATATGGCTCCTTATTACCACGGTAGGTCGGCAGTTTTCTATGCATTGGTGTTACCTTGTCACTGAGAAAGATAAACAATAACCTGGCCGTTAATTAATTCAACGCTAATATTATACCGGGATACCCCCCTGATATTGCCGTCACCATTTGGGTAGCAAAAATATCAATAATGCACTACTTTGCGCTCATTTTCAAGCGACCTCAATTTACCGGTCATGCATATTGGATGGCATCTGAGTGTAAATGAATGCTTGTAGATGCTTCTAGATATACTGATGTTATAGTTCGCTATGCATATGCAGCGATGCGACTCACACAAGATAGAATCGGACAACGCATCTGAAGAGTCGCATCATCCACCGCGCCTTCACATTGACGTCCGTGCTTTGCCAGATCTGCTTTGAATGAAGTGGAAATACCCGTACATGTTATGATTGCCCACAAGCCAGCGATATCATGTATACTGCATGAGCCAAGTGAAGGCTTTCTGCTGATTGCGTCCGTTACCACACCGCGATATTCGATTAAGCAGGCACAAACAATAGGCAATTAGAGAAGCAAATATTAACAATTGCTTTGTCAAAAGCATTAACAATAATAACAATGATGAATGCTAAAAGATTACCACAATATAATAGTTCATCCGCTATAATGTACTTATTGTAATCAAGTTATAGCGGATCACGCACTGTCATTCACAGGAATATCAAAAATGATTGTCTTGTATCATACAGTAATTACACCTACGACTCAACGCACTAATTATGGACTATATGCAGTACTGTTAAATATGCTTTTATGACCATTCGGGACGAAATAGGAAAATATCGTGAAACTTCAACCAATCACACATTGTACATTGACTTACATCATCTACAACCATTTCCGTTAATGCAAGTTATAGCATTCATTATATAATCAAGGCTGCTCATTCAGATGGAGTTTTTGTGAGTGATTTGTTGTACTTAGCTCAATTTGTCCTATCAAACATGCAAGACACACTTACCGGAATGTTCTGATTGGTGTGTATATTCTAATTTTGGGACATTATTTGCCAGCGCATACCGAGTGGGAACTAATATTGTGAAAGGCTTTACCAATGATAATTTTTTTTCCAAGTCTGTCACAACTCCAAAGACTTTGTAAGTTATTTCGCCGCCATGCGTAAAACCTCTATTTAAATTAGTTACAAAAAAAATAATATTAATTAGGCAGCTTTGTATATCGTTGTAAATATTTTCTATTTGTCACGTGTAGACAATATTTCTATAATAAAAATATGATTTTTCAATTTCTATTGCTTTTTCCTATGTTATGCACTGTTTATGTTTGAATTATTCATGGCCTAAATCCCTTCGAGTAAATATGTGTGTTTATTTTACGCTTTGCCATCTTCTGCCATGAATAGTTTTATCGAGCCCCTGGTCGAAACAGTTGACGGGTGCCAGCTTCATTTGGCGAAAGTTAGCGCGTTTTCGAGACTTTTATCATTTTAACTATTGATGTATTCGCTAATTGGGGAAGAACACTCATTCCAAATATAATTATCTAATGTCGCTAGAACACCACGCGATACATTTATAGGAAATAGTGGCGGGCTATTGCGGCTTATCAAATAACATTCGAGGGAGATAACTGAACCAACTTTATATTTATATTATTATAATCAAAATGGAACATGATCCGATCAGACTGTCAGACTTATTGTAATTTACCTGATATGTCTCAAAATTACAGAGTGCCCTTGCCGAATATACACAAGTTGAATATTTGCTGTTTTCCAACGAAACTAATGTCATCTTCAATGATTGTGCCGTGAATCGGAATATCTAAACCATTTAGCGCTAACCAAAAGAAAAACTTTTCCATGATAGATCAATAGAACTCTGGAAACTGACAAATTAGGACGAAACGCGATCAAGTTGCAGCCAAAACTGCTTTCAAATTGTACCGGTCGGCTGCAGCCAATCACAGGCGCAGCGGCATATCAGAGTTACGGTTGCTCCCGAGAGGATGGGTCATCAGGGTAACCGACCTTTCTATATACATATCTATATATAAGTCAGGCGAAACCGAACACGACTGAACGCGCTCGTTTAATGACTTGACTTAAGTGCCTGTGATTCTACCATACAATTAAGTTATCTTACGCTGCCTACGGGCAGACACGAACGACGGCGTGGACGTGTTGTTAAACACCTTTCGTTTTTGCAAATGCACTTATCGGCCACAAAAGTAATAATTGGGATTAAGATGTTTAAATAAAACGCCAACAAAGTGTCAATTTGGTTTATATAAGCCTCATTGGCATTTGTACTGGTAATCAGGAAAGATCAAACATTCATCCAAAGTGCGATTCCTGTCGAGCCCGTGCAACGGCATCACCTGCCATTGTGTCAATATGGCCAGCTAGATTACATTCCATGCACTATGCAACACATTAGCGTGACCGAGCAAGAGTGGAACTTATGGGCTTAGGCAAATCGTTCTCGTGTACACACCTGCCCGCCATGCATTCAATTAACATAGTGCTATAAAATCATCATCAATCACCTAGTGGGTACATTGATAAGCTCTAAAATATACAGACTCCTAGATAAGTATGATGTTAGGACCTACGTGTCTGGAAGAGAGGGTATATCAATTGCAACATATAGGAAAAGATTATTTCTTGGAATCACTGAGTGGTGCAACACGCCACTTGAATTGTGCTTCCCCATATAAAGCGGGCACTTGGTTGACAATTTGTCAAATATTTTATGTGCATTATATATCATACAATTGTTGTCTATACAATCGAGGGGTCATATTCACGACAGACGGTCACTGCAATATCTTCTGTCAATATGCTCGAAAATGATCAGGCTGATATCATTTGAATATCCTATTAATTTGTGATATATTGATATTTAATGAGGCATTCATCAGACACTGTATTAATTCGACATTTTGCATGTGTTCCTGTTGTCGATGTCAGATGTCGTAGCCCTCGTCATGCTACGTCAATATGAGACAAACGACTTCAGCAGGTGTTCGGGCATAGCGACAGTTAATACTAATGCATTGGTTTTTTTAAGCTCAGTTGCATTGCTACGCATAACACTCAACGCACAAGTGTGCTAGCGCTCCGGAGAAACCACCGCCTAATATGACTGTTAAAATTGAATGTTAACTTGAATGTTAAATGACGTGGCGTTCACTGTATGGAATGTAGGTAAGTAATCCATACTGTCACATTAGAGATTTGTTCTGTAAAACAGCATATATGTAAACAACCAATAAATATGCGTTACGATCGCGATGCATTGCTTACAACCACGTTGGTTATAAGTTACGATATAAAATTGATCTTTTTGTATGTCACTACTTTAACAAACGGTTGGGTAAGTCGCTCTCGGGTTACATTGTAACGCTTAATAATATGGTGCATCCTAGCTCTGGAAAACATAATCGCTGAATTTTTGGTTTAGACTTTGAACGTTGTTCTGATAAATTATATATAAAGATCGGGTAGCATCATCACAATATGACAGAGGCTGATGGATGCATCAAGCACTGATGACATATACAACGATATACAACAAATACGAGGAACAGAAATGGAAAGCCTCGCAGCAATCGCCACTATATGTAAGTCTGTATACAGCAAGAAGTAGTGAATATCATCGACCTCACTACGTGGAATTAATCTATATCTACAGGAAATGGGATTGGCATATGAGCATCGTGGTGCCCTGAGCACATTGATTGCCGAGTTCCGTGTGCTTTACGCCACCAACTGGACGCTTGTAATTGGTTTGTGGTATATATGGCTCCTTATTACCACGGTAGGTCGGCAGTTTTCTATGCATTGGTGTTACCTTGTCACTGAGAAAGATAAACAATAACCTGGCCGTTAATTCAACGCTAATATTATACCGGGATACCCCCCTGATATTGCCGTCACCATTTGGGTAGCAAATATCAATAATGCACTACTTTGCTCATTTTCAAGCGACCTCAATTTACCGGTCATGCATATTGGATGGCATCTGAGTGTAAATGAATGCTTGTAGATGCTTCTAGATATACTGATGTTATAGTTCGCTATGCATATGCAGCGATGCGACTCACACAAGATAGAATCGGACAACGCATCTGAAGAGTCGCATCATCCACCGCGCCTTCACATTGACGTCCGTGCTTTGCCAGATCTGCTTTGAATGAAGTGGAAATACCCGTACATGTTATGATTGCCCACAAGCCAGCGATATCATGTATACTGCATGAGCCAAGTGAAGGCTTTCTGCTGATTGCGTCCGTTACCACACCGCGATATTCGATTAAGCAGGCACAAACAATAGGCAATTAGAGAAGCAAATATTAACAATTGCTTTGTCAAAAGCATTAACAATAATAACAATGATGAATGCTAAAAGATTACCACAATATAATAGTTCATCCGCTATAATGTACTTATTGTAATCAAGTTATAGCGGATCACGCACTGTCATTCACAGGAATATCAAAAATGATTGTCTTGTATCATACAGTAATTACACCTACGACTCAACGCACTAATTATGGACTATATGCAGTACTGTTAAATATGCTTTTATGACCATTCGGGACGAAATAGGAAAATATCGTGAAACTTCAACCAATCACACATTGTACATTGACTTACATCATCTACAACCATTTCCGTTAATGCAAGTTATAGCATTCATTATATAATCAAGGCTGCTCATTCAGATGGAGTTTTTGTGAGTGATTTGTTGTACTTAGCTCAATTTGTCCTATCAAACATGCAAGACACACTTACCGGAATGTTCTGATTGGTGTGTATATTCTAATTTTGGGACATTATTTGCCAGCGCATACCGAGTGGGAACTAATATTGTGAAAGGCTTTACCAATGATAATTTTTTTTCCAAGTCTGTCACAACTCCAAAGACTTTGTAAGTTATTTCGCCGCCATGCGTAAAACCTCTATTTAAATTAGTTACAAAAAAAAATAATATTAATTAGGCAGCTTTGTATATCGTTGTAAATATTTTCTATTTGTCACGTGTAGACAATATTTCTATAATAAAAATATGATTTTTCAATTTCTATTGCTTTTTCCTATGTTATGCACTGTTTATGTTTGAATTATTCATGGCCTAAATCCCTTCGAGTAAATATGTGTGTTTATTTTACGCTTTGCCATCTTCTGCCATGAATAGTTTTATCGAGCCCCTGGTCGAAACAGTTGACGGGTGCCAGCTTCATTTGGCGAAAGTTAGCGCGTTTTCGAGACTTTTATCATTTTAACTATTGATGTATTCGCTAATTGGGGAAGAACACTCATTCCAAATATAATTATCTAATGTCGCTAGAACACCACGCGATACATTTATAGGAAATAGTGGCGGGCTATTGCGGCTTATCAAATAACATTCGAGGGAGATAACTGAACCAACTTTATATTTATATTATTATAATCAAAATGGAACATGATCCGATCAGACTGTCAGACTTATTGTAATTTACCTGATATGTCTCAAAATTACAGAGTGCCCTTGCCGAATATACACAAGTTGAATATTTGCTGTTTTCCAACGAAACTAATGTCATCTTCAATGATTGTGCCGTGAATCGGAATATCTAAACCATTTAGCGCTAACCAAAAGAAAAACTTTTCCATGATAGATCAATAGAACTCTGGAAACTGACAAATTAGGACGAAACGCGATCAAGTTGCAGCCAAAACTGCTTTCAAATTGTACCGGTCGGCTGCAGCCAATCACAGGCGCAGCGGCATATCAGAGTTACGGTTGCTCCCGAGAGGATGGGTCATCAGGGTAACCGACCTTTCTATATACATATCTATATATAAGTCAGGCGAAACCGAACACGACTGAACGCGCGCTCGTTTAATGACTTGACTTAAGTGCCTGTGATTCTACCATACAATTAAGTTATCTTACGCTGCCTACGGGCAGACACGAACGACGGCGTGGACGTGTTGTTAAACACCTTTCGTTTTTGCAAATGCACTTATCGGCCACAAAAGTAATAATTGGGATTAAGATGTTTAAATAAAACGCCAACAAAGTGTCAATTTGGTTTATATAAGCCTCATTGGCATTTGTACTGGTAATCAGGAAAGATCAAACATTCATCCAAAGTGCGATTCCTGTCGAGCCCGTGCAACGGCATCACCTGCCATTGTGTCAATATGGCCAGCTAGATTACATTCCATGCACTATGCAACACATTAGCGTGACCGAGCAAGAGTGGAACTTATGGGCTTAGGCAAATCGTTCTCGTGTACACACCTGCCCGCCATGCATTCAATTAACATAGTGCTATAAAATCATCATCAATCACCTAGTGGGTACATTGATAAGCTCTAAAATATACAGACTCCTAGATAAGTATGATGTTAGGACCTACGTGTCTGGAAGAGAGGGTATATCAATTGCAACATATAGGAAAAGATTATTTCTTGGAATCACTGAGTGGTGCAACACGCCACTTGAATTGTGCTTCCCCATATAAAGCGGGCACTTGGTTGACAATTTGTCAAATATTTTATGTGCATTATATATCATACAATTGTTGTCTATACAATCGAGGGGTCATATTCACGACAGACGGTCACTGCAATATCTTCTGTCAATATGCTCGAAAATGATCAGGCTGATATCATTTGAATATCCTATTAATTTGTGATATATTGATATTTAATGAGGCATTCATCAGACACTGTATTAATTCGACATTTTGCATGTGTTCCTGTAGTCGATGTCAGATGTCGTAGCCCTCGTCATGCTACGTCAATATGAGACAAACGACTTCAGCAGGTGTTCGGGCATAGCGACAGTTAATACTAATGCATTGGTTTTTTTAAGCTCAGTTGCATTGCTACGCATAACACTCAACGCACAAGTGTGCTAGCGCTCCGGAGAAACCACCGCCTAATATGACTGTTAAAATTGAATGTTAACTTGAATGTTAAATGACGTGGCGTTCACTGTATGGAATGTAGGTAAGTAATCCATACTGTCACATTAGAGATTTGTTCTGTAAAACAGCATATATGTAAACAACCAATAAATATGCGTTACGATCGCGATGCATTGCTTACAACCACGTTGGTTATAAGTTACGATATAAAATTGATCTTTTTGTATGTCACTACTTTAACAAACGGTTGGGTAAGTCGCTCTCGGGTTACATTGTAACGCTTAATAATATGGTGCATCCTAGCTCTGGAAAACATAATCGCTGAATTTTTGGTTTAGACTTTGAACGTTGTTCTGATAAATTATATATAAAGATCGGGTAGCATCATCACAATATGACAGAGGCTGATGGATGCATCAAGCACTGATGACATATACAACGATATACAACAAATACGAGGAACAGAAATGGAAAGCCCTCGCAGCAATCGCCACTATATGTAAGTCTGTATACAGCAAGAAGTAGTGAATATCATCGACCTCACTACGTGGAATTAATCTATATCTACAGGAAATGGGATTGGCATATGAGCATCGTGGTGCCCTGAGCACATTGATTGCCGAGTTCCGTGTGCTTTACGCCACCAACTGGACGCTTGTAATTGGTTTGTGGTATATATGGCTCCTTATTACCACGGTAGGTCGGCAGTTTTCTATGCATTGGTGTTACCTTGTCACTGAGAAAGATAAACAATAACCTGGCCGTTAATTCAACGCTAATATTATACCGGGATACCCCCCTGATATTGCCGTCACCATTTGGGTAGCAAATATCAATAATGCACTACTTTGCTCATTTTCAAGCGACCTCAATTTACCGGTCATGCATATTGGATGGCATCTGAGTGTAAATGAATGCTTGTAGATGCTTCTAGATATACTGATGTTATAGTTCGCTATGCATATGCAGCGATGCGACTCACACAAGATAGAATCGGACAACGCATCTGAAGAGTCGCATCATCCACCGCGCCTTCACATTGACGTCCGTGCTTTGCCAGATCTGCTTTGAATGAAGTGGAAATACCCGTACATGTTATGATTGCCCACAAGCCAGCGATATCATGTATACTGCATGAGCCAAGTGAAGGCTTTCTGCTGATTGCGTCCGTTACCACACCGCGATATTCGATTAAGCAGGCACAAACAATAGGCAATTAGAGAAGCAAATATTAACAATTGCTTTGTCAAAAGCATTAACAATAATAACAATGATGAATGCTAAAAGATTACCACAATATAATAGTTCATCCGCTATAATGTACTTATTGTAATCAAGTTATAGCGGATCACGCACTGTCATTCACAGGAATATCAAAAATGATTGTCTTGTATCATACAGTAATTACACCTACGACTCAACGCACTAATTATGGACTATATGCAGTACTGTTAAATATGCTTTTATGACCATTCGGGACGAAATAGGAAAATATCGTGAAACTTCAACCAATCACACATTGTACATTGACTTACATCATCTACAACCATTTCCGTTAATGCAAGTTATAGCATTCATTATATAATCAAGGCTGCTCATTCAGATGGAGTTTTTGTGAGTGATTTGTTGTACTTAGCTCAATTTGTCCTATCAAACATGCAAGACACACTTACCGGAATGTTCTGATTGGTGTGTATATTCTAATTTTGGGACATTATTTGCCAGCGCATACCGAGTGGGAACTAATATTGTGAAAGGCTTTACCAATGATAATTTTTTTTCCAAGTCTGTCACAACTCCAAAGACTTTGTAAGTTATTTCGCCGCCATGCGTAAAACCTCTATTTAAATTAGTTACAAAAAAAATAATATTAATTAGGCAGCTTTGTATATCGTTGTAAATATTTTCTATTTGTCACGTGTAGACAATATTTCTATAATAAAAATATGATTTTTCAATTTCTATTGCTTTTTCCTATGTTATGCACTGTTTATGTTTGAATTATTCATGGCCTAAATCCCTTCGAGTAAATATGTGTGTTTATTTTACGCTTTGCCATCTTCTGCCATGAATAGTTTTATCGAGCCCCTGGTCGAAACAGTTGACGGGTGCCAGCTTCATTTGGCGAAAGTTAGCGCGTTTTCGAGACTTTTATCATTTTAACTATTGATGTATTCGCTAATTGGGGAAGAACACTCATTCCAAATATAATTATCTAATGTCGCTAGAACACCACGCGATACATTTATAGGAAATAGTGGCGGGCTATTGCGGCTTATCAAATAACATTCGAGGGAGATAACTGAACCAACTTTATATTTATATTATTATAATCAAAATGGAACATGATCCGATCAGACTGTCAGACTTATTGTAATTTACCTGATATGTCTCAAAATTACAGAGTGCCCTTGCCGAATATACACAAGTTGAATATTTGCTGTTTTCCAACGAAACTAATGTCATCTTCAATGATTGTGCCGTGAATCGGAATATCTAAACCATTTAGCGCTAACCAAAAGAAAAACTTTTCCATGATAGATCAATAGAACTCTGGAAACTGACAAATTAGGACGAAACGCGATCAAGTTGCAGCCAAAACTGCTTTCAAATTGTACCGGTCGGCTGCAGCCAATCACAGGCGCAGCGGCATATCAGAGTTACGGTTGCTCCCGAGAGGATGGGTCATCAGGGTAACCGACCTTTCTATATACATATCTATATATAAGTCAGGCGAAACCGAACACGACTGAACGCGCTCGTTTAATGACTTGACTTAAGTGCCTGTGATTCTACCATACAATTAAGTTATCTTACGCTGCCTACGGGCAGACACGAACGACGGCGTGGACGTGTTGTTAAACACCTTTCGTTTTTGCAAATGCACTTATCGGCCACAAAAGTAATAATTGGGATTAAGATGTTTAAATAAAACGCCAACAAAGTGTCAATTTGGTTTATATAAGCCTCATTGGCATTTGTACTGGTAATCAGGAAAGATCAAACATTCATCCAAAGTGCGATTCCTGTCGAGCCCGTGCAACGGCATCACCTGCCATTGTGTCAATATGGCCAGCTAGATTACATTCCATGCACTATGCAACACATTAGCGTGACCGAGCAAGAGTGGAACTTATGGGCTTAGGCAAATCGTTCTCGTGTACACACCTGCCCGCCATGCATTCAATTAACATAGTGCTATAAAATCATCATCAATCACCTAGTGGGTACATTGATAAGCTCTAAAATATACAGACTCCTAGATAAGTATGATGTTAGGACCTACGTGTCTGGAAGAGAGGGTATATCAATTGCAACATATAGGAAAAGATTATTTCTTGGAATCACTGAGTGGTGCAACACGCCACTTGAATTGTGCTTCCCCATATAAAGCGGGCACTTGGTTGACAATTTGTCAAATATTTTATGTGCATTATATATCATACAATTGTTGTCTATACAATCGAGGGGTCATATTCACGGGACAGACGGTCACTGCAATATCTTCTGTCAATATGCTCGAAAATGATCAGGCTGATATCATTTGAATATCCTATTAATTTGTGATATATTGATATTTAATGAGGCATTCATCAGACACTGTATTAATTCGACATTTTGCATGTGTTCCTGTTGTCGATGTCAGATGTCGTAGCCCTCGTCATGCTACGTCAATATGAGACAAACGACTTCAGCAGGTGTTCGGGCATAGCGACAGTTAATACTAATGCATTGGTTTTTTTAAGCTCAGTTGCATTGCTACGCATAACACTCAACGCACAAGTGTGCTAGCGCTCCGGAGAAACCACCGCCTAATATGACTGTTAAAATTGAATGTTAACTTGAATGTTAAATGACGTGGCGTTCACTGTATGGAATGTAGGTAAGTAATCCATACTGTCACATTAGAGATTTGTTCTGTAAAACAGCATATATGTAAACAACCAATAAATATGCGTTACGATCGCGATGCATTGCTTACAACCACGTTGGTTATAAGTTACGATATAAAATTGATCTTTTTGTATGTCACTACTTTAACAAACGGTTGGGTAAGTCGCTCTCGGGTTACATTGTAACGCTTAATAATATGGTGCATCCTAGCTCTGGAAAACATAATCGCTGAATTTTTGGTTTAGACTTTGAACGTTGTTCTGATAAATTATATATAAAGATCGGGTAGCATCATCACAATATGACAGAGGCTGATGGATGCATCAAGCACTGATGACATATACAACGATATACAACAAATACGAGGAACAGAAATGGAAAGCCTCGCAGCAATCGCCACTATATGTAAGTCTGTATACAGCAAGAAGTAGTGAATATCATCGACCTCACTACGTGGAATTAATCTATATCTACAGGAAATGGGATTGGCATATGAGCATCGTGGTGCCCTGAGCACATTGATTGCCGAGTTCCGTGTGCTTTACGCCACCAACTGGACGCTTGTGTATTGGTTTGTGGTATATATGGCTCCTTATTACCACGGTAGGTCGGCAGTTTTCTATGCATTGGTGTTACCTTGTCACTGAGAAAGATAAACAATAACCTGGCCGTTAATTCAACGCTAATATTATACCGGGATACCCCCCTGATATTGCCGTCACCATTTGGGTAGCAAATATCAATAATGCACTACTTTGCTCATTTTCAAGCGACCTCAATTTACCGGTCATGCATATTGGATGGCATCTGAGTGTAAATGAATGCTTGTAGATGCTTCTAGATATACTGATGTTATAGTTCGCTATGCATATGCAGCGATGCGACTCACACAAGATAGAATCGGACAACGCATCTGAAGAGTCGCATCATCCACCGCGCCTTCACATTGACGTCCGTGCTTTGCCAGATCTGCTTTGAATGAAGTGGAAATACCCGTACATGTTATGATTGCCCACAAGCCAGCGATATCATGTATACTGCATGAGCCAAGTGAAGGCTTTCTGCTGATTGCGTCCGTTACCACACCGCGATATTCGATTAAGCAGGCACAAACAATAGGCAATTAGAGAAGCAAATATTAACAATTGCTTTGTCAAAAGCATTAACAATAATAACAATGATGAATGCTAAAAGATTACCACAATATAATAGTTCATCCGCTATAATGTACTTATTGTAATCAAGTTATAGCGGATCACGCACTGTCATTCACAGGAATATCAAAAATGATTGTCTTGTATCATACAGTAATTACACCTACGACTCAACGCACTAATTATGGACTATATGCAGTACTGTTAAATATGCTTTTATGACCATTCGGGACGAAATAGGAAAATATCGTGAAACTTCAACCAATCACACATTGTACATTGACTTACATCATCTACAACCATTTCCGTTAATGCAAGTTATAGCATTCATTATATAATCAAGGCTGCTCATTCAGATGGAGTTTTTTTGTGAGTGATTTGTTGTACTTAGCTCAATTTGTCCTATCAAACATGCAAGACACACTTACCGGAATGTTCTGATTGGTGTGTATATTCTAATTTTGGGACATTATTTGCCAGCGCATACAGAGTGGGAACTAATATTGTGAAAGGCTTTACCAATGATAATTTTTTTTCCAAGTCTGTCACAACTCCAAAGACTTTGTAAGTTATTTCGCCGCCATGCGTAAAACCTCTATTTAAATTAGTTACAAAAAAAATAATATTAATTAGGCAGCTTTGTATATCGTTGTAAATATTTTCTATTTGTCACGGGTAGGCAATATTTCTATAATAAAATATGATTTTTCAATTTCTATTGCTTTTTCCTATGTTATGCACTGTTTATGTTTGAATTATTCATGGCCTAAATCCCTTCGAGTAAATATGTGTGTTTATTTTACGCTTTGCCATCTTCTGCCATGAATAGTTTTATCGAGCCACTGGTCGAAACAGTTGACGGGTGCCAGCTTCATTTGGCGAAAGTTAGCGCGTTTTCGAGACGTTTTTCGTTTTAACTATTGATGTATTCGCTAATTGGGGAAGAACACTCATTCCAAATATAATTATCTAATGTCGCTAGAACACCACGCGATACATTTATAGGAAATAGTGGCGGGCTATTGCGGCTTATCAAATAACATTCGAGGGAGATAACTGAACCAACTTTATATTTATATTATTATAATCAAAATGGAACATGATCCGATCAGACTGTCAGACTTATTGTAATTTACCTGATATGTCTCAAAATTACAGAGTGCCCTTGCCGAATATACACAAGTTGAATATTTGCTGTTTTCCAACGAAACTAATGTCATCTTCAATGATTGTGCCGTGAATCGGAATATCTAAACCATTTAGCGCTAACCAAAAGAAAAACTTTTCCATGATAGATCAATAGAACTCTGGAAACTGACAAATTAGGACGAAACGCAATCAAGTTGCAGCCAAAACTGCTTTCAAATTGTGCCGGTCGGCTGCAGCCAATCACAGGCGCAGCGGCATATCAGAGTTACGGCTGCTCCCGAGAGGATGGGTCATCGGGGTAACCGACCTTTCTATATATATATAAACATAAGTCAGGCGAAACCGAACACGACTGAACGCGCTCGTTTAATGAATTGACTTAACTGCCTGTGATTCTACCACACAATTAAGTTATCTTACGCTGCCTACGGGCAGACACGAACGACGGCGTGGACGTGTTGTTAAACACCTTTCGTTTTTTGCAAATGCACTTATCGGCCACAAAAGTAATAATTGGGATTAAGATGTTTAATCAAACGCCAACAAAGTGTCAATTTGGTTTATATAAGCCTCATTGGCATTTGTACTGGTAATCAGGAAAGATCAAACATTCATCCAAAGTGCGATTCCTGTCGAGCCCTATTCCCAGTGCAATTGCATCACCTGCCATTGTGTCAATATGGTCAGCTAGATTACATCACATGCACTATGCAACACATTAGTGTGACCGAGCAAGAGTAGAACTTAAAAATTCTGAGCTTAGGCAAATCGTTCTCGTGTACACACCTGCCCGCCATGCATTCGATTAACCTACTACTATAAAATCATCATCAATCACCTAGTGGGTACATTGATAAGCTCTATAATATACAGACTCCTAGCTAAGTATGATGTAAGGACCTATGTGTCTGGAAGAGAGGGTATATTAATTGCAACATATAGGAAAAGATTATTTCTTAGAATCACTGAGTGGTGCAAAACGCCACTTGAAATGTGCTTCCCCATATTAAGCAGGCACTGGGTTGACAATTTGTCAAATATTTTATGTGCATTATATAATCATATAATTGTTGTCTATACAATCGAGGGGTCATAGTTCACGACATACGGTCACTGCAATATTCTGTCAATATGCTCGAAAATTATCAGGCTGATATAATTTGAATATCCTAATTTGAGATATAATGATATTCAATAAGGCAGTCATCAGACACTGTATTAATTCGTCATTTTGCAGGTGTTCCTGCTGTCGATATCAGATGCCGTAGCTCTCGTCATACTACGTCAATATGAGATAAACGACTACAGCAGGTGTTCGGGCACACTATGTTGTTAATTAACAAAACATCAAGACGCAATGGCGTCCCATCTCAGACTATGAATTTCCGGTTAACGTCTTTATCATCCAAAATATGTATATTCCATTAATGACTCACCAGTTGGGAATGTGATCAGTAAATAATCCCGATGATGAGTTCACATATATTATCTTCCATGTGGTGGTTTTCACAGGAGCCAGATGAGTTATGTATCTTATGTCTCCTGGATAAAGGGGAAATAGGGTAATTTCAAAAAATCTTATCAATCAGGCAGCTTAGAATATTGTTTTAGATATTTTCTATTTGTCACATGTAGGCAATAGTTCGAGAATAAAAGAGAATTTTTTCCATTTCCATTGCTTTTCTCAATGTTATGCACTGTCTATGTTTAAATTATTCATGGCCTAAATCCCTTCGAGTAAATATGTGAGTTTATTTTACGATTTGCCATCTTCTGCCATGAATATTATTATCGAGCCACTGGTCGAAACAGTTGACCGTAGCCAGTTTCATTTTGCGAGAGTTTGCCCGTTTTCGAAATGTTTTTCATTTATGCGGCCTTGTAATAGTGTGGTGCATTCTACATTATTGAATATCCAATATCATTAAAGGTCAACTTCAACGATTTTCATCATTTCTTTATTTTGTGTTTCAAAATGAAGATTAATAACTCATTAATCAACGGGTACTCATAAACCATTGCACCGCTATGCATAACTACTAAAAATCCACCGATAAGGTTCCACTCGGAAGAAAATACGAAGCCATCTTCTCGATGTCATTTTGCCTCAGTTGGCCGCTAGGGGGCAGGTTGCGTGACGTCATTCATGCTGCGCGGCCTCAGAGAGAATTTGACAGCGATCGAGCGAAAAGCGATTGTTTGGATTTTAGTATTACACTGTTTTTAAAAGAAGCCATGTCGTCTTCTGATGAAAATTACGAGGCCCCATAGCATAAAATTGGGGCAACTTATGTCCATTACTATTTATTTGAGGCAATACGGACGGGAGTTGAAAAATCACACTTCGAAATGACACCGGGAGCTCTAACTCAAGGGTCCGCTTAGAATGAAGAATCGACAAAAGATTTAGACGAATGGTGAGTTTAAGAATACCCTTCCCCAGCTTTATTGAACTACGTTAACTGGTAAAAATAATCGTTAGTATCAATTACCCAATAGATTTACACATTCTGTAAGTTGAGGATGGTATGTTGACAGATGTAACTATTACAACAGATAGAACTTGGCTAGTGAATGTAGCTTTGCCATTGTACCGTCAGCACATTAAATATTTTTGACAGATGATTACATGCAGTATATAAAGTATTTTCCTGTTATATTCAGTCACTGCATCCCAGTGGACGAAGCCAGAGTGTGCAGCAGAGGTTTGGCGAGAGTGATGGCTATAACGGAGGAATGGACATGCATCACCAAGCAGCCAAGATTCCTGGCAAACTGCCTGAATAAAAATGTGCTGGAAGCTTCCAAATTTGAATCTATTCAAATGGATGGACCTGTTGGAGATGATGTCTCTACAATGAGTAAGTTAGCCATTATTGCTACCAAAAAGGACGGTTTGAGGTTGAACAATCATATTTATTACTAAGGGAACATCAATCCCGCTGTGTAAAACATTCAGTGTTCATATTGATAACCTACAATATATTTCACATAGCCAAGAATAAATAAAACCATTAACATGAAATCCAGAGGCAGAGCTCACAATACAATTACAAAGTGAGGGAATGGTTGACAAATGACAATTGTTTTTTTAAATATGCAACTTATTTTAAAACCATAGACAACTTATTGACATATTGCTTCAGACAATTCAGGTATCTAGCCTACCACCAGTTTACATTATGGATATGGCACAGACTGGGCAAAAGAAACAGAAAAGTGCTGGCAGGAGCGGAAGATTACTTGGTCAGGTTAAATCTACACCTGTGAGTACCTACGAGAAGATCCTTTGCAGGTTTCTCGTACTGGGAGGCAATAGGAGGTGGAAGATTCCTTTCCTCTGCAAGGACCTCAGCAAGTCTGTAGCTTGGGTATTTTTGCCTGAGATCAAGCACCTCAGCAATGAATTAATGTACATAGTCTTAAGGAAATCAATGATATTCATATTTTATGATAGTCATAAAACAAGTTAGTTATAAAATATGCCCATTTGAATTGGGTTACAATGTCTGTGCATATGAAACTTATTTAGGTTTCGGTAATAAATGTCAAAATAACATGTTTTTTATTTTAGATTAATGCATATACACACCAAAAGAAATTGGTACTTTGACCGGCTTGACAACTGGGTCTCCTTGTCTGGCTTTGGGATAAGACACTCTCCATTGTGACTGACCTCCTTCAGTGATGGCTTGAGCTCTGTTCGAGTTTTCATTGAAGTGAATTACTGCTAGGAGCAATCTGGATATATATATAGCAGGTTGATAACATATTGCTAAGTAAGTATTGAAACTTGAGCACATAATTATACAAAAAACATTACAGCTGCCAGTACACAAATGTGTTAAACTTCCATACAACAAATATACACAACCGAATTTCAAACTGTTATTTCATTGGTATTACCTGGCCTCCATGGTGGCATAGGGATAGTGGACACTCTTTGGTGCGAAGAATATGACCACTTTGTGATATGATTCTAGGCTTGATGTCTGCTCTGATGGTGAAATCCTGCCAATGTCATTTAGGAGATGCTTGCTGGAGACTATCAACTCCAACTCTTTGTGTGGCTTTGATCCTATTTATGGTTAACACATATATCAATACAGATTACATTTCTTTGGTAAAGTAGTACCACAAGGATATGGATTTTACCTTTACGACTCATTTAATTACACTACAACTGAAGTAAATATTTCTATGTAAACTTATATGATTAAAAACTAACACCGACCCTTCAGTATCCACTTCCTGTCCTCTAGTAGTGCATGCTCACATTCCGGGTACAGATCCCCATGCCCCGTGTGCTCATTGACGACATGCCTAGTGACAGAGAGCCACTTGGCTCTGATCAGACCTGTATCTCCATCGCTTGAGGCAGCACACCAGTAAACATGATTGGAAATGCTTCTGGCCCACTCACCCAGGATGTTGCAGTCTTTTCTTTTCCCTTTGGCCAGTATTTTCTTCTTGATCCCTTCATTTACAAATAAGTGTGTGTTTGTCTTTAATGCTAACATATAAATTTGGTGTGCCAACATGTTAAATATTCTTTAAATTGTTACACAGAGTGTTTTGGGTCGGCTTAAGTCACACAAAGAAACTAACCTTTGGCAACATGCCACACATCAAACCAGTGTTGAACTGTAGGTTGCTCTTCCCTTATGTACTTTTTCACCCCCAAATGTATGTCAGTAGTGATGGATTCAACGGTCAATCCATTCTCAGACAGGGATTTCATACCAAGCTTCAGACCAGCTAACTCCATAGCATTAGAATTTTTAACTTGGTTGCTCTGAAAGAAATTAACAGGCAATTGATGGTACAATAGACATTAAAGAATCCATCATATACTGGTCATAAATTGTAAGTTTTATATCTGAACAAGTTGCATGTCTAGAACCTTTGAAGTCTTTAGGTCCATCAGGGTGTAACTGCCATACTTAGCAGTGTGGCCTGGAGAACAACATCTTGCATCCCCTCCTACAGAAAGTGGTGTACCTTGGCGAGCAGTTGTCAGTGATGTTGGGTCCGCCAGAGTCGTCTTACAGCTGGAACAAGATAGCTTCTCTGAATGAGATAGAATGTTGACATAGATATGGTTGGGATATTAACATGCCTGAACATGTTCAGTGTTCTAACAGCACTACTGACGCTAGCAAAAATTCCTGAAGCCATTAACAAATTTCCTGCAGGCATAGCTCCTGTAAAAGGTTGGCTATCCCACATCTTATGGTGTCCATTCACGCAGATTTGTTCAAAACAAGCAAAACTCCCCCGTATCTGCTTGATGATGACTCTGCAGGGGCCCAAGCACAGGAAGCATGAGAGCAGCAGGGTTCTCAAGCAGCTCTCAAACACAATAAATTTTCTTTGATTCTAGGGTCATCCTCCAGATCAACACCACTGTGAACAATAAGAATTAATTCACAATATAAGCATTCTGTGAGCTAAATTTTTCTTTCATCAAATAAAACCCTGTGGTTACACCACAAACGAAACAATATTTTCCTTACACTTCTTCAAACTCCATGTCATCATCAGTGTCCATCTCGGCATTATCACTGACATCAATAAAGTCATAGTCGGGGTCAGTTTCCATCTCATCATCGCTGTCCACTAGTTGAACAAATTCCTCCTGGGGCTCATATTGGGTGCCCCTGGTGACACTTTGGATCAGCAAGTTGCACTGTGTCCCAATGCAGTGCTGAGATGGGCAAACTTGGGTACCTCTGGAATATTTCTTTATTCCAGGAAAGAAGGAACTCTGTGTCTGCAGGGACTTGTCAGCCATCTGTGGTATCAATACAATAAGTATGCTACAATTTCATTCATCATAGCCTTAAAGGATGTAAATGTTTACAAATTGACTCTGAAAAGACACACGGATACATTCAACAGAAGTTATCCCTGCCAATGCATTTCATCAAATATAATAATGCAGTTGCCTTGTGACACTCACGGAAACATTTGCCTGCACCCCAAATGACAAGTGAGAGCAAGCTTCATGGTCGGCAGACGGCAAGGCACTCGCCCCTGGTGTAGCAAACAACGCGGATGCTGTCAGACGTTTCTTCGCCTAGGTCGGCAGTGCTTGGGTGTGAAACCTCAGTCTGTGGTTCACCACTGTCACTTGATTTATGTTTCTGCTCAGCTGCCAATACCATTTCATTTACTACCTGCATGACAAGAAACAGCTAGATTGATATACTGGCAACTTGGTGATAAATTCATTAACATCTAAATAAGTATACGTCAACATAGCAGGACTAGCCTAAAGGTTCAAGCCAACAGATCTCACATGTTGTCGCTGCCTTTTCTCCGAGGCACTCCGTCGCTTACTTTGATTGTCATCAACTCCAACGTGGCTAAAGAGAGTTGGTATGGCCTCTTTTCGGAGCCTAGGTTTCTTACGAAATCCTAGACTTTTGAGCACCTCTGGGTCAGCATCATAAGCACCATTCTCGAGATGATCAGAACATAGAACCGTCGTAAGTGTAGGACTCCAGTGCTACGCATTTTGCGGCGCATTTTGCTGTCTTTTGGAAACAGAAAAAAAACTCACGCCTGACTTCTCATTGTTCCGACAACCAAACGCACAACAATAAGGCATAATCCACAACAAGAAACGCACCAGACCGTGAAGAAAGACGAGTAAGTCACACGCTGTCAACCAACCGTGAAGATGGCGAGGAATATCCGCGAACAACCTGAATGACGTCAATGTCCGGAAATTCACGAATTTTACCGAGCGGTATCTTGTCAGATTCGACGTGGAAAACGTACATTTAAAAATCATTTTTCTAAAAGAAAAAAAATGCGCAGTCACCTTATTTTGGTTACGATACCCTTTTAAAACATAGAACTTTTGAAAAATGGAATAAAAAAAATCTTTGTAGTTGACCTTTAAGTTCTGACATATTAGTCATATATACCAGCACAATTGATCATCCAAGTACTGATGGCAGCACATATGATGTACATTGTCAAAATAAGTGATATATTTGCAGGATCAGCATCTCCCCGAGCGACAGTGACATGCATCATAATAGAAGGTGGGAAATACTGAGCGAGCTGTGGGTGCTCTGTGGGTCCTTGTCGCAAAGATTCGTCTACTTCAGGTTATCCAGCCACACTGACGTTTTGGACACATTTTCGGTCATACATACATGCGATGGATTATATCAAAACGTTTTGGGTACTTATTCGTGCAATAATTAAGGTTATTTTACAAATGTCTGGAGCGAAAACTTGCACTGGAACCAACCAGACGCAATCCGATGTCTGCGATGCGAAATGCTGTACGGGGTGAAGGCGCTGGACATCGCGCACTCTCATTGGCTGCAGCTAGATTTATCTTAGACGAGCAATTTTAAGGGGTCACATTCATAAAGCTCAAGCCAACCGAAAACGTCTTTCTTTGCATGTGATTACAGTGTAATCGTACTTTATCAACGTGCGATATGACTTTATGTCGACATTGTCCCACGTGGAGAATACAAACCCTGGCGCGTTTTTATCATGAATTCCCAAGAATACATTGCTCTCTCTCTGACATAACTCGCGCGATGATCTGTTTGTTTTTGGCGAGTAACATGGATCTCCTTGTGTCGTTTTTATCTCGATTGGGGTACAGCGTGACTATCCCGTTGCCTGACTGATAATTCATTAATAACCTGCAAACCAAAGCAATCAACTCGTGGCTGAACCTTATGATATGCAAGATCAATCGATTCAATCACAGTTTTAACTGCTAATGTCTTCGCAAATTGAAGAAATATTTAATCGAAGAACACTCATTCCAAATATATAATTCTCTACTATCGCTAGAACACCACGCAATACATTTATGGGAAATAGCGGCAGGCTATTGTGACTTATCAAAATAACATTCGAGAAAGATAACTGAAGCAACTCTATATTTATATTGCTGTGATTAAAATGGAACATAATACGATCAGTCTGTACGACTTATTGTAATTTTACCTATATATATATATATATATATGTAAATGCATATCAATATTTATTTATATATATATATATATATATATATATATATATATGCATATATATACATACATATATATATATAGATATGTATATATAGAATAAATATATATATATATATTTATATATATATATAAATATGTCTATGTATGTATATATATCCCTATAGAGAGATATAAATCCCTCTATATATATGAAAATATATAGATATATCTCTCTATATATACCTCTATATCTCTATCTCTCAATCTCGATATTTATATCTCCCTCTTAAAGATCTAGAAATATATATATATATATATATCTCTCTATCTTTCTCGAGAGGCATATATATATCTCTATAGAGAAAAGATCTCTCTATATTTATATCCCTATCTCTATATCTCTCTGTCTGTCTCTAGAGATAGATATATAGATATATATCTCTATATCTATATAGATATCTCTCTATATAATATAAATAATATCTATCTCTCTCACATATATATATAGAGATATATATCTATATATATATATATCTCTCTCTCTATATATCTATATATATATATATATCTTTATTTTCTTTATTTATATGTATATAATATATGTTTATAAGTCAGTCGTAACCGATTACTACCAAACGTGCTCGTTGAATTAATTGACGTGAATGCCTGTGATTCTAGCATATAATTTAGATATCTTACGCCGCCTACAGACAGACACGAACGACGGCGGGGACGTGTTGTTAAATACCTTTCGTTCTTGCAAATGCACTTATCAGCCACAAAAGACATAATTGGATTGAGATGTTTCAAAAAACGCCAACAAATTGTCAATGAGGTAAATATTTTGCGCATTTTCCATTTGAGAAGCCTCAATGCGATTACTGTCGAGCTATCGTTTTCCTAGCAATTGCTTCGCCTTCCATTATGTCAATATGGTCAGCTAGATTACATCACATGCACTGTGCAACACATTAGTGTGACCGAGCAGGAGTGGAACTAGAAAAGTCTGAGGTTAGGCAATTTGTGCTCGTGTACTCACCTGCCTACCATACATTCAATTAACCTACTACTATAAAATCATCGCCAATCATCTAGTGGGTACATTGATAAGCTTTAGAATATCCAGATTCCTAGCTAAGTGTGATGTATGGACCTATGTGTCTGGAGGAGGGGGTATATCAATTGCAACATATAGGAAAAGGCTATTTCTTGGAATCACTGAATGGTGCAACACGCAACTTGAATTGTGCGTCCCCATATAAAGCGAGCACTATGTTGGCAATTTGTCAAATATTTAAAGTGCATGATATATCATACAATTGTGTTCTATACAATCGAGGGGTCATAGTTCAAGACAGACGGCCATTGCAATATCTTCTGTCAATATGCTCGAAAATGATCAGACTGATATCGTTTGTATATCCTATTAATTTGCGATAGATAAGTATTTTCATTGAGGCATTCATCAGACACTGTATTAATTCGCCATTTGGCATGTGTTCCTGCTGTCTATGTCAGACGTTGTTGCTCTCGTCATGCTACGTCAATATGAAACAAACGACTACAGCAGATATTCGGACACACTATGGTGTTGATTAACAAAACAGCAAGACGCAATGGCGTCGCACCTCTGAGTATGTATTTCCTGTTAGCGTCTTTATTATCAAAATATGTATATTCCATTAATGACTCACCAGTTGGGAATGTAATCAGTAAATAATCCCGATGATGAGTTATATCTTCCATGTGGTGGTTATCACAGGAGCCAGATGAGTTGTGTATCTTATCGTCTTCGATTTCGATCGCATTTCGTCTTGCCCACATATTTGATGGTGTGCAAATACCTCGGTCTCCTCAATAACGGGGAAATAGGGTAGAAATGTCGAATTACTGGATATTTCATTTGCAAAAGGCATTAAAAGAGTCGAATGTTGCGTTTATTATCCATCGCATGGCAATGTGACTATTATCTACGCCCCTGCTAGATAAAGATAACCATTGTGGAGAGGGCGTCTTCTAGGAAGGATAGTCAGACTCTCAGTAGAGGGTTAATTCAGGTCTGTGTAGATAAAACGCGGATGATGATGATTATGTTGATGATGTTGATGATGTTGATGATGATGATGATGATGATGATGAGGAGGAGGAGGAGGAGGAGGAGTATGAGAGGAGGAGGGGAGGAGGAGGAGGAGGAGGAGGAGGAGGAGGAGGAATTATCCTGCAAAAGAATTACGGGCTAACTTGTCCTATTTCGTAGCACGATCTAATTATCCATGGCAAGGCTCTGGCCAATTTCTCACACACCTGCAAATGACGTTATCCACTCATGTAGATGCCATAACTAGAACACATTATCACTGCTGGATCGCATTACTAACCTCGGAGTCCTTGTCAGAAAGGCCAAGGCCAGAATCAGTCATGATGTGTATCATTTAATTAAAACTGCCTGCCTGATGAATGTATGAATTGATCGATTCCCTTCATTTGAAATACAAGATGGATCACATTGGGTTTCTTGCTATATTTCACCAACATAATACCCAGGATCATAGCCCGTGGGCAGATGTATTTGTAGAAGGTACGAAGGATGATGCAGCGTGCAAAAATGTTACAAACTTTCAATGCCAATTTTTGAAAATTGCCAATAAACATCGACTTACGATTAAACTTGTTTCGGTGACCACCATTTTGGTAGATTAGAGGTCCGTATTTTTCTCCACTGTATCATCAACAAAGCAAAACATTACGTCTTTCATGATGATAAGTCATTAAAAAAGGAGACAAAAGTGTTCTATTTAAGCTCTCGAGTGATATATTGTGATATATGCAAGCCTTTGATACAATGGGATTGCAGCAAAGGTGTGTTCAATTTAACTCTTACACGATGGTAACACGCATATGTGCAGAAAGGCTGTGAGACCGGACGCCAAGTTTTCATGTGATTGAAATAGTTCCGGCAAAAAGATACATATGGCGCCATGTGCTCATTGGTTATGCCACCACGACTGCAATTGTAAAGTAGTCCTAGTTAGGTGAATGTTTGATTCGTGGGTACGGGTACAGGCTGTTCATTATAAATTGCTCTCCAGGTTTTACACGTTCAAGGTGTCTGATTTGAAATGTGAAATTTTGCATTGCGTTCGATACATTCGTCGTAGAACGTGTAAGTAAACGTCCTGACTAAAAGGAACATAGCAACTATGCAGACGCACAAAAGTAAAATAAATGTATCAGATCACTGTTGATCTATAAATCGCCATTCACTCAATTTGAATCAGAATCAAATTCGTTAGCCACTTCAGATTTGTCCGCATTGCTATTTGAATGCCACCATGCTTCCTAGTTCCTCTACAAACCTTCGGTAATCGGCGGAAAAATCGCCGATCTGTCGGACCGAGAGGAAAACAAATAGAAAGGTCCGACAATATGGTGCATCTCGCTGGATCGACGGTTTGATGCGCATGCACAGGAAGTGTAGAAGCATTCAAGTCGGAAAATTATGAACAACGCGGAATGAAAATGCGCAGGTTAAGATCTTCAACTTGTAATGAGCCTTAACCTACCTAGAACTCATACATGTGTACCGTACGCCAGGAATAGAGTTAATACAAGGTCATTACTTTAATCAATAACAGAGAAAGCTGCTTCTGACAAAGCGGATTCAGACTGATATATCCTGAAAGAAGAATATAGCTGCGGAATAATCCGTCATAGCAACATTATGGAAGTGTATCCATCATGGCGAATAATTGTCGGGATAAAACGTCTCTTTGTATCTCACATCACAGCACATTTGTTTGATAAAATATTGATAAAAAATCAGGTCCTTATTAAATCTAATAGGTCTGGGGAAAGATTGTGACCGGTCAGATCTAATGTTTGACACAAAATGAGTACTCCGCCTGTACTAATTGTGTACGAAAGGAATAATGCTGTCCTTTGCCGTCATCTGTGTACACGTCTCTTCAAAGTGGATCATTTATGTTGGTGACGTAATGTGTGTCATGCCATCCATCAAATAAGGCCTCTGCTAGAATATGCGAATGGTTGAATATACATTTTGATCTATATAAAGAATTTTTGGCATAAGATGAAGAACATCGTTGTATATAAGACCTTGTTGCATATAAAACCTTGCTGAATATAAAAAATATTTGTTTATGAAACTAATTACAAACGGAGCTGAAAGGCAACATTATTAGCCTCTCCCCCCAACAAAAATACCCACCCACCAACACCCCGACCCCTTTCCCAAACACACACTCTACCCCTCACTCCCAAGGTGTCCCATAATTACTGGTGCAACTGATTAACAGGAACTGTTTACATACAATTACTGGTTGTCATTTATAGGTATTAGCTCTGCTATATATCATGATTGCTCCGGCTAAGAAACCAAACGAGGATACGTGCTTGTAATCTATCTTCATTTTTACTACCATGTTATCATCAGCAATAAATAATTATCCTAAAACGCTTCCATGAAATATAGAACCGCCACTCCAGTGGCATCCATTATGCAAGGACCCTGGAGGTGATTAGAACTAGGTCAAAGCTGGAGCGTTATATGATTAACCTGTGCATGACGTGAATTCACCTGAGCTATAAGATGAGGATATCACCGGCTCTTATTGGGTTTTTACCTTACCACAAGTTGTATAATAAAAGTCAAGTAGGGTAACATCAATGCATATATCATTCTAGCGTATAAAGCTCGTGACAAATATTCCTGTACACAAAAGCTACCTGGCTTAACTACATAACAAAGAGCTTATAGCTCTAATTGATATTTTATGATTATAACTGACAAACACAGCTGACATATCAACAGCATTCTTTTTGTGCGTAGCATTAGGCAGAGTCTGTATTATAATATACCGAGGTTATAGAAAGATTTTTATGTATCATCATGCTATTACATACAATATGCTAGTGCAGTACAATGCAAATATAGTGATATCAAATAAGGGCATCATTATTAATGGCATACTGCAACAAATCTGTCATATCCAGAAGCACGATCAATGATTTGTGCATTTATTGCGATATTCAAATGATGCGCCCTGTAAAAAGAATTCAAAAGGATCGGTTATACCTACGCGCTTATTGTCTTTAGTCGTGGTGCGATTTTTCACTTCGTAAAGAATAAGGTCTTTAATGTTTTGACACGCGGAAAAGAAGACAAAATGTATCATGTTATATATAACACACGACATTGTTGCCTCTCGTAACTTTCACACCTTAACCATGAAATCCAGCAATCCCCTACCAGGCATTGAACATTATAACGCTGGTAAGGACGGGCTTGTTGAAATGCGACGTATACACATACATTTCCACTTTATTGTTATTGAAGAGATGGTATTTTCCCAAAATATGAGGACAGTAATCCTTTAAAAACTATCTAAACGTTCAGAAGCAGCTGTGCACCTCAAATATACCTTCATATGATACGTCATCACAGCCAGTGTTCATCAACCGGTGTGTGTGTTTTATATTCCGTTTTTTTATTATATATATATATATATATATATATATATATATATATATATATATATATATATATATATATATATATATATATATATATATATATATATATATATATATATATATTTGTGTGTGTACATAAAAACACAAATATATATTTATATATGTATATATATATATATTTATATATATCAATATATTTATATTTATCTTTATATATAAATTAATGCAGGTTCTACATTAAATATCCTGCATCACGTGGATCACATTATTTACTCCAGCCACTTATAACATGGACTTTTTACTACCATGTGTACCATATTACACCTATGTAATACGTTTTGTTATGCCTTCCCTATAGATGGTCGTGGTGTTTGATATTCTGATAACGTATATACACAATGCTCGCTTGGCTAGCGAACCCCAAAGCCGCAGAAATGACATGTGTATGTGTTCTCTGATCGATGGAAGCACGTGGGTCCCTTTGATGCCTTCCCACAATAGCAAGCTCGATGACATCATGTAGTCAATCATGCAACACACGAGTGTAGTGAGGCGTTCTGTGCATCTTATCGATCTTTTCCATAATGGTCTAACTCACATTGAATGTTTAGTGACGGGATATACGTTGCGTGGAATGTTGTTAAGTGACAACAAAGAGAATACTTTAGTCAAACTATTCCAATGTACACAACTGACGTGTGGGCTTTATTAGCGTATTGTCGTGTTGGTAATATCATTTGATTTACACTTATCTCTTATTCAACCAAAGATTATAATAAAAGCTTTGGTCGCTTTTGGGGTATATGGGAAACTATTTAATACCCACGCAAAAGGCAAAAGGTTCCACGACTGTAATATTGTCTACCAAAATCATCGGCAAGGATCGTGTTGATATAATTTGATAATGATAGAGAGTCATGAGGCGGAGGCGCCTGGTCTGATAGATGTGTCACTAGCCACGTGATAAGGAACGAGTGGTAGCCATTAGCATGATGAGCAAGTCATATTTGTGTGGTCGTTAGTTTGCACTAGGCTGCTTATAAATAATATGAAGCGGTACTGGCGAAGTCATAAGTTGGCAATTTGCTGACATTTATAGTGACAGGCATTGACATTATAGTGTTGTTGCTCCCGAAGAGCATTTATTTCTAAAATGTTATGTACTTTATGTCTCCCGCTAGACTCATGTCAGTGGCATAATTGGGGCTGGGGTGGGAGTCGTATTTGGTGCTTTATCGTACTAGTATTGGCGTTAGCTTGTGACAAAAGAACATGAATAAGAAACACTGTGACAACAAGATGCTCTCATTTTACTTTGCATCGGGGTAATTGAAGATGAGGACAGACATTACCTTGGTCCATAAACCTGTAGCCATAACATACAGTAGATGACATAGTACTGTTCAAAGCAAACAACTTATCCGTACATGTAATAGTACAGCGACGTTATTCACATACTGAACAATAGCCACTGGCTTTTGTGTTTGAAAACCTATGGTCCATACGTCTGCATGGAGATGAAGTGTTCCGCTATCATAGAGGAATGATCCGGCATTCACCATTTCAAATAGTATACCATAAACCATGTTGGAATGCCACTTCTGTCAAAGGGGCCATTTTTCCACAATCTTCATGCCTCTCACAGCCATTAGCCTATCGGGGTAGGAATACTACATTGTCGTATATGTGAGATTGTTAGGCGCCACTTGTGGCTATTCAATAACGCATCTACTACGGCATATCTTTTTTTATTTATGCAGCCGCCATTGATGGTTCATGCATAATGCATGACGTTTTATTGCAACTGGATCGGCTGCAGGGAAAATATGCTGTGGTAGCCAACGTGTGATGAGTTGGGAACGACAAGGCTGCTTCAAAGTCATAAGCCTGGGTTCAAGCCGAGTCAATAAAGAACGGTGCCTTCAACAGCAATATGACAAATACAAAGACTCACTCGGAATTATTGCATTCTGTGTGTTTGAAGCATAATCAGTAAGAGTACGAATTAAGCAGATATTCATTGACCAGACACTGTTTCAATTCGTCATGTAGCATCTGTTCCTGTTGCCAATCTCCTTGATATTCTTATCAATATAAACACAAAGGCCCGTCGTTTATTCGGACAAACTCAGTTGTATATACCAGTAACCTCACAAATGAATTGATGTGTTACAATGTATTATCATGCCCAGTTGACAATATGGTTTTAAATGGTTCCGTTGTCGAGTTGACACATATCATCTTTCATGTATTGGTTATCACAGAAGCGTGACGAATTATGCGTCTTTATCGTCATCCACATCATTTGATCTTATCATTGCCGCCATATGAGTGATGGGCGAACGCATAGGTCTTCTCAATGACCAGGGAATAAAGTGAAAAACGACGAATCATCGCACTAGATGGTGCAACTTACATTGTCCCACGAGATAAATCATTTTTCCGGAAGAATTTTCAGTTGAATGCCCAGTTGATATTACGTCCTGCTTATGACTATGACAGCAGAATGATATGATATTTTACGTGACTTCAAGGAGGGAAAACTTGCCATTTCGTGACCACCTGAATACTATCGAAGTCCATACGTGATATTTGAAGTGCAGTGCCTGTGTGAAAAATAGGAAATTATCCTGTGATAGAAGAAGGGGTTTACATAAATGAATAATATCGCGAGAGGTTAAACCGAGTCCGTATCGTAAAAGCTAGTCTTTGTTATCTCCCGTTACAGTTAAACGCGTCATCGCTTTCGTGGTGACGCCTACTTTATTCACCGATCCCTCAAGCAATCTCCCGTCTGTCGATCACAATCATCCAATCATCACCTTCATAATCCAAGAACAAATGTAGGGTAACAGGGCTAGAGACCGACTCCGTGACATTACCATAAAGAGCAATACGGTTCAACAAAACATGCGTATTTTTCAATCTTTTTGCAAATAAATCGTAGCATTACCCAACATCCTTGATCTGCAACTGTTCATTTCCATGTGGTTTATGCTGTAACTGTTTCATTCCATGTGGTTTATGCTCTACCTGTTTCATTCCGTGTGGATCGTGCCGTTACTGTTACATACCATATGGGTTATGCAGTCATACACATACGCCGCGACGTAGTCATAACCAAGCAGTCTTGTCTGATGGAGATCCATGGCAACTCGGCAGACCTTCCGACCAGTCCCTGACTCTCTTACGCTGCAAGTTGAAATTGATACCACCCATAATATTGCTTCCGTATAATGTGATTCAAGAAGGTCATACAAGTTGTATAATGCAATGTATCCGGTTAAATCAGTGCTATTAAATAACCTCAAATTGAGATACTGTGCAATACGTTGGTGTTACAGAGGCAAGGATTGACTATTATTTTACAACAAAACTTCCGGATAAAATGTATATACAGTCAACGCTCCACACAGCATAATATTGTTATTAAGACGGTATTCAAGCAATACATCGTATTATGTAGCATGATATATGGCGTTGTTACAATTTACAAGTTATCCTGTCACTGTCGTTAACACGTTGGCCCAAATAAGGAAATCCACAATCCAATCAAATATGATTGAAAGGTGAATTTGGTCTGACAACATACCGCTGCGCTTGTCGACATTTTGCCTGTGATGCAGCCTGTCACTGGAAAGTTTCAAATTTCTTACTTTGCAAATAATCACAGAGCATTCGCGGATAAACGTTCCAGAGAGCTTTTTCATGGACCTATACTAATTGAGCTATGCTATGCTTACCTGTACGTTCAAACCCTCGCTGAATGATGTTATGATAATAACAAGTCTCCTTTCAGAGAACGCACTTGTTTTCATGGAATACGAGGCCTGAGCTTTATGCTTAACGTTGCGCTGTTCAAGTGTGCGCCTTGTAGCCATTACAGTCTACTCAAGGGCTGTTATGATCATCAGCATGAGGAAAGGACCTGTTTAAATGCCCAGGAGCTAGTGCAATGCTTTCCTGATCTATACTCGTGATGGGAGGTATTGAAAGACCACGACGTGTAATTTGTGGCCACGAAGCCACAACAGTAGCGTTATTTGATAAAAAAATGATAATAATAATTAGTATCGCTAATAAAAGTAGAATGCATGTCATCATACACAATCTATGACTATCTTCTATTACTGATTCATGAGCTAATGGACAAGGGTTTGGGTTCTTTGTGGTATCACAGAGGGCAGATTATTCATCGTTAATGTCTCTTAGATGATTGCCTCTCAGGGGTTTTCTGTCAGAAGCTTTCTCAGTTGTTTTTATGAAAGAATATCCATGGAAGGTTTGTGATAGATAGTATTCATCAATTACTGTCAAGAATCTGGCAAATGTGAGTGACGAAATGATAAATTAGCGTAGAAGAAGTGATGACAACAATTGGTTTTATGCGTCAAAGCATCGGATACCATATACAAAATGTGTTATTAATAAAAGTCAACTGCATATGTACAAACAGCTGCAGTCAATTCCTTAGTCACTGACATGGGTGACGCGACTCGTCAGTCAAGTGTATATTTCAGTTCTGTGGTTTACTGTGACGTAAACATGTGATTAGCATGTCCCATACCTGTGCAATAGCCTGATATATAACCCGTCACTGTCGATCATTCTTTGTTATGGTTTACAGTCGAATATCGACATTCACTCTTTGAAATGGTGATATTAAACTGATGCGATCATCTCCGTCAACCGATAATCAATGTTGCTTTGGATACTTAGCATTTCAGCAGTCAAGGGTTGGTGAGAAGTTTGCTCGAACCGCCATTAACATAACCAGCATACGGTTCACAATCCATGGCAACTTAGACGGTAAAACGGTAATATAATTACGCCTAGAATCTTTTACGGTTAACGTGCAATGTGTATATTTTGTTCTGCATAGGCAGTGTGATCGGGCATTGACTACTTGCTTCTTAATGTCATGTATTAGAGATGGCACATTGTTCGATTATAAACCAACATGGTATCATTATATCAGTATAAACGCAATTCACGCAACTCCTTGCATCAGTCGAGATATCATCATCATCGGCATTGTATTTGCAAAGAACGCGCTTCTTTTCATATTAGTTATACCACATGTTGGGTGTGTATTAAAGCCCCGGTAATCGATATCTAAGCGATCTGTATATTGAATGGAACCGGTACTTACATGCTCTTTACTGTATAAGACAGAGGTTAATGAAAATCGACAATGTCAGAGTGTTAATCACACAGTGTAATTAATCATTTGGTATACATGTAGCCACGGAGTGTGATGGCAGGTGTATTCAACTCTCCTTGACGCCAAATACAACATGTATGTTATCGATTATGTTAAGAAAGCATTGATGGTCGCCGAGGCGGTCATATTCGTGGATTAATTGCTATTTCAGTAGAAGTTTTGTATTACTTATATCTATTGCTTACAGCATTTTACAAAAGACTTGTGCCAACTATCATCGATGATATTTCTTCTTTCTTGATATGTTTGGTAAAAGACGTCCGAAGCGTATGCATTAGCAGCCGAAAACGAAATCTATACAAACAACCATTTGCTGCTGTGTGTATGCTATCATATTTAATCATAATTGTTTCCAATTGTCATTAACAATAGATATCTATCATAAATATGCGGTTCTATTATCTATTGTACAGTAAATTACCGTGTCTATCTACTTCAGAAAGTTGCCATACATTCATTACTGGCAGACTCAAGGCGCAGCTTGCAGCTTGGCATGACAAACCACTAACCCATCACTGTGCTTTGTATATGGAACGGCCACTTGCGCGTCATGCATAATAGGGGGATGTTGTGGTGACTGGGACTGGACAACATCTGCGCCCTCTCAACGATATCCAAAATAATATGGATAGGTCAATACAACTCACTTCAGTTTCAATCATTTCTTATCCATCTGCGCATTGTAACCATATATCAATCTGTCAATAAACAAGATGGCGCGGGTATTGGTGAAATAACTACGTGGCATTAGCGTGTATCTGCAAATATATTTCAGTGAGATCGGTATGCAAATTCTGTAGCGCCAGAGTTATCACAGACATTAGCGATGATCTTGACAACGGCTGGACATTTGTCAGTGGTAGGTCTGGAGGTGGAGTGCTACTAGATGTTTTCCCAAGCAGTAAATCAGCAGTAAGTTATTATATTGGTGTTACCTTCAGACAAAAGAACTCATGTTTGGTTTTTCATTCCATCAGGGTCATAGCAGATGAGGTCTGTCAACTGTCAACATGTAGCCATAGCATAGAGTTCTGTTTGAAACAACCAACACATCCGTACATGTGATAGTCAAGTGACGTGATTCACATCTATAAATATGACAGTCTGCTCCATGTGTGTTAATGGGATTCACTAGCTATACACAATACCTCTGCAGGATAATATTTCACAATTTGTAAATGACAACAAAAATCTTTTAAGACATTTGATGCCTGGTGGCTTTCACCGCCACTATGGTGAAGGGATCCGATGTTGACCCTGTGTAACAGTACTTCGTGAGAAATCAATAAATGTGACTTGCATCAAAAGTACCCATAATGACACGCACTATGTATTCACACTCTCGCCTCTTATAGTAACTCACAAAGACATGTGCCTGGTTGAGAACCAAAACCATCTACATGTATGCCCGAAGTGCAAGTCGTTCCTATATTCAACGTCCCATTTAGATAATATCACTATGTTAGTTTATGCAGCCTCCATTTACGGGTCATTCATTATTCATGGCTTCCTAATGCTACGTAACTTAATTCAGGAAACAAAGAGGCAGCGTCGGACAGGCAGCGTCGGACAGGGAGCGCCGGGAAGGCAGCGCCGGAAAGGCAGCGCCGGAAAGGCAGCGCCGGAAAGGCAGCGCCGGAAAGGCAGCGCCGGAAAGGCAGCGCCGGAAAGGCAGCGCCGGAAAGGCAGCGCCGGAAAGGCAGCGCCCGGACATCTATTAATCACTACGTTCATTCATTGATTCACGAATACTCCTACCGCCATCGGCATGTGAGGTTGTACAGATACTTTGAACGGCTTCATGTGCTAGAAATATAAGGCAAACAATAACAATATGGTATAGGGTCACAGAGTATGTACAATTCAGTATTGCCTGAATGCTTCGCTTTCATGGAAGTGAATTTATTAAGTTTGTAAGAACGAAAGGCGCAAACAACCCATTAGAAGATGACATTAAGATGCGTTATGGAGATCATTGGAACAAATATTAAACTAGCCCCTGTGCAGCAAAGAACAGCGACATTAGTTGCCAACGCCATGGCATCATTTGAGCAAACTTAGTCAGTTATTGTCGAGCATATAATCAATTAACAGCTCGTGTTTGTATTCCGTCAAATGCAGGTAACGTTTACTGGACATGACAGTTTACCTCACCTCTTGTATTGCAACAAGCTATATCCGTCCAACACCATAAGCGACCATTCATATCGCTCTAGATCTGGTTTCTAACCGGCGAGGGGCTGCTGATTACACCGACACTCCAGACTGACACCTGCTATCTAACGTATCTCAGGTGTCCATAACGACCCACTTGCTTCACTCGGCCACACATATCTTTGTGGAACACGAAGAACACCCGTTCAATGGGTATCACTCCCACGTTATACTTAGACAGCAGAATTTTGTGACAAAACTATATCATGATTCGGACATGACTGATAATGTGTTCAAAGAAATGCTTTCAAGATGAGTATGTTTCAGAAATGGCAACCGTCTTGCACCGAATTCTGGGTGTGCTAACATGGGTTGTGCATTTACTTTGTGCCAATAGATCTCAGCCCAAAATAGATAAAAATGTATAACGTTGCGTGCAGATAGGTATACAAAAGGTGATTAAAAAGAACACCTGGCAGGATTGATTGATGAAGGCGTGAGGTCTAGAGATAAGTGGTCACCTTAACTGCGATATCCAGGGCTGATTTGTTTGTATTTCTCTATGCTTGACATACTATCTATTATTGTGAGAAATGCCATATGTTACGGCCGGTGAGGTCGTTTCTACAGCCCTATATAAATCAGGACATATAATTCTCCCACGTCACTATTCAATATGAAGCTGTTCCTGTGTCTCCTCCTTTCACTTCTCCTGGTATATGGTGAGATTGTACACTTTTTTAGACCATTTTTACATTCTACCATATATAAGGCGATGTAATAAATCGAATCATGCTGATCGATAATGCATAACACACGCAAATGTAGAATATTAAGAATCAAATATTCAGAAACAGTGCTGTGTAATTGTCAGAATGCCAGGCAACCTATGGCGATGCCTTGAGGAATTCGATCGAGTTCTTTGAGGTACAGCACTCCGGCTGGCTGCCAGATTGGAACAGGATTTGGTGGCGAGGACACTCGGCGCTGGGTGACGGTAGCGACCATGGTATAGCGCTAGATGGCGGATGGTATGACGGTCAGTGACATTATGTCAGATATGTCATCACATGGGTCACTAACTTGTGCGCTGTATACTGGAACAACCGAGTCGAATTACTTCTGTGTCAACGTTTGTCTCAATGGAAAATGCCAATTGTAGTTCAAACCATTTAGCCTCTCTGCGTCTTACATGATATTTTGCAATCTATGCGAATGTTCCAGCTGGGGACTACGTGAAGTTTGGATTCCCTATGGCCCAATCCGTGACGACGATAGCCTGGGGTCTCATCGAATTCAAGGATGCGTACATCGCAGCAGGAGAGTATGGCAATGCCCTGAATCAGCTACGCCATCCTTATGAGTACTTCCTAAAGTGTCACGTGTCGGATAATGAGTTCTTTGGTCAGGTGAGGAAGTCAATTGAAAGGTCCCTGTAGCATGCAAGCTTTATGTTCTACCCTGTAGATAGCATTGGGAAAGACTTTTCTTGATATTTGATTCTATATTTAGCGTTAGCGGGTTTGGGTTTATCCCGCTATTGAGCACCGGTGATAGAAATGCAATTATTTTCATCCGTGTCGCAAGGTATTTTGAGTGGTTTCATGGTGGCATGGAGAATGTCAGAACTCGAGCTAGTGGTACTTGGTATGCAGGTTGGAGATGGTCACATTGACCACGCCTGGTGGGGTCGTCCAGAGGATATGGACATGTGGCGGCCCGCGTGGAAACTAACAACATCCGCTCCAGGCTCCGATCTGGCCGGAGAAACGGCGGCTGCTTTCGCTGCAGGCTATCTCGTTTACAGAGACGACGGTAATTCATTATGACTTCCCACTTCAGTGAAGCATTTATCGCAGAAATCAGAATCTATCGTTTCTAGAAATGATCACGAGGAGTCTTTGTTGCAGACCCCAACTACGCTAACAGGCTGCTGGACCACGGCAGGAGACTTTATGAGTTTGCCTACAACTATCGGGGAAAGTATAACGATGCGATCACAAACGCCCAAGATTTCTACGGGTGAGTTTAGGCATGCATGCTGCTAATTGACGGGTAATACTTTGAGTTTAATGGTGTTATGAATACAAACACAAGATAATACAAGGGTACTTGCTTGAGCCAGGTCATCGCGTTACGAAGACGAGCTTGCGTATGGAGCACTATGGCTCTACAGAGCTACAGGTGATCAGTACTACCTCGACAGAGCTAACGAGTTCCGTAACGACATCGGAGGCGTGGCCTGGGCTTACTCGTGGGATTCCAAGGACGTGGGAGCTCAGGTGGCAGCACCGTTAGCTTCCATGTTCCGTTAACTGCAAGCTATATATATATAGTACGCAAATTTGAATGAGCAATCCAACATGAATTGTTTAAGCATGATATAGATTGCCATTTTTTCAGCTTCTTTTCTGGATGCTAAGCGGTGATACTCAGATGCGAGGTCTTGTTGAGTCCTTCTTGACCGATTGGTACCCCGGCGGCACCGTGACCTACACCCCCATGGGACTAGCGTGGAGGGATATGTGGGGTGCCAACAGATACGCAGGTAGGCAGAATTCCGATGATAATTTGTCACCCCACATGGCTAGTGATATGATAAATGATGTTGTACACACAAAATGCAAAGTTGATGCTGTTTCGCTTGGGATTAGAGAGCTGAGTGTTGTCATTGTTCGACAGCAAACTCGGCCTTTATCGCGCTGGTGGCCGAGAAACACGGAATTCATGAGGGTCGGGCTGCTAACTGGGCCAAGACGCAGATCGAATACATCCTGGGCTACACTGGGCCGCGCAGCTTTGTTGTGGGTTATGGCAATAACCCCCCAACACGACCTCATCACGCCTCCTCGTAAGTCCTCGCAGCTCACCGGTCACGTGTCGTAGGGTGGCTAAATGAAATCAACACTTATGTCATATTCTTATTATCTAATTATTTCGTCCAATCATGATCGGCGTTCTGTGAAGCACTCATTAATTTCAATCCAGGTCATGCCAGCCTCCTCCAGCCCCTTGCAACTGGGACGATTTCAATAACCCCGGCCCTAACCCCCACACGCTATATGGGGCCTTAGTCGGGGGACCAGGTTCGGATGACAGCTATGAGGATAGACGTGATGATTATGTTAAGAACGAGGTGGCGTGTGATTACAATGCTGGTTGGCAGGGGGCGCTAGCAGGTAACTTCTTAATCTCACTTCAAACCGATTGAAAGAGCGATTTGAGTGTTTGCATGGGCTCTATTCTATGTATTCTTTATTGCAGGTATGATTGACTACGAATCTAAACGTACGTCGGACCAGTAGATGGATGGACAGAGCTGTCGCCGTGGGATATATTGAATGATCGCACATACAAAACGCAAAAAAAAATGTATGATAACCCAATTCGATGAGGATGCAACAATAACCATCATTCAATCTGATATCTATTTTTCTTCCCTAAAGCAATGTTTCGCATTGAATCGTGCAATCACATCTGGCGTGTGTTTGTCAATGGTATATTATTACACAATTCTGCTAGTATTACTTCTTCTTTTTTTTGCATTTCCGACCCTTTCAATTACTCCGTTTGTTTAAACCACATTTGTCAAATATCAAAGTGAAATTTTTTTCTTCGCGGTAGAAATCTGTTTATGTTTACTTCGTTCTTTCCAAGGATGGGGCCATAAACTGATGTTGGCTTTTTCTCACTTCTTGAAATGCTTTTACTTCCAATTGTTGAAGGTTGCATATCGAGAAGAGGCGACTGATTAGCACACATAACAATTCTTGCGTTTCCCTACCTTTACGCTCTCAGCATTACGTAGAAGTAGAAATTTTTAAAATATTTTCTTGAAATCCCAAGATGTCCAAAACAACAGGCCTGTCTTGTGCTTGTGTTGTGTGACCAGCAAGAAAGGCGGACATTCATCCTTTTTACATCTCTAATCGAGTAGCTTCATGCGCCCAGGGCAGGTCCCCACTGTATAACACACGAAGAGAGGGCGACCCGGCCAGCGTGCCCCAGGTTAGGTCGAATGAATGCGTATCGACAGCTCTCAGCAAGAGATTATAGCTATGCTAAGCAGGTTCACTCCAACTAGCTGTGCGGTGAGCATGAAAATTAATGAAACACACGACCGTCATCACGTGACGCTATATCATGAAATCAACAAAAACGCACCGGTATTAATCAGAAAATTTAATGTGGTTATAAGAGACGCCGTGATTAAGCACCATTCTGCTCAAAAGCGGCTCACATATTTCCCTGAGCAGAGACGATAATTACAAGTGTCCTTTCAGAGAACGCACTTGTTTTCATGGAATACGAGGCCTGAGCTTTATGCTTAATGTTGCGCTGTTCAAGTGTGTGCCTTGTAGCCATTACAGTTTGCTCAAGGGCTGCTTAGATCATCAGCATGAGGAAAGGACCTGTTTAAATGCCCAGGAGTTAGTTAATGCTTTCCTGATCTATACTCGTGATGGGAGGAATTGGAAGGCCACGACGTGTAATTTGTGGCCACGAAGCCACAGCAGTAGCGTTATATGATAAAAAAATAATAATAATAATTAGTATCGCTAATTAAAGTAGAATGCATGTCAGCATACACAATCTATGACTATCTTCTATTACTGATTCATGAGCTAATGGACAAGGGTTTGGGTTCTTTGTGGTATCACAGAGGGCAGATTATTCATCGTTAATGTCTCTTAGATGATTGCCTCTCAGGGGTTTTCTGTCAGAAGCTTTCTCAGTTGTTTTTATGAAAGAATATCCATGGAAGGTTTGTGATAGATAGTATTCATCAATTACTGGCAAGAATCTGGCAAATGTGAGTGACGAAATGATAAATTAGCGTAGAAGAAGTGATGACAACAATTGGTTTTATGCGTCAAAGCATCGGATACCATATACAAAATGTGTTATTAATAAAAGTCAACTGCATATGTACAAACAGCTGCAGTCAATTCCTTAGTCACTGACATGGGTGACGCGACTCGTCAGTCAAGTGTATATTTCAGTTCTGTGGTTTACTGTGACGTAAACATGTGATTAGCATGTCCCATACCTGTGCAATAGCTTGATATATAACCCGTCACTGTCGATCATTCTTTGTTATGGTTTACAGTCGAATATCGACATTCACTCTTTGAAATGGTGATATTAAACTGATGCGATCATCTCCGTCAACCGATAATCAATGTTGCTTTGGATACGTAGCATTTCAGCAGTCAAGGGTTGGTAAGAAGTTTGCACGAACCGCCATTAACATAACCAGCATACGGTATCGATATTCCATATGTTCACAATCCATGGCAACGGTAAAACGATAATATAATTTCGCCTAGAATCGTTTACGGTTAACGTGCAATGAGCATATCTGTTCTGCATAGACAGTGTGATCGGGCATTGACTACTTGCTTCTAAATGTCATGTATTAGAGATGGCACATTGTTCGATTATAAACCAACATGGTATCATTATATCAGTATAAACGCAATTCACGCAACTCCTTACATCAGTCGAGATATCATCGACATCGGCATTGTATTTGCAAAGAACGCGCTTCTTTTCATATTAGTTAGACCACATGTTGGGTGTGTATTAAAGCCCCGGTAATCGATATCTAAGCGATCTGTATATTGAATGGAACCGGTACTTACATGCTCTTTACTGTATAAGACAGAGGTTAATGAATATAGACAATGTCAGAGTGTTACTGACAGCAACTCACACAGTGTAATTAATCATTTGGTATACATGTAGCCACGGAGTGTGATGGCAGGTGTATTCAACTCTCCTTGACGTCAAATACAACATGTATGTTATCGATTATGTTAAGAAAGCATTGATGGTCGCCGAGGCGGTCATATTCGTGGATTAATTGCTATTTCAGTAGAAGTTTTGTATTACTTATATCTATTGCTTACAGCATTTTACAAAAGACTTGTGCCAACTATCATCGATGATATGTATTCTTTCTTGATATGTTTGGTAAAAGACGTCCGAAGCGTATGCATTAGCAGCCGAAAACGAAATCTATACAAACAACCATTTGCTGCTGTGTGTATGCCATCATATTTAATCATAATTGTTTCCAATTGTCATTAACAATAGATATCTATCATAAATATGCGGTTCTATTATCTATTGTACAGTAAATTACCGTGTCTATCTACTTCAGAAAGTTGCCATACATTCATTACTGGTAGACTCAGGCGCAGCTTGCAGCTTGGCATGACAAACCACTAACCCATCACTGTGCTTTGTATATGGAACGGCCACTTGCACGTCATGCATAATAGGGGGATGTTGTGGTGACTGGTACTGGATACATCTGCGCCCTCTCAACGATATCCAAAATAATATGGATAGGTCAATACAACTCACTTCAGTTTCAATCATTTCTTATCCATCTGCGCATTGTAACCATATATCAATCTGTCAATAAACAAGATGCCGCGGGTATTGGTGAAATAACTACGTGGCATTAGCGTGTATCTGCAAATATATTTCAGTGAGATCGGTTTGCAAATTCTGTAGCGCCAGAGATATCACAGAAATCAGCGATGATCTTGACAACGGCTCGACATTTGTCAGTGGTAGGTCTGGAGGTGGAGTGCTACTGGATGTTTTCCCAAGCAGTAAATCAGCAGTAAGTTATCATATTGGTGTTACCTTCAGACAAAAGAACATGAATGGCAATCTAATGCTCATGTTTGGTTTTTCATTCCATCAGGGTCATAGCAGATGAGATCTGTCAACTGTCAACATGTAGCCATAGCATAGAGTTCTGTTTGAAACAACCAACACATCCGTACATGTGATAGTCAAGTGACGTGATTCACATCTATAAATATGACAGTCTGCTCCCTGTGTAATAATGGGATTCACTAACTATACACAATACCTCTGCAGGATAATATTTCACAATTTGTAAATGACAACAAAAATCTTTTACGCCATTTGATGCCTGGTGGCTTTCACCGCCACTATGAAGAAGTGATCCGATGTTGACCCTGTTTAACAGTACTTCGTGAGAAATCAATAAATGTGACTTGCATCAAAAGTACCCATAATGACACGCACTATGTATTCACACTCTCGCCTCTTATAGTAACTCACATAGACATGTGCCTGGTTGAGAACCAAAACCATCTACATGTATGCCCGAAGTGCAAGTCGTTCCTATATTCAACGTCCCATTTAGATAATATCACTATGTTAGCTTTATGCAGCCTCCATTTACGGGTCATTCATTATTCATGGCTTCCTAATGCTACGTAACTTAATTCAGGAAACAAAGAGGCAGCGTCGGACAGGCAGCGTCGGACAGGGAGCGCCGGCAGGCAGCGCCGGGCAGGCAGCGCCGGGCAGGCAGCGCCGGGCAGGCAGCGCCGGGCAGGCAGCGCCGGAAAGGCAGCGCCGGAAAGGCAGCGCCGGAAAGGCAGCGCCGGAAAAGCAGCGCCGGAAAGGCAGCGCCCGGACATCTATCAATCACTACGTTCATTCATTGATTCACGAATACTCCTACCGCTATCGGCATGTGAGGTTGTACAGATACTTTGAACGGCTTCATATGCTAGAAATATAAGGCAAACAATAACAATATGGTATAGGGTCACAGAGTATGTACAATTCAGTATTGCCTGAATGCTTCGCAAGCAGGAAGGATATGGAAGTGAATTTATTAAGTTTGTAAGAACGAAAGGCGCAAACAACCCATTAGAAGATGACATTAAGATGCGTTATGGAGATCATTGGAACAAATATTAAACTAGCCCCTGTGCAGCAAAGAACAGCGACATTAGTTGCCAACGCCATGGCATCATTTGAGCAAACTTAGTCAGTTATTGTCGAGCATATAATCAATTAACAGCTCGTGTTTGTATTCCGTCAAATGCAGGTAACGTTTACTGGACATGACAGTTTACCTCACCTCTTGTATTGCAACAAGCTATATCCGTCCAACACCATAAGCGACCATTCATATCGCTCTAGATCTGGTTTCTAACCGGTGGGAGGCTACTGATTACACCGGCACTCCAGACTGACACCTGCTATCTAACGTATCTCAGGTGTCCATAACGACCCACTCGCTTCACTCGGCCACACATATCTTTGTGGAACACGAAGAACACCCGTTCAATGGGTATCACTCCCACGTTATACTTAGACAGCCGAATTTTGTGACAAAACTATGTCATGATTCGGACATGACTGATAATGTGTTCAAAGAAATGCTTTCAAGATGAGTATGTTTCAGAAATGGCAACCGTCTTGCACCGAATTCTGGGTGTGCTAACATGGGTTGTGCATTTACTTTGTGCCAATAGATCTCAGTCCAACATAGATAACAATGTATAACGTTGCGTGCAGATAGGTATACAAAAGGTGATTAAAAAGAACACCCGGCAGGATTGATTGATGAAGACGTGAGGTCTAGAGATAAGTGGTCACCTTAACTGCGATATCCAGGGCTGATTTGTTTGTATTTCTCTATGCTTGACATACTATCTATTATTGTGAGAAATGCCATATGTTACGGCCGGTGAGGTCGTTTCTACAGCCCTATATAAATCAGGACATATAATTCTCCCACGTCACTATTCAATATGAAGCTGTTTCTGTGTCTCCTCCTTTCACTTCTCCTGGTATATGGTGAGATTGTACACTTTTTTTATACCATTTTTACATTCTACCATATGTAAAGTGATGTAATGAATCGAATCATGCTGATCGATAATGCATAACACACGCAAAGGTAGCATATTAAGAATCAAATATTCAGAAACAGTGCTGTGTAATTGTCAGAATGCCAGGCAACCTATGGCGATGCCTTGAGGAATTCGATCGAGTTCTTTGAGGTACAGCACTCCGGCTGGCTGCCAGATTGGAACAGGATTTGGTGGCGAGGACACTCGGCGCTGGGTGACGGTAGCGACCATGGTATAGCGCTAGATGGCGGATGGTATGACGGTCAGTGACATTATGTCAGATATGTCATCATATGGGTCACTAACTTGTGCGCTGTATACAGGAACAACCGAGTCGAATTACTTCTGTGTCAACGTTTGTCTCAATGGAAAATGCCAATTGTAGTTCAAACCATTTAGCCTCTCTGCGTCTTACATGATATTTTGCAATCTATGCGAATGTTCCAGCTGGGGACTACGTGAAGTTTGGATTCCCTATGGCCCAATCGGTGACGACGATAGCCTGGGGTCTCATCGAATTCAAGGATGCGTACATCGCAGCAGGAGAGTATGGCAATGCCCTGAATCAGCTACGCCATCCTTATGAATACTTCCTGAAGTGTCACGTGTCGGATAATGAGTTCTTTGGTCAGGTGAGAAAGTCAATTGAAAGGTCCCTGTAGCATGCAAGCTTTATGGTCTACCCTGTAGATAGCATTGGGAAAGACTTTTCTTGATATTTGATTCTATATTTAGCGTTAGCGGGTTTGGGTGTATCACGCTATTGAGCACCGGTGATAAAAATGCCATTATTTTCATCCGAGTCGCAAGGTATTTTGAGTGGTTTCATGGTGGCATGGAGAATGTCAGAACTCGAGCTAGTGGTACTTGGTATGCAGGTTGGAGATGGTCACATTGACCACGCCTGGTGGGGTCGTCCAGAGGATATGGACATGTGGCGGCCCGCGTGGAAACTAACAACATCCGCTCCAGGCTCCGATCTGGCCGGAGAAACGGCGGCTGCTTTCGCTGCAGGCTATCTCGTTTACAGAGACGACGGTAATTCATTCTGACTTCCCACTTCAGTGAAGCATTTATCGCAGAAATCAGAATCTATCGTTTCTAGAAATGATCACGAGGAGTCTTTGTTGCAGACCCCAACTACGCTAACAGGCTGCTGGACCACGGCAGGAGACTCTATGAGTTTGCCTACAACTATCGGGGAAAGTATAACGATGCGATCACAAACGCCCAAGATTTCTACGGGTGAGTTTAGGCATGCATGCTGCTAATTGACGGGTAATACTTTGAGTTTAATGGTGTTATGAATACAAACACAAGATAATACAAGGGTACTTGCTTGAGCCAGGTCATCGCGTTACGAAGACGAGCTTGCGTATGGAGCACTATGGCTCTACAGAGCTACAGGTGATCAGTACTACCTCGACAGAGCTAACGAGTTCCGTAACGACATCGGAGGCGTGGCCTGGGCTTACTCGTGGGATTCCAAGGACGTGGGAGCTCAGGTGGCAGCACCGTTAGCTTCCATGTTCCGTTAACTGCAAGCTATATATATAGTACGCAAAGTTGAATGAGCAATCCAACATGAATTGTTTAAGCATGATATAGATTGCCATTTTTTCAGCTTCTTTTCTGGATGCTAAGCGGTGATACTCAGATGCGAGGTCTTGTTGAGTCCTTCTTGACCGATTGGTACCCCGGCGGCACCGTGACCTACACCCCCATGGGACTAGCGTGGAGGGATATGTGGGGTGCCAACAGATACGCAGGTAGGCAGAATTCAGATGATAATTTGTCACCCCACACGGCTAGTGATATGATAAATGATGTTGTACACACAAAATGCAAAGTTGATGCTGTTTCGCTTGGGATTAGAGAGCTGAGTATTGTCATTGTTCGACAGCAAACTCGGCCTTTATCGCGCTGGTGGCCGAGAAACACGGAATTCACGAGGGTCGGGCTGCTAACTGGGCCAAGACGCAGATCGAATACATCCTGGGTTACACTGGGCCGCGCAGCTTTGTTGTGGGTTATGGCAATAACCCCCCAACACGACCTCATCACGCCTCCTCGTAAGTCCTCGCAGCTCACCGGTCACGTGTCGTAGGGTTGCTAAATGAAATCAACACTTATGTCATATTCTTATTATCTAATTATTTCGTCCAATCATGATCGGCGTTCTGTGAAGCACTCATTAATTTCAATCCAGGTCATGCCAGCCTCCTCCAGCCCCTTGCAACTGGGACGATTTCAATAACCCCGGCCCTAACCCCCACACGCTATATGGGGCCTTAGTCGGGGGACCAGGTTCGGATGACAGCTATGAGGATAGACGTGATGATTATGTTAAGAACGAGGTGGCGTGTGATTACAATGCTGGTTGGCAGGGGGCGCTAGCAGGTAACTTCTTAATCTCACTTCAAACCGATTGAAAGAGCGATTTGAGTGTTTGCATGGGCTCTATTCTATGTATTCTTTATTGCAGGTATGATTGACTACGAATCTAAACGTACGTCGGACCAGTAGATGGATGGACAGAGCTGTCGCCGTGGGATATATTGAATGATCGCACATACAAAACGCAAAAAATATATGATAACCCAATTCGATGAGGATGCAACAATAACCATCATTCAATCTGATATCTATTTTTCTTCCCTAAAGCTATGTTTCGCATTGAATCGTGCAATCACATCTTGCGTGTGTTTGTCAATGGTATATTATTACACAATTCTGCTAGTATTACTTCTTCTTTTTTTTTTTGCATTTCCGACCCTTTCAATTAAGGAAACTCATAAGCTAGACAGCATAAGTCATCGGGTGTTAGTCCGTACATGAGACTTTGCAGCTCCAGAATATGATCTACTAATTGTTGTTCAACTTCTATAGAAAAGACGGATGTGAAACCCCCTTTTTTGATCTCGTCATTGTCCTTTGCCAAGAATCTGTGTAATGTTGCTCGGGGAACTGAGTAGGCTAGTGCTGCAAAACGTAGTGAGTAACTCCCAGATTTCACTGCATCTGCAGCCCTCTCCATGTTTTCAGCATCCCAGCTGAATCTCTGAGACTTTCTAGTGTATTTACGAACCATTCTGAAAAATAAAGATGAAAATATAAGCACAATTATTTCGAAATCTCTTACTGGGGCATTATGGGACACTTGCCTAGTTCTGCTGCCTGTCATGTTTTGTAGCTATTTATATAAAAATGGTCTAGAATTTCGTATTTCAGTAATTTCACACCGAATAGTTGTCACTCGTGTGCTTTTAAAATTTTGTTTTTACTATGGGGCATTACGGGACAGTGTCTCCTCATGCCCCCCACTAGATGTCCCATTATGCCCCAATCCATGTCCTAATTTCAGCCGAGCCTCATTCTGAAATCGTGGTGATCGTCTAACCACGACTTGCTGTGGGACAAAATAAGCACCGATATTTCATATTTACATGCTCAAATCGATATGACTACCGATCTACGATCATCACGAAGTATTGTTGACTCATTGTAACAAAAAAAATATAATGGCAAATTTCGATTAATGCGGAATTTTTTAGCAAAATCCAGCCAAGCAGACGACTCACCTCATTCAGAATCTCCGCCGTCAAAACGTCTCCCGCGAGAAGCGATCACGCTGCCATATGACGGCAAGCAAAAAAGTTACGCGAGTGTCTCGTTGTGCCCCACGTCCCATCATGCCCCGCCTTCCCTTACTCCGTTTGTTTAAACCACATTTGTCAAATATCAAAGTGAATTTTTTTTCTTCGCGGTAGAAATCTGTTTATGTTTACTTCGTTTCAAAGGACTTTTTCTCACTGCTTGAAATGCTTTTACTTCCAATTGTTGAAGGTTGCATATCGAGAAGAGGTGACTGATTAGCAATCATAACAATTCTTGCGTTTCCCTACCTTTACGCTCTCAGTATTACGCTGCCAAAATTACCGCTGAGGAAGTAGAAATTTTTAAAATATTTTCTTGAAATCCCAAGATGTCCAAAACAACAGGCCTGTCTTGTGCTTGTGTTGTGTGACCAGCAAGAAAGGCGGACATTCATCCTTTTTACATCTCTAATCGAGTAGCTTCATGCGCCCAGGGCAGGTCACCACTGTATAACACACGAAGAGAGGGCGACCCGGCCAGCGTGCCCCAGGTTAGGTCGAATGAATGCGTATCGACAGCTCTCAGCAAGAGATTATAGCTATGCTAAGCAGGTTCACTCCAACTAGCTGTGCGGTGAGCATGAAAATTAATTAAACACACGACCGTCATCACGTGACGCTATATCATGAAATCAACAAAAACGCCCCGGTATTAATCAGAAAATTTAATGTGGTTATAAGAGACGCCGTGATTAAGCACCATTCTGCTCAAAAGCGGCTCACATATTTCCCTGAGCAGAGACGCGAGGAAGCCCACAGGATAGCTATAAACCAGGTGCACTCTCCTAACTGAAATACGTCATAATGCTTTCTAAATCGACAAGAAATCATAACGTCCTTGGACCATCACTTTCTGCCGAATAACGGAGAAAATGTTCTATATCAGTGCATGCTCTGGGTCGGTTATTCTCCAGACAGGCTTCGTGGTATCTTCCATGCCCCACCCCACGTCCCCTGCTCGGATGTGACAGTCTGTAAGATAACACCCAAGCAGTCCCATATTCCGATACTGTTCACAGGTGCAAATTGAGCACTTTAACACATGGTGTCAGTACTTATACCTAAATTGCACCAATACTTTCAGTGAGGGAGCGATCACAGATAACCAGATGTTTCTTTTTAAGGAATACGTGATGACGTTCTTAAGTTATATCATAACGTTCTCAGATCCAGTGGCCACGATCTAGAGCCACAGCGTTGGACACACAAAACACTTCATCAAATTGAGCGAGCACCGCGTTCTTGTATGTTAGCTACTGGTGTCATATATCATCGGCTGTGGTCTCTCATTCATCTTTATAACAGTTTATCCATTGATTCTGGGTCTGTTGTTTCAATCAAGTCTGACATGAACAACTACAGTTGGCAGAAACCAAGGAGCCAGGCTGGGAGGTCCACATCATTTTATTATATAGTCGACATTCATGTGGATCTTATTGAGCTAAAAAAAAACAACACATGTACACAGTAATTAAAACATCATTCTCACTAGAATCTTCGCCAAGAACATGAAAGAGAATTACAAAATAAAAACATTGAATAGCCTGAATCACAGTGCACATGGCACAGCTTGGGATGCTATGCCATGTCAAGTTGTAGCTTGACGGCAAGTGAGGCCGACAGCAAGAGTTGCACGGGCAATATCGGTTCACTGAAACACCTGTTTGACATGCCACTGATGATGCACCCTGACTAGGCCTAACATAAGAACGTGATGATTCACGCGCAATTATCATAAACCACGTACAGATACACCCTCAATCTACCCCCAAACATATGAATTTGTCTGCATTGCTTCATGAAAACAGTATGTCAACTGAGATGAAACATATATGTCAATCACAATATGAAAATCCATATCGGATCAACAGGAAAACAAAAGGCATCGAGTTATTCTAATGAAAGACTTTCTCATAAAATATGTAGTGCATTGTCAGAAGTGACCAGCACTGCCTCTTCTGACACCCATCTTATCTGAAATTATTTCCAGGTCATTGGCACGATGACCAGGAAGTGACCCTTGTCTGTCACGTGCCGAGTTGGATTGGAGGAAAGATCTGCATGCACCCATTTCTTCCCAACTTTCACGTGTGGCCAGGAGCTACATTTAAGCACCCTTCATCAAATTCTCAGCCTGGCCATTGGTACTTTGCGCACAGAATTAGAGATGAGTGCAAATGGGATGCAGTGAACCCGCCCAATGCCTCATCAACGACGAACCACAAGAGTGAGAAAATACACCCAGCATGAGCATCCACACACAGCCAACATTACCACAGACACCAATTGGACAAAATCACACGCATCGCCATCAGACACACTTTGACGTTTGGCACAGCACTTAAACACATGAGGTACCTATCGACTTTACCCTAATCCCTTACCTATGCCTTCTGATTCATCACCATCACTAATGAATAGAGAAATGACACAATACAGAACCACAGTGGATAAATGGATGGAACATTGAGGCTGACATTGACAGGACATGGATGGAACATTGAAGCTGACATCGACAGGACATGGATGGAACATTGAGGCTGACATCGACAGGACATGGATGGAACATTGAGGCTGACATCGACAGGACATGGATGGAACACTGAGGCTGACATCGACAGGACACTAGTGGTGATAACGATGGCAGGTGACGCGTTCTACATCAGTGACGGCAGAAGACGGGTAGAGCTGGATGCGAGCCGAAGACGCGAGTCGCTAGAAGTCAGTCATCACAGCCACAACATGGGACCACAACATTACCTTGCATTGTGCACACATTAACGTAACCCTGATAATAGCTGCTTGGTGTCAATGCAATATTTGTACAGCAGCTTCTGGCACCTGCAGCTTGTTTGGCTTAAGTTATATAAATATAGATCACATACTATACCCCATCTCCCAGTCCCCTTACAGAATCACCAGTGTACAGTGCAGGCATCACATCAACATATGATCAGATTGTATAAAGCAGTTTGAACAAACGATGGACTATCGACTACCGAGGTTAGGTAGACCGGCTGTGCTATCTGATTTCACAGGTAGATGTGTCAAATGTCTCGCACACCATGCTACGTACAATGCACCAAGCACAGCTGCCTCGAAAATCATTCATAAATATACACACAAGCGTATCATTACTTGCACGTGTGGAGCAGCCTCACACCTTAACAGGCGTGAGTGGCATTGTTAGCAGCCAGCCAGCATTAACACACAACCAAATACTGGCTGCATTCTGGCTGCATTCTGGCTGCATTCTGGCTTGTCGCGGGCATGCATGTCATCGGGGAGAAATAGATTACAAATTCCTCCATGGATGACTCGCGAGAGCCATGAGGCAGGCAGCAAACACCAAGATATCATCTTAACAGCGGACAACAAGCAGGGATAAAAACAATCGCGCCTCACCACGTCAAATATGTATAGATATATATATTTTTACCGCAACATTGACGACCCCAAGAATTAAGATGTCCAGGTCTACGATTATATGGGATAACAAACAGAGGATGAACAGCATGGAATGGAGATGTGGGGGTGGCTGGTCACCGAGAGAGTGACCAGCTCACTGCGTACGAGAGCCGAGCCTGTACCACATGAGAGCCACACTTGTGAGATGAGCCGGGGCAACCCCCGCAATTATACACCCCCTCCAGCGGAATAGCGTCTCTTCACATTAACAACCCATCATTATGGACAGAGCCCTTTTTGGTCACTTACTGACAATCACCAATTCACAACCCCTTAAATCACACATGCAGTGGCATTGATAAGTATTCGGCACCCAAATATAGCTATGGTACATTCACCTACCAATCTATACACATTCATCCACAAAACAGATTCATCCATTTGAATAAACACCTGACATTTGCAGTCTTGTACAACACCTGACTTGTTAATGCCCACTACAAACTTTGACATTGGCCAGGAGATTTGATAACTGCAGGACATCAACGGGAGCGTGCCAGGTAGTGAACAGAGGGCTGTCGGCCAACAAAACGCAGCCACCGCAGCCTTAGCTGTTCTCCTTCGACGATGACAGGTAATCGTCAGGTCGACTGTGAGTCTCGAGGGCTTTGAGGGTGTAGTTGTCATGGGGCAGCTCGGACTTGCGACGCAGCAGCGGCTTGTCGCGGTTCCGTCTCTTGTTCACCTACACACAGCATGCATATGAGAAAGCGCTACACTCAGGCATGCAGAACAGCAGGGGCAAACCAAATCAACCAGCCATGTCTACTGCGAGAGCTCTCGCGGGTGTGGTGGTGGTCACCCGTAACTACCCGACCAGCAACTTAAATACACGTGCGGGAGGGAGAAAGGGGTTGGGGCTATATAAAACCGACAGCATTTGTGCCATTCATTAGTGAATGATTATACACACTGATGAAGTTCACAGGTAAATGCACAAAAGGTATTGCTTAAGTCCAACCGAAAATAAAAGACCAAACGGCACGTTCGCAAAATACCGCTAAATATAGCAACCCAATGGCCACACCAAGCAGGAGCTCTCGAGTAGGGTATTGTTACATATGCCACATGCTGGTGAGATGACTTCGAACATTAGTCACAAAGTAACAGAACTTCCACTAACCCCAAAAACCTGGTTCAGTTACTCAACGGCTCACGGTTACAAATCAAAATGGCAACTGAACACATCAATCAGCATTTCCTATAAACATCAACCTAATATGTCCCTACAGGTTGAAACCATGCAAAGAGCCTGGTATGGCTAAACGTTAGACAAGCAGTCAGAGGGAAATGTGCAAGGGAAGTGGAGGAGAGGAGGGAAAAAAGAGGAAAGTAGATAGCAAAAAAGAGCAAGCGGTCCGGTTGTCAAGCAAACACACAACATGAACTCATTCCCATACACCTACATATGCATTCACGTAGCCCATAATGGAGCTTGTGGCACGTAATGACAACGCCGAGCCGGAGGTTATCATGTATTTAATGCCACTTCCCCCAACCCAAGTCGAGTTTCATTAACATCTCAACACATAACAACTAAGATCATTGTCAATTTATAGGCTTCAACTGGCTGGCACAATATCAGATGAGATTTAGGTAGTGTTCGTATGGAGTCTTGGTCACAGTAGTGAAACATCGAGGCTAGGTTCTACAAGTAAACTTATCAATTACAGCCAACACTCGTATCTGTCACCGCGTTATATGTAACCGTATGCATATATACAGATTAATATACATAAACTATTTACTTTTCAATGACTTGTAACATATGTTATAGAGACATTAATACTCCAGGTCAGGTAGCACCTGAATTGCATGAGACCTCACTTCAACATACACAGGTTGTTTCCTAATCACCACACCTGTAATCATGACCCAGGTGAAACTAAAAAGAGTCTGTGCTGAAGTTTCAAGCATAACCCAGACTTATTGTGAACAAGGCTCAGGTGATGACATTATTGATGCTTTAGCTTGGCAGTGACATCATCACATACCTGCATAATGGTGTAACATATATAAACCACTAAATCACAACTGCACTCTAGATCAAGACGTCAGTGAAGGTTTCCATCGTAGCAGAGCAGAGCGAGGGTAATTCGTCCCGATACGACACACCAACCATGGCTGAGTTCACTCAAGCAGTCCGCTGGCATCGTCTAGTGCAGCAGGTCTATTTGAAGCGGCTGATGGCTTTGGTGAGCGTGGAGGCCACGGCAGCAGTAGCGCTGCGAGCGCTGCCCACCTTGATGGTCGTGGTCTTACCGCTGCTTTTACTGCTGCTCACGGCACCACTCGCCTCGCCGGCTTTAGACCCTACGCCATCTTTTGGTCCGACCGATATAGCTACGGCCACGGGTTTAGGGCCAGCCGAGCCGGAGGCGCTGGGACGTACAATGGTGACCTGACCAGAGCTGGCTGGTCTTGACGAGACGGGCGACACAGCTACGGGCAAGCTGTTCTTACTGCCGGCTGCAGAAGGCACGGTGACTATAGTCACGGCACCGGGACACTTGACAGTGCTCTCCTTGGGGGAAACAACAACAACACTGCTGGACGTGGTCTTCACCGAGGCTGATGATGTGAGAGTGACATCAGGTGGCAGCACAGGGGGTGATATGGTCGGATCCACAACCCTTGTTTGACTTTTGCCGTCTGGTAGGCTAGCAGGGCTGGAGGATGGGGTATTAGCGCTAGTGATGTGACTGGCTGCTATACTAGTCCTGGTCAGATCCTCCACCGAACTGTCACCTGGCGCCGGCGCCACCAAACCCACGGTCGTCGTGACAGCAGGTGGACTGACAGCTACAGAGGCTGACGCTTTGCTCAAATTGTCTGTATCACTATTAACAACCAATTGTTCCGTAGTCGTGGCGACCTTGTCCCCGGCTGCCAGAGCACCGCTGTTGTTGTTGTTGTTGTTTGTATTCTCGATGGGGGTCTTACCGACCAGAGAGTTGGCCACGGCAGAAGAGGAGCGTAAAGTGATGATGGGGGGTCCAGCCCCCGGAGCTAGAGAGTGAGAGGGAGCGAGGGAAGAGAGAGAAGAGGAGGAAGAGGAAGGGAGAGAAGAGGAGAGGGGGGCATGTACCTCTTTAGGTTCCGTCTCCAGTTTGTGTATAGTGGCATCCACCTCATTGGTCATATCGTCCTCAGGACTGGACGAGGTCAGGCCGCCCAGACTTGACGGCTGCGAGTCCTCCCTCACCTTGGCCGAGAACGTCTTGTACTGGTCACACCAAACATCGGGCACATATCACCTGACATGAAGTGACACGAATCATAAGGGGTGGGGGGACAATAAGTGACGCCATGACACCACAAGAATCACAGGCCCAATACACAACATGAGGCGAGGCAAATAGGGAAAAAAGTGGATGTGGTGCTCAGCAAACAACTGCTGCTCGGCATCGAAAATATAGTGTTCCACCTTTATAAATCATGACAAAGTGAAATAATTGTGAACGAATCAAAATGTGTCACTAGCAAAAATACAACTAAGAGGGTCAAGCATGGGGAGGAATATAGGCATGGCTTGTGAGCAAGGCCAGACAGGAAAAACAGCTAAACCTGGGCTACGTACGTGTGGACTGTTCTTAGCCTGGCCGGCCAGTTTCTGCCATGCTTCGTCTCTCTCTCGTAATTTCTCCTTCTCTCTGGAATACGTTAATGAAGGCCATTCATTACAACCTCAACGAAAGAAGCTCCACATACTCAATCACCGAACAGGTGTCACACAGGTACACATGGGATTCTAGGAATGCGATGAAAAGAATACAATGTGCTAGGCATTGACAAATCAGGTGTAAAATGTCGAAAAAACAAACTCAATTGAAGTATTGGAGCAAGTCGGACAATAATTGTGTGCGCTTACTTTTGCCGCTCTGCCTTGTAGTGCTGCGTGCAATCATCAAACAGTTTCTGATTCATCTCCATGAAGAGCTTCAAAGCATTGTAAATCAAGCCATGTATCGTCCTGGATGAGAGCACATTCACTCAACGTTACACAACATCACAGCAGATGGGTTTGGGTGCGTATCAGTGGGCAGTGTGCATTTGAAAGTTGGGAGTATGAAGACCACATTATATGGGTCCATTGCAGAGAAGTAGGATTTCATAAAATTACCTTGATACAAACTACATCAGAATAAATAGAAAAGTAAAACAATTTCATGCAGATTTTGACATCAATCAATTTACAAAAATTAAATTTAAGTTAGGAAATGTTCTTCTGCAATAGAATTGCAGCATGTATTGCACGCTAAACATTACATCTCAAACTTAATGCAGTGAGAATGAAACCAGCAAACCACAATTAATGCCAATATTATTACCAAAATGGTCAAAGCGCAGCACATTACAAAACAATATTCTGCATCACATATGATCAAAGCACCATTAAACCACATTAGAATTCTGTACATTTCAATATAAAGACAATTAAATGAAAGCGTATGCCACAGAGAGGCTAGTTAGGGCAGAACATAGAGTGGAGAGCCAGCGCAATCAATGAGACGAGGGAAATGTAGCCAGCATTATCAAGGCTGCTGGGCCTCTTCCACAAACCAAATTCTTCCCATCCACATCCTCTTTAGTTGTCTATATAACCCACAGAGCGCCACTCACTGTGGTCCACTCTCACAAATCATATTAAACCAATCCTTCTAAAGATGTGTTCATAAATAAATATCCCCCGAGTCGCCATCGCTGAAAAATTACGGCGGTCCCGATATAAGCAAATACCACAGCTGCCCAGGGTGAGAGCATTAATATTGACCAAAAAGTTGAGATTAAGTGAGGCCAGATTAATGTGTGAGCCATATGGCTAGAGGGGGGCGGGGCAGTTCTTACTTGTTCCAGTGTCTGTCATGCTGAGACAGAGCGGGTAGCAATATAGGCAGCACCGTCTCCAAGTTGTCATTTATCAAGCTCATTATGTATTGGTTGTGGAAGAAGTACAAGCCACGCTCAGCAACCTTGAACCCCACAAAGGTAGCAGAAGGGGAAAAACAAACACCCAACTGACTATTAGTCTCAACGACAACATAACATTAATATACGCATCCATCCATAGAGGGTGGTCTTAAGCATACAGGAGGTAGCCGAGATGTGTACTGCAATACACATCAGCTACAGCCAGGGCATGCATGAAATACACACAGGGGGGGGGGGGGGGAAGGAGGACCAGTAAGGGAGGACAGAGGGGGGAGGGGAGAGAGGTGATGGATGTTGTAGGCCTCGTGTGAAACCAATGTGAGGGTGTCAGTCATCTATAACCACCAGCCGGAGAGCATCTATTGGGGAACCAGCATGTGAAGCTACAACCATATGGGAAGTGGCAAGTAATTAAGCCACTGGGCAGGTGAGTTGTAATTGGTCCAGCATGCTAGGGATCAAAAGGGATGAAAATCAGCTGCAAGTGATCTGCCAGTCATGTCCAGACTAAGTGGGGGCTATGACATATGTTTATAGTGCACATTCAGTCTATACAACCAGTTTCAACCACACACTACAGGTAACACTGTAATAACACACTACAGGTGTACACAGGTAACACTGCATTATCACACCACAGAGTTGTATACAGGTAACACTGTAATCACACACCACAGATGTATACAGGTAACACTGTAATTACATACCACAGGTGTATACAGGTTACACTGTAATCATACACCACAGGTGTATACAGGTAACACTGTAATCAACCACCACAGGTGTATACAGGTAACACAGTAATCACGCGCTACAGATGTACACGAGTAACACTGCAATCCCTCATCACAGGTGTGTACAGGTAACACTGCAATAACACACACGCACACACACACACTACCACACCAAGAAGATGGTGGAACTGTACATAGCCACGTGACCACACCATCTTACTTGTTCCAGTGCTCTTTGCTGCGCCATAGTGGTGGGAACATGATGGGCACAATGACAGTAGCATTGTCACTGATCAGATTGACTATATACTCGTTGTTCCAGAAGTAGAGAGCTCGCTCGGCTACCTGGCCCCGTCCACACAGCATCACAGCACCAGGTTAATTCACGCCTCATTTCACAAGGCTCCCAATTCAACCAGCCCGGAGGGGAATACCATCGATGTTCATGTGGGGGTGGGGAGTGGTGGGCCGGGGGGCCAGTGTAAGGGGGTCGGGAGGCATGAACCACCGTCCATATATAACAAGAGACCAGGCAAGCATGATGGAGATGGCCACTACTTAGGGCTAATCACTGCCACGTCTGACCAGCCCACTAACAGCTACAACAGGAAGGCAGCAAGCAGATCAACCAGTCCAACAAGAGACAACAGCAAAGAGAAACACATGCATGGAGACGAAAGACAAGAGACTATGAGGAGGAGGAGGAGGAAGGGTGAGGTGAAGAAGGAGGCAGCAGCAGCAGCAGCAGCGGAGGCGTTTGAACCAGGCCGCCGTGTCGCGTGCTGGGGGCATACATACTTGTTCCAGTGCTGCTTGGTGCGGTAGAGAGCGGGGAACATGATGGGCAACACCTCGCTGACATTGTCACTGATTAAACTCAAGATGTACTCGTTGTTCCAGTAGTAGAGAGCGCGCTCGGCCACCTGTCGTGCGAGGGGGGCGGTTATAGGGGGGGCGGGGCGGAGAGAGGCGTGGGGCAGGAAAAGACAGAGCAATGTACAAACCACAGAATATACAACGCCCGTCATCTCGTACAATAACACAATAGCACAATCAAACATTGGATGATCCCTTGACAGACAATGAACTATATTAGTTCTTTCCTGGTCTTATGATAGATCAATGTATGTGATAATTAGGGGCATCAATAGGAGCCTATTGGGAGTAGACAGAGAATCGGGTCATTTGGCCAAATATAGAATGCATCTTGTCAAGGGAGCACCAATTACTTAATAGTTACACGAGATAATATTTAAGATACCACAAAAGAGTCTTGGCTTGCAAAATAAGTTATACTATGAATTCAGCAATTAAATGACGATCATAATTACATATGTTTCATGAATACTAAAAAACGAACACTCAGACGCTGTTTATTGAAGAGAACACAATCAAATAAATCCATTATTCTCCATATTTTGTCAGGTAAGACAGTGCAGTTGGGAATACAATACCTGGAAGTGGGGGCTGGATACACACTTAGCCAGCTGCTTAAAGAGAGGGACCATGACCTTATGGAACTCAGCAGGTTCAATCACATCCAAGATCTCCTCTAGCTCGTTAAGGAACATCACCTGTACAGGTGAGAGACAAGTCAGTCAGTGGATGATGGGAAGAACGCAGCAATAATGGAACACTACTTCGTAAATAATTCAATCACATTGATTGAATGACTGATTCATCACGTCTTGTGTATCAACTCACCTCTTTAGGGCTGTGAACTTTAGGCCAGTATTTTAATAAACCTTTTATTACCTGTCAAAAAAAGAACAAATAACAAATCAAAACATCCAATAAAAGAAACAGTAATCAAGCAATCAAACAATCCAACTATCTGACAATAATTCAAAGTGATTAACACATAAATTTCATGAGATGCACTATATAAATCAACAGTCAACAAATGTATCAAGAATTGTAATCTAATTGGTGGCTTGTATGACCATGACATACAGGTTCTGTGAGACTAGGGTCCTTCTCCAAGAACTGCACCACGCAGTAAGCCAGCTGTGGGTGGTACACGCTCAACGACTTGACCTTGTGTAAGGGAAGAAGAACTTTGAGGAGGAATGCACGATGCTCCTCTTTGAGAGGCAACGCAAAGCCATTGATAATACTGCCCAGTATCTCCAGCAGCTCGGCCACCCCGTTGTGATGTTCTGTTTCATAGATAAACCTGAAATGGGGCCAGGTACAAATGTCAGGCGAGTAGATAAGAGTGCATTATGAATAGGACATTAGTACCTAGCAGGAGAGACGGCCTATCAACTTCCTCGTTAGGTTTTATGACAGCTTGAGAGGGTAAAAAATTGGCAAACAGTCAAGTGCAATGTATGTATCAGATTTTAAAGATAAGACCCATTACTCTCACATAATAGCACATCGGTAATTCACCACTGCTCACACACAATGGCTGAAGTGAGTTAGTAAAACATCATTCATCATTATTACCAACAGAATCTTTACATACCCATAAAACGTGTTGTTTATTTGTTTCCTGATATAGGCGCGTAGGCCCAAGAATTTGCCGTAGATTCTGTGGAGTATAGTTTTGAGGAAGTCTCTTTCTCTGGGGTCTTCACTATCGAACAAGTCTAGCAGCTGCATGCAAACATCACACGTCATTAGTGCGGACTTAATGGATGATCAAAGAAAGAGAACTAAAGGTGTATCACAGGACAAGGTAAATGTTCATACCTGGAGCACAAACCCTTGGTCGATAAACCGCTTGGCTGTATTGGGTTGAAAGTCCGGGGATTCCAGAAAGCGGAGGAAGAATTCGTAGACCAACTGCAACACAAAGATTTGTCAACATCAAGAGGAAAACACATCACGGGACAAGATGGTCCAGCGAATTATGATGACACAAGTCGCAGTATGTCCGTAAACACAGCCTGATACAACAACTCAATCAAATGTTGTAACTCGTCACCCAGTCATAATTCAGAAAGAACACCAAATGGCCAAATAATGGAGCGTTATAATCATTCTACATTTATTATTAACTCTAATTAGTAATTAATCTCATAGCTTCCACAGCAGCTGCAATAACGGGATGTTTATTTACAGCTGTTGAGTAACATCATTCATCTATTTGACACTGTCCTGCTGTCAACCTCAGAGAGATTATCAGAGGTTATCTGTGGGGAGGGGGGGTCAACAACAACAGGTAAATGCTCTGCAGGTATCATTCGGTGATGAGTCGACACATCTTGTTATCATTTGGTAACAAGTCAACAGATCTAGTTAACACTCGGTGATGAGTCGACAGATCTAGTTATCATTTGGTGATGAGTCAACAGATCTAGTTATCATTCGATGATGAATCGACAGATCTAGTAATACTTCGGTGATGAGTCGACAGATCTAGTTATCATGTGGTGATGAGTCGACAGATCTAGTTATTATTTGGTGATGAAGCGACAGATCTAGTTATCATGCGGTGATGAGTCGACAGATCTAGTTATCATTTGGTGATGAGTCAACAGATCTAGTTATCATTCGATGATGAATCGACAGATCTAGTAATACTTCGGTGATGAGTCGACAGATCTAGTTATCATGTGGTGATGAGTCGACAGATCTAGTTATTATTTGGTGATGAAGCGACAGATCTAGTTATCATTTGGTGATGAGTCGACAGATCTAGTTATCATTTGGTGATGAGTCGACAGATCTAGTTATCATTCGATGATGAATCGACAGATCTAGTTATCTTTTCGGTGATGAGTCGACAGATCTAGTTATCATGCGGTGATGAGTCGACAGATCTAGTTATTATTTGGTGATGAAGCGACATATCTAGTTATTATTTGGTGATGAAGCGACAGATCTAGTTATCATGCGGTGATGAGTCGACAGATCTAGTTATCAAGTATCAGTGAAAGTGGAACTATACTCGCCTACAAATACAACTAACTCCTGTTCCATTGTCAATGTGTACAGAGCTGTAGCTGGGAGACGGCCCAGTTCTAACTGATGGCCAGCCCACCATTAGCCATGATTCCGCTTGGCAGAGGCAACCAGGTTTCGCTCTAAGACAAGTAAGTGTTGCATAATCTAATCTGGAGCAGCATCATTCGGGCATCCCTGTGTAGTTTTGGTGGAAGCCGAGTAGGCAACAAGCGGCATTTCCATAAAACAGGCCAACCTCATCGGCACGCTCACGTTAAGATGGCGATATGCCCACACCAAATACAATAACAGAAATAGCCGTCTTCGCGGTGGTAGGCATTCACCTGGCGAGCGTAAGGTGATGACGTGGCAGCTATCATCATCATCATCATCTGACAACTCTGAGGCAACATGCTCGAGCCATGACATCATTGAGAAGCACTTCATACACTGCCTGCCAATGACTCATTACGCATCCCTCACTATAGCTACATCCCTAACACCCAGCTTCAGCAGCCAGACGAATTCATTTTACCCATCTACCCCATCACACGGCTAATGTACAACCAGGCTACGTCTTTCAGTCTTTCAGAACTCTACTAACCATAAGGGGAAGCAGACGAGAAGCCGTCGGAATTTAACTGGTAACTGGTAACCTCGTTGCTTGTGTACTACGCTAAATACACTCCCGCACCACCGCATACCTGCCACACAATTGTGATCACATACCAGGCCCTCATTGCATAATCAGGGAACTTACAAGCGATGGAGCGCATGAAGACACCAGAGCCCATGGCTCCATAAGGTCACACACCTGGTTCAGCTACACAGCGCGGGTTTAACACAGGCAAAGCTTGATTCACCATAGACAACCCCAATCACCGGACTGCCCTGCCATCTAAGTATTCGCTATATAATTAAAGGCAAGCAACAACTTCTGCACAGACGACCCCAGAGATCTAGCTTTACAGCAATGACACTTTGGTCAAGTGAGCATCCTTCAGCCGAACCTCAACCCTACAGACACATTTAATATCGCAGCGTCCGATTAATCAACTGGAGAGAAGTCAATGAGAGCCGTAGACGCTGTTGCTGTCCACACCTAGCCGTATAAAGGATGGGCGCGACAGGTGGCTCACTACGCGCTGTACCAGGCATCCATTACCAGCTTCACTACCATGACAACCGCCCACGTTACTACCTAAAGAAAGGCAGTCATTCTGAGAAAAGCGCCTTAGTTAGGTGGTCAAATCGGGGAACACACGGTCTATCAATGGACGTCACGATAAGGGAACGTAAAATAAACCTGCACTGGCAACAGCGAGTAAAAGCCATCATTTGGATGGCAGTAAGAATGAAGTATGAGCGAAATAACAAACAAGACAACAACTCACTTTATACCGAACATCGATCAAATTATATATATATATATATATATATATATATATATATATATATATACACATGCATATATATATATATATATATACACACATATATATATATACACACATATATATGTATATATATATATATATATATATATATATATATATATATATATATATATATATATATATATATATATATATATATATATATATATATATATATATATATACAATCATTTGCCACGAGAATACTGAGCTGATATAGCAAAGGAAATAGTCAGGAATCAATTCCAATGAACCTGGTAATGAACAAGACACTCAATGCACGAGGTCACTTATTACCACACTTGGTACGGTCAACCCTTGAAGTTACTCCCCAATCACGTTGTCGGTGACGTCATTCAGACGTCGGCGACATTGTGATCACGTCCTCCATAACGAGACTACACGAGATAACACCTGCAGCAATTATATGCACGCGATAATTTCCGTACCGTCTTGCACATATCACCAAGCAATCTATGCTGTATTTGCCAGGGATATTTACATAGGCGCCACAATATTACTGAGGGGCTGTGATAAGCTATAGATATATGTAACGAGACAGCTACAATACAGTGACACATTATGAGGGCTATATCAGCCCTGTGCATACATACCTCGGCGGCGGCGGCGGCGGCGGCGGCGGACACGCGGCCTGTGGCTCAACGCGCGGCACAGCGGCCGCCTAATACTGCTACAGATGAAGACGTACATATCATAGCTAGACCCCTTCAGTATGGCGGCGTAGCGGCTTCTGTCTAATGCCTAGACACCATATGGTTGAGGTCTGAAAAATGGGCCAGCTTAGTGCTGCAACCCAGCACAGAATACCGACAAATGGATGCTGTTTTAATTTGAACAACCTCGCACACGTGGGTACGGATGCAGTTTTTCCACCTAATTGGTGAGCACGTGCAAGTCTCGGCATGCCCATCCCATCTTCAGGTGTAATACGTCTAGGTGCGAACAGTGTCTTTATAAGAATACACGCACACGATTTACATAAACACATATCATCTATCGGGGTCAAAAACGGCTGAGAGCTCGATCTCTGATCTAAGTCTCATGGGAACTTCAACTTTTAGCTATCACACGGCGCCCAGTCAAATTGAAGGCGACGCAACCGCAGTCCCTGCTTAGAGGACCGCGACATCTCGCCCAACGCAGCTGCTATAACGTGTGACGTCAATACACGGCAGGTCAGCGGCGGCATATAACCGGCGATCGCTGGACGGGTATAACTATAAATTCGCTTATTTTTAATATTCAGGAGTGTCAAGAGTCATAAGAAGTCCAATCCACATGAGCTGGCCATTGACAGAAGCTTTACATGGTTAAGTGTGTTACATCGGACTTCAGCTCATCGGAGAAGTTGTTCAGCAGGGCGGTGCTGAAAGTGGCGGACATGTGAAGTGGCGCGGCGGAAGCCAGTAAGACGCCCATATAAGGGCGCCGTTACGTCATTACGATCAAAACACACCACCCAAAAAAAGGCGCGATTATGTGACAACTAGCTATGGCATGGCGCTCAGACACAACGCGCAATCAGAATCCGCTCGACATTCAGACGTTTTGACTCAGCCACGTGGGCTCCCGTAAGTTCGTCTGACAATCACAACCGGCTGGACGTCAGTTATCGACAAGCACGACCAATCAACAGGCCAGCTCCACAAAACACTAGTTACTATGACGACACCTAGACGGCCTGCGGCAGGTCGGACCGATCCACGGAATCCATTCGTCACTCAACAGAAGTCGACCAATAAAAGATGGAGTTGGTTGCAAATATGTGCCACGTACGTTGATTGGCTAGCAACACAGGCAACATAATGATTTGCTATCGGTATTGACATTGAGGGTGTTATTTTTATCATGGTGGTTTGAGACACTGTGAGTGCAGCCCAACTCTTGATACAGACCTTTTTGCTCATATATCATCCAACGCGATATCTACTCCTATCGAGCACCGGGCTTCTATGGTCGATTATTGTGGTAACGAAGTATCGAACACACCGTTCTTGCTGTACGTTTCCTAATCGCCGATCAAGTTCACATTTACCTTGGCCTCGGTCACTGACAACGAACACCAAGCCACTTGACCCACTCAGATCGACATATATAGAACTCGACATACAAGGAAAACAGTGGCTGGAAATGTCACCCTACGTTATAGCTTGTAGAAGTGGGTCAAGAAACGCCCACGGAGTGCTGTCGCTTACGTTGAACAAGAACGACTTGACAACCAGTCGATCATCGCGGTTCACACCACCAAATCATGGACGCAGTTACTGGGAGGAAAGAACAGCAACTCGGGGAGCTACCCGCTAACAATTTCACATCTATACAGCCAGAGAAACGGTTCCATGGCGCCAGTAGCTTCCAGGAAACTCGCGGGAGCTCAGTATACCGGATCAACACTGGGTGGGTATACGCGCGTGGACCCCGTGTCGATATGGAGGCCCCCCCTCACCCCACTCATTAACTACTTCAAAGTGGGAGTAAGTGAAAGTCAACACCAGAAGGGATGAATACACAGACCAGCCAGAATGACCCAACAATAATCTACTCGAGTTCCACCCCCCCCCCCCCCCCCCCCCCCCCCCACACACACACACACACACACGACCATTAAAGCCAGACCAGGCATGTCATATAATCGGCCCAGTAGCTCATATCAAACAGTCACAAACACATAGCCATAGCGTTCTCAGGCGCATTGACTATTTTGAGACGTTATCCTCGCGATGTGTTCCGGTAAAGAAAGCTATCTAAATGGTCATCAACAGATCCAGCTCTGACATACGACACCGGCCGACGGATGGCACTGTGGCTGAGGAGAAGGGGCGCCTGACTCCCACGCATACCTCATTCAATACGACACACATCCGCCCCACAGAACACACCACTACCGGTGTGATACCTGCATCATGCACAATGAATTAACATAGCAGCTTCAATATGAGCCATACGTCGACATTGACATCCAGCCGACAAGGACATTTTCTCCAACCTGTTACGAGGTGGCGAGGAATGAACAGAAGCCCTGGAACCTTATTTGAGTTCCGAGGCCAATGAGGCAGCGATCCAGGTCTTCAATGAACTAACAGAACGGAAGAAGCCCCTGTATTAGATCGACACAGTGGCCGACCTTCAGATACGTATTCTCTGGCTGGAATGTGGGGTTGTACGGGCGGTGCGTAGAGTTGACAGCGATGGCTGCTATTGATTGAGGGAGCCGTTACGCCCACACACTGCTAGAGTCTCCAGGGGACAAACTGTCTCTCACCTCACCTCACCCAGTCGCTGTAGCACGTTACGGCGTCATATCTTACACGGCCATCTTCTACATGCTACTCTACCTTATATATCATGTAACCAAGGGCAACATGATGGTGAGGAAAGGTGACGACTAAGAGGTGTAGCTCACTTCTACATCAATTGCACAGCCATGCTGTTGTTCATATGAATGTAAACCCTTTATGACGGCTTCACAAATAAAGAGCTACAGTAAAACCCTGTTTGATGCACCCTGATTTAACGCCAATTCTGCTAAAACATGACAAGTAATTGGCTCCCTTTTCTGCCAGAAAAACCTAATGAGGCCCTACTTATATCGCGATGACATTTGGCTGGAACCCAAACACCAGCCATTGAATGGCATTTCTTATTACTATTACTTATATATAACACCACACATTCATATAGGACCACCCCTTCATTCTTTTTTCACTTGCACTACACTGACATAAAGAGAAATTGGGATTGCAAGCTATGATAACATAAGCATTAGCTGGCCATCAAAGCGAGCTGGCTAATCCCGCCTTCAACACACAGCGTGGCGGTCATTGGACCCGGGCTGTAAGTGCTCCCGATCAATCCATTAAACTATAACGGGGATTAGCTGGAAAAGCCATACTGAAGAGGATGAGACGTGGACATAAAGGGCACCAGTTGCTCTATAAGGCAAAGGAGTTGGCACTCCTACCATACACGGCCAGCATGCCAAGTCTGAGCAGAGCTAGGTCAAGGAGCTGTCCGCTCAGCGTGATTATACAGAAGACAGGCGCTAAGTGAAGACGGGGCTGAAGCAGCTTAACAGGACGTGGCTGCGGCAAGACGAGTCAGCCTTCTGTAGGGGCGGTGATTTAGTGGAGATGAAGTGCCGGCGTCTCGTGTCCTGTGGTGAAGTGCTTACCGTGCAGCGCGTGCGACACCATCAGGTGCTAAAAACTACTTCCTCTCCTCAGGTTGATGAGTTCACATAACCAAACACCGAACCACATCATCACAGGATACTAAGAATTCTACTTATTGGTCACAGGCATTGAGATGGAAAGGGGATAACATTGACCAGGGGGGGTTGGGTGGGGGGGAGTAGGTTGTCGGCTACAGCCAAAACAAGTCCCCCACCCAAATGACAAGCATCTGAGTGGCCCCAGTCCAGGTGAGATGAATCAGTTACCTGTAGGTGTGGCCAGGCTACTTCTAATGTGGGTTCGTCCTCCTCCGGGTCAAATTCAGCACCACTGGGGTTAGAGGATGGAGGCAATGTCCGAAACAAGTTCATGGCAAACTGGACAGACAAACACAGGACACAATCAATTTAGAAGTAAATAACAAAGTAAACCCTGAGCAGGTGGATGGGTGGCACAAGCATGTCATCAAACAAATCAGACAGCTGAAAAGTTGGTGAATGTCTAGGGGTTCTAAGGGGGTAAGGTTCAACATGACAGTGTGGCCATTAACGGGTGACAACCTGTAAAGAGGTTGTATTAAATAGCCACAGGACAGCTTAGGTTACAAGTTCAACAAGTACAAGATAATGACAGACACACAACTTCACCGACCTAACAAAGACAGGCAAACCGTTCATAGTCACCCTGGATAATCACGGTTATTAAGTACTACCCGTCAGAGTTTTATGATGCAGTATTCAGGCGGAGCCCTTAATGAGATGTTGATCTGCAGAGAAGAAATCCACGTACCATGTGAATGGCTTCTGGGTAGATAGCATCGGTGATGACGCCTCTGTTCTGCGTTACATATTCCACCATCTCGTTGAGCCCTGCCCGTTTGACCTCTTTCCATTTGAGGTCACTCAGAGGGTCCTGGACAAAGTCAAAGAGGACCATGCACTGCTGCAACTTCTGCGTGAAGAGCTCCTCACGTTCGGCAGGGGTGGCATCTAAAAAACATGGATGAACAGTTACACGTAATCGTCTAAATGGGGAAAAGCGTGATGAAAACTTAGGTCCGTCTACATACCAATTCAACAGTAAAGGCGAACAATTAATTCCGAAAGATCAGGTAGAGATAATTTGAAAACAAATCAAATTGATCATTTTCTCGATGCCGTCATTACAACATGCTTTGGATACAGTACAGCAAGGACTCTTTTGGGTTGTGAGTGCTCTTACCGATAAAATGTCTTATAAAATTGTTTTTAGCACACTTGAATGTACTAACCTTTGAGAAGAGGTAGTTTTTGGAGCTCTCTGTTCTTTGAAATGTTGAACCTTGATGAGTTTTGGCGTTTATCTTTCTTGAGAGTAGGGGCACCGGGAGCTGGCTTGATCTTTGTCAAGGAGGTCGTGGGTGGATGACCGTCTCCGGAACTGTTGGATTTCCTCTTCTGCAGTGTCAACAAACAACCGTTGTATGAATATGATCAGCTGTGCGAATAAGCTAATGATATGCCATCAAAACTCCAAACTTATTGGCCTCATTTTGTAACAAAACTCCACATTTTGCAACACTGAAACAATTTCTAGATTAAAAAATAACTTGCTGTATTATATACACTAAGAAATACCCTGACAAAGCAGGTCCCCATACTTGCTAAAAGGGCCATGTATCATTTATAAAATGACAGAACTGCTCCAAGACCGATGATTTATCTCAACTTCACATTCAGACAAACCTCAATGTTGTGGAGTGGGAATTGTGTTTGTGTAGTTTGCTAACAACAAAATAACCTACTTGGCATTATTGGCTGATGAAACTGAGAGAACACATATATTGAAATTGAAATGTACCAGTTCAATGGGGCCTTTATCCATTTAGCTCATATTGCATGTGACAGAAATGACAGATAGCAATGATAGTGACATTTGGACACGACCCAACAGTGCACCCACAATGCATCAACTGGCGGTTCACACGAGGTCATGAACCTCCTGTCCAGGGTCAGATAGGTACGTTGATATGTGAATGAGATGACATTCTGTGTGAAGGGGTGATATAAGCAGGTGACATCAACTTCAATTAAAACTTAAGTGTCAAAGACTTCAAGCTGCGTTTCTAAACTACCTCAACCGGACCTCTATAGCTCTATCCAACCTAGCTACATTCACAGCCGGGTTAATGCTGTGGATGTTGGTGGATGGGCTAGTTTTACCAAGGACTGTTCATACGATTGAAACACAGTTGGCAGCATTCCAACATGCATGCCTATGCAATTAGACAGCAATGATTAACCTTTAGTGTGCTCTATCTTTCAGCAGCATATCTCGGTAAACTGGACAGGTGAGAATGTGAGACACGGATTAAAGGCGTCCACAAGAATACAGGCCATTGCAAGTAATACTTGCCAATATGGCTTACTGATCACAAGATCAGCAACATTCACGATCCAGAATAAATTACTGATAAACACTTTAGTCAAAACTGCCTCCATTGATTCAAGTGTAAATTACCCAGGTCTATATAAACTATTTAAGGATATAAGGCTATGAATGACAGCGACTTCCTGTTTCTTACATCCTTGATTGCCCGTATAGTTCTTGACATACACTGCCTTCCTTTAAAGACATTTTCATGATTTTTGGCCTTTCAGAAATCGGTCCCCAACCAACTTCATAATAACGATAGTTATTGCTATACGGTGGACATTCAACAACACCAATACTTCACGCTGGATTAAACCCATTATTAACGTTGAGTTAACAAGTGCCCAGCAAAGTAGTTTTCAACATGATGGTGACTTAATAAGTCAAATGGCTATCCATTGCAGAAACCTTAGTTGGTTCAACATAATCATAATTATATACACACAAGGGGAGATAAATGACAAACTTTTACAAATGATCAACACAGCAGGATTCCATTATGATAGCCACAATATCTTAGAATGAAATTAGCCGCCAGTATTACTGAACCTTAAAGATGACATTATACAGTGGACTAAACCTCTTCATTGTGTAGCATGTTGATGTGATACGGGCTTTTTAAGAAACAAAGATAACTAATATCAAATTAATTCCATGCTGGATACCTCAGGTCACATGTTGTGATCAGCCTGACTCTCACAATGACAGATGATGCATAGTTGTCATGTTCATCCATATCAATGATTACTAATGGTGGAAGCAGCGCTAGAAACTTAACTGGGCCAACAAAGAATTATTTTTTACCGTGGCAGATCCAAATGTTTCAACAACAAATTTCTGTAGGCTGTATATATATATATATATATATATATATATATATATATATATATATATATATATATATATATATATATATATATATATATATATACACATATATATACATATATATATGTATATGTATATATATATACAGGGCACGAAATTGGCTATTTCTAGTCGGCGCGCGCCGACTAAATGTTTATACCGCCGACTCATTTGTCAAAGTAATCGGTCCGCCAGGCCGATAACTATTCTGTAACCACACTCGATGTCAAATGATAAAAATGTTGACGATCGCGCAATCGTTTGAAATTGTGAACTGACCTAATTGACTTGACCTCTGCTTTCATCCAGAATAGTTCGGTTATTTCCGTATTGACGTAAGCACAAGATTATCAATGAGATCGTATAACTTGTTTTTATTGGTCAGTCTATGTCACGTGCACAATGCAAATAAGTGTCGAATTTTCCTAGCGTTACAAGTTTCCTGTGCATCACTGATTTGATACTTCTCGCAAATTATATTTCCAAAGTTTAATGATGGACAAGTTTATCAAACGTTTACCTAAATGCGACGGTGATGAATTAGAAAAAAGTCCACCTTCATTCAGCTCTTTCACTTCTACTTTCGGCATTGTGAATAACAAGACCACTGAGAGGACCAGTTAAATACTGGAAGGGCCAGTTCATTTTGTTGAAGAGCCAGTTGAAAAAAAATGGAGGGCCAATTCACATATTTGCCAATTTCATACCCTGTATATATATATATCTTGGGTTTCACCAGCGTAACTGCTGTGGTCTTAGACCAGAACAGGAGCAGACTTTAGGCGCTGAACAGGATGTAATATGTCCAGTCTTATTTTCCTGACACATATAGGGTGCACGCTTCCAAGTGAAACAGCTTTCAATAAACCTGGATGACTTTCCAACACATAATCACCATATAAATTTGGTGCTCACAACCTTTATCTTCAACACAAATTAAGACAATCTGCAGATACATGTCACATGACAAAAACACGTGATCTGATTGGCTACTTTGTCAATGTTTACAAATGACAAGTGCAAATTCAATAAAGCACAAGAAATTGCAGAAAATTAAAATAAAATAGATAGCCCAACGACGAATGTTTGGGCAATTATGATGCACAAAATTCTAAACAGTAGTCGCCCAAATATATTGCTACCCAGCTATGGTGAGCAGGTGACCGGCCATTTCGTGTGTTGTGGTATTCTGCAATGACAAGGTAGCCTTGTCAGGCTTGTGATCTTTTTCGGTTATTCACATTACCAATAACTGGCTGTGTGAAGCAAGTACTAAGAAACAGCAACTAATTGTTTGCCACTTATCTATGTCAACAGCACTTCTTACTATTTCATTCAGTGTCTAAGACACGTCACCTGTGAATTGGATGGCTAAGCCCGATTGGGCAACCCATCAGGCATCATTGAGTTTACGATTGATAGGTTAATCTTTCTGCTGACCACCATCAGAACTCGGTCGACGATGTATGAAAACATCCAATTCAACGTTTATAGCTTTGATCAAATGATCTTTAAGATTGGAGCTAGATACTTAACGTAATCCAATTCAATCGCCAATGATATAATACATCACATTCGATGTTATCTCACACTAAACGAAAGGGACATGCATACCAGGTGCAATAAAAATCCGCCATATTGAATTCGCCTTCAAC